>JAIFGZ020000534.1:8400000-8805000 GCA_019925245.2 Oryza australiensis
TGGTGGAGCACTTGTTAGGTAGTTAAAACTTAAAAAATGAAGAGACAAACAAAATATGGAAGGAAAGATTCTGCAAGTACAACCACAAAGAACATAACTCCATATGAAGAACTAACCTGCAGTTGGGATTTGGCAGTACAACCCTTCCAGTTATATGGCCATCAGGCAGTTTTGCTCCCCTCTGCTCTAAGTACGATTGAAGATTGGCAGCCAGTCTATTGACTTGCAGTACCTACAGAACAAAATGTAAGAAACAATGAGAAATAATACAACTCAATACAGTACGATTCCTTCCAAACCATTAACGTATGGACATTCTACAGGAAAAGCAAAACTAAAGAGGCTATCAACTGTGCACGCTCAAACGCTCAATCTCCACATCAGATCCCGACCTGATTTGCACATAAGTTTATGGTTTGGAAGACAATAATAGCAGGGGAGTAAGGCACCAAGTAGTATAAAGTTTACTGACAGAAGAATTGAATAAGAAGAATTTTCCTCATTGGACAGAATATGTACACAGGTTAGAGTCTACTGTAAGCCTCACTGACCAATGATGCTGTTAACATCATTATGGCTCCGTTTGTGGTTGTGTTATGTCTGATTTGAAGTTGCTGTGGGAATGAAAATTTATAATCGGTATAGCTTCTTTCATAGATCAAATTAAGGCTAGACAAAATATGTCATCCGCTGTAATGTCTCTCCCAACTATTCCGAATTTTCAGAACGTAATAGTTATCATGTGCAACAAAGATTAAGAGAGAAGCAATTTGGCAAATGTCGAAATGTGTAAAAGAAGATGCACCAAAGGAGATTTATCATAATCCACCAAAATGTCAAACGGAGCCTAATTATGTACTACCTTGCCATTGGTTTTTTCACCAAAGAGTAGAGGCAGCAATGAATGAAAACAAGAGTTGCGGTACACATGGTGCCTTACTGCAACAAGAAATTGCAATGGGCATACCGAGGTAGGGAACGAAATGACATACCGGGTTTGGGATAACATCATGCTTGTGCTTCTTATCACTGGGACAAGTCCAGTTGCCATCGTTATCAACTTGGACAAAACCAGAAATGTTGTGGATAGCCACTACCATCACCTCCCTGTTGAGGAAAGAAGGTTAGAAGTTGGTTGCACATAGCGAAATGCACAAATTGATACAAGAATAGTAGTCCGTAGTGTAAATATGCAAATTGTAGTCAAGGCAAGGCCAGTGTAGACTGATCGGTTCTAGTGTTGTGCAGTGAGAGAGCTGGTAGAGCAGATGTGATCCGTACATACACAATTGGAATCTGTAGTGTAGCAGAAATATGAAAGAGTAAGCAGGGGAGCGGGTACCACGTACTAGCACCTGTTGGTAAGGAGGACGACATCGACGTGCTGGCGCTCGCCGGCGTCGGGGTCGGGGATGCGGAGGCCGACGAAGCAGCGGCCGGAGTAGAGGTTCTCGAGCCTGGATGGAGGGAGGAGGTAGAATAGAAAGGGGGTTTAGGGCATCGGGGGGAGGACCGGGAGGGGAGGGGCCGGGAGGCAAGTACCTGGAGGCGAGGGCGAAGCAGAGGTCGGAGTGGGCGGAGTCGAGGTCGGCGAGGTGGGCGGGGTCGTCGGAGTCGGCGAAGAAGACGCGGCGGATGATCTTGTAGGCCAACAGCCCGCACAAAATCTCCACCCACATCTCTCTTTTTTCTCTCTCTTTCTCTGCAGCGAGCAATCCAAGACCTAGACGCCGGCCTTGCCTTCGAAATTGGATTCGCAGGAGGAATGAAGAAATCGTTTCTTCTTTCTTTCTCTTTTCGTTTTGTTCAGGTCACAAAACGAAGCTTCGCTTTATTCTGCACCTGCTTTAGCTTAGCCACTAAGGAGACAGACAGCCTCACCCATCAAGAAGCTGAAAGAAAGGAGGAATACTGTACTTACTACCGAGATGATGGGCCGGCCTTCATCTCTTCCTTTTCTCAGCTGCTTGATGGGCCGAGCAAAGCTCTGGTCTGGGTTTGCCTTCTGCCTATATCACTATATGGTGGGCCTAATACCAGTGGCCCAGTAATCAAATTATTAGTACATGATTACACTTGTGATGGAATGTTCTGCATCTGTTTGGTACTATTGTTAGCGAAGAAATGATCTGTTATAGTGAAGAAATACCGTTTTATTTTACATCCATAATTTTGGGGAAAGAAGAACCTTTCGAACTAGATAGTGCTTATGCTCTCAAACACTTCGCTAATGGCGCTCTCTTTGATACGCCAATTGGGCCGACTAGCTGTATATTTGGACAGGCTGAGTAGTCGAATGGGCCATAAGGCCCAAGTTCAAAGACAATGAATTGATTTCGTTTTCCATTACGGCTAAAATACAATGAATTATTTTACACGTAATTGATGGTATGTCCCTTTTGTGTACGGCAGAAGTCGTTAGGAAAACACGCTAGAAAAAACATCGTTAATGAATCAACCATATCTACTGTCTTACTTTTATTCGATCCTCAACGAGAAAATTTTTAACCCATTAGTGACTCCTTAAGCAAAGTATTTTTACAACAATACACGAATTTAATTAAGTCATGTAAAGATCCTTTAAATTCATGTGTACACATGCTGTAAATTAATTAGCGGACGTCCTTAAAGGGCTCCACACAAGAACAAATGCACCGAAGGACCGACTAATGAATACTCCCTCCGAAAAAAAATGTCCAAATTTACGTACAACAATTGTCCTTTTTTCGAACGGGGAGTACAATACTGATACATAATATTTTCAAACAGCCAAACAGATAGATGGGTGTTGTATTAATAGAACCGGAGTTTAAGTACAAGGCCAAAGGCTAAAAGAAAAGGAATATAGAACCGGAGTTTAAGTACAAGGGCAAAGGCTAAAAGAAAAGGAAAATTTGTACATTACTGGCTGCAAACCCGTCATTCCTTCTTACTCCTCATACAACAATCACGCTATATGTTTTGCGCCGGTCAAGCTTCAATAACCTAACTCATGTTGAATGTGATTGATTCTTCGATGGGTTATCGCTTCTTTTTCTATCAAGATTCTCTGCATTTCTTTCTTTTCAGTTTCCCAAGGAATAAGCAAGAAGATAGATTTGAGCCCTTTATATTTTGTCACTGTGTCCACCAATCCAACAGATTCCTGCTAGTATTTCACCTCGGGATGATGTGCCCTCGCCGCAGCCACCCAAACACGTCAAACTAGATTGGTTTGAGATTGAACGTTCGAACAATAAGTGGTCGATGATTTCGAGGTATTGGAAGCATAACTGACAGAAATAATTGTTTGGTCACCCTCTAACTTGTGTTGTTCACACTTGTATCGCTAGCCAACTAAATATCTTGTCGTAGTCCAACGGATGTTATTGATCCATCTTCCTTGTTGCATGGCATTACCCTATGGTTCTTCCTCTTAGAGTGCCTATGGAGGGTTGGCGCTAGGTTTTTGAGGCTTTGACCACCAATCCAATTTGATTTTTAGAAGCTCGTCTTTCGCCCATTACCAATAAGAACTTTGGTCGATGTTGCAAACAAGTATTTATCTAGTTCATCACAAGATATTTTGGTTGCTATCCAAGGTCTGTTTGGTGCCTTGCATTCATACCATAGCCATCTCAGCCCTAGAGCTCCACCAAAATTTTTCTAATTTGGAAACTCCAATACCGCCTTAGCGGACGAGAGAACAAACCTTGGGTCAATTTATCTTGCATTTGCCTCCATGCATATCATTATTATCGATAGATATGAAACGTCTTCTCACTTTGTTGATTTTTTGAATGGATTGCTTTGACGGCTTTAGTATCGCGAGGACATATGTTGGGATGGCACTTATGACTGAACTCCCCATAATCCAGCACCCTCAGACGTACAAAAGTGATTGCTCCCATCATGATAGACGGCCCTTGATCTTATCTTGGAGTGGCTGAAGATATACATTGCGTAGGCGGGCAAGGGCGAGTGATAATCCGAGGTAAGTCAATGAAGAACCCTTCCCCTAGAAAAGTTACAGGATATCATCGAGATCAACTTCCTGATATCGCATGGGTGCCAGCAAGGTCTTATCAAGGTTGATGTATATAGCTCGGTTACCTTGTCAAAACCCCTAAGAATGCCAATCAGAACATCCACTTCATTTTGGGCTGGGTTGAGAAAAATAGCCACGTCACGTCATCTGCATATAAGTCAGTCCTGAACCTGGCTTGACGGCTTCCGGTGATGATTAGCTGACTGCTCTCGGTTGCCTGATGTAAAAGCTTCCGTAGAGCATCATCAATTGTCGGACTAAAACACATACATAATCACTCTGGCTTCTACCAGAGCTATAAATGTGAGATTTTGGTGAACTGGAAAAGAAAACCAAGCGTCTTTTCGAATACAATAATTTGTAGACCTCCGAAGATGGTGTTTTTTTCTCCCGAGTAGTCAGATGGAGAGGAAACAAACAATAGAATAGTGTCACATGGGGCCATTAGTTATGATGCAAGGGCAGCAACCAGCAAGGCACGGCACTAGGGTGTAATTAATCGTGTTTAGTGTTGGGCATCAACGACTCGTCAGGCAAAAGCAGTGATCGATCATCAACAGCTCAGCTCAGCATGCATTGGTATACCAGCAGATCTGTACAAATGCAAACTACTAGTATTTGGGTAGAGTACTTAGTAGTGGCCTGCCATGATCCGAACAAAGAATTAAACAGCACTGCACGTCCGTCCATTCGTCGCCATAATCAAAAACTGGCATTCCCTCCTGTGGCCTGTCCCTGGATCGATCGTAAGAAATACGACTAGTTCCTGCCTGCCTGCCTGCCTGCCTGCCTGCTTCCATCACTTGATTTCATTTCGTTCCTACCTGGCTTTTGCATTGCAGCATGATGCATGCATGGTTAGTTAATTGAGGAGGCATGCACCGTGCGTTGCTCCATCTCTCAACTTAACTCTACGTTCTCTTCTCCCGGCCGGCCAACAAAATGCAGCAAGCATCCAAGCCCAAGTACGTGCATCTCCCTGCCTTGCAATTGCATTGTGTTAATCTTAATCTCCTACTTAGGTAGCGTATTACTACTGCTCCTGCATCGATAGTCAGTCGTCGTCAGATATATGTCTGTCTGTCTGTCCAGGGTTGCATAATAATGTCAGTCAGTATATACTGTGTGATTAATTGCTTCTCTCAATTAACAAGGAGTCAAGGATGGATAGATGCTGATCAAAGGTAAATCGATCTGCAGGGCTCATCATGCTTCCTCATCGGTGCCTAGGGTTGCTAGGCTGCAGGTCAGGCAATCGGCGGCAGCAACTGCAAGCAAGGCAGCTGCTTCCAACGATGCGCTGCTTGACAAATCTTCCATGGACATACCCAAGCCAGAACGGCGATCCTTCAAGGCGCCACCGCGGGCCACAACTCCCGACGTACGTATATTCGATGATTTCCCGATCAAATGCATTCTCATCGCATCGCGATGATGAATGGATCAACGAATTCAGTTTATTGGTTTCTTCTTGATCGACTGATATGTTAGTGGTGGATCCAAGAGAATGCAGAAAGTGCAGCAGGCGAATGCGAGGGCGTCGGCGGCGGCGGAGCTGCTGCTGCTGCAGGAGGACCTCAAGAAGGCGCGGGAACACCTCGCCGCCATCGACAGGGACAAGGCCCAGCTCCTCCACGACCTCTCCCTCGCCCGCCGCCTCGCCAACGACGCCTACGCCGCGCAGAGGGCCGCTGAGGAGGCCCTCGAGCTCGAGCGCTTCAAGTCCATCGAACGGGAGCAGCTCGCCATCGACCTGGCGCAGACCAAGGAAAACGAGTGGAGTGTCAGGTGCGACGCCATCGACAAGCGCCGCGCCGAACTCGCCACAGAGCTCGGCAGGGTCAAGGACGAACTGTCACTGGCCGTGCAGTCCACGAACATGGCCAGGCAGATCGCCGATGCCAACGCCGACAAGGTGGCCGCCCTGACGACGGAGGTGTCCCAACTCCAGTCGGAGCTGGAGACGAAAGCAGAGGAGGCCACGGCGATCGTCACCAAGCTGGAGTCCGAGGCCTCCGGGCTACGAGCCGAGCTACAGAACGCAGAGGCGTCTCGGAAGGAGGAGCTGGGCAGAGCAGAGCAGCTGCTCCACGGCCTCAAGGTTGACATCGCCTACGCCAAGAGGGCAGAGGCCGACGCCAACCTGTCCGCGAAGGAGTGGAAGACCAAGGCAGAGTCGCTTCAAGCTCACCTCCACGAACTCTCCTCTCTCAACAAATCCAACGAGGACTTACTCCAATCATTGACAAACAGCTTCGAGGAATGCAAAATCACGCTGCAACACGAGCAGTCCCAGGTCGTCCAGCTCAAAGAGAAGGTGTCATTCTTGGAGAAGGAAGCGTGCGAGTACAAGGAGGGCTTCTTGGAGACGAACAGGCGCCTCGACATTGCAACCAAGGAGTCGCATCAACTGCAGGCCACCATTGATGGGTTGAGCTCTGAACACAAGCTGCTCAACGAAGCACACCAGCAGGTTGTCACCAACGAGAAGACGGTGAACACGCAGATCGGCCTGCTGTCTCAAGACAAGATCAAGATTCAGCAGGAGCTCGATGGTGCCAGAGATGAGAGGGATAAGGCCAAGAAAGCCGTCGAAGATTTGGCGGCTGCATTGTGCGAGGTATCATCAGAAGCAAGAGAAGCCAAGGAGAGGGTCCTGGCAAAACAGACCGAGCTGGACACTGCACAGCTTCAGATATCCGAGCTCAAGGAAGAGATGAAGAATGCACAAGACAGGTACCAGCTAATGCTTGATCAATCCAAGAACGAGGTTGAATGCATCAGGAAGACAGTTGAGAAGCTGGGTTCAGAGGCCAAAATTTTCAACGACGAATGGGCATCGAAAGAGGCCGGGTTTGTGGAAATGATCAAGAGATCAGACGAAGGAATGAGCTCTATCAAGTCAGACATGAGCATTCTGATGGTGTCACTTGGAGCTGCAGAGAAGCAAGTGCGGGAGCTCAAGGCGGAGAGAACCCAGCTGCTTGATAAACTGAAACAATCCGAACTCACCAATTCAGAAGGTAGTAGCATCTCCTCTACTGGTGTTCAACAAACAGCTGATGAGCTCGAGAGCACAGTACGCCTCAAGGACCTTGTGTCCAACAAGGAGAAGGAAGTGCTTGCTCTGAATGATGAGGTCACTTACCTGCGGCTCAGAGAGACGGCTGCCTTGGCAAAGGCCAACGAGCTCTCAAAGCTACTCGCAGAGGCGACGGCGAGGAAGGCCGAAGAAGAAGAGACTGAAAAAGGCACCGAGAAATCAAAGTTACTACTGATGAAGCTGGAAATGGACAAGTTGCTGGGATCATTGAAAGCCGCAGAGCAAGAAGCAAATGCTGCCAAGGAGGACAAGGCGCAGCTGCAGACCAAGCTGAGGCTGCTCGAGTCCAAGATCACCGAGGCCAACCTGACCGCCGAAGAAGAGAAAATTAACAGCCTAAGGATGAAGGAGACGCTTGCGGAGGAGGAGGAGGAGCTACTGAGCATTGCACGAGAGTACGACGGCCTGCGGACGAGAGAAGCCGCTGCGCAAGCGAAGATCGATGAGCTCTCTTCACTGGTTGCAGAGGCCTCCACGGCTAGGAAGTTAGGAGGAGAGTATTCAACTAATGGAGTGGCAGCTATCAGGAGCCCAGAGAAACAGCACAACATGTTCCGGAAGATGATCTGCTCGCCCATGGACAATGTGCGAGATGATGTGAACAGCAGCAACAGGAGAGCCCAAGAGGATGAGATTAAGCACGTCGAAGTGGAGACAATGATCATGAAGCAGCAGCAGGTGAAAGTGAAGCAGGAGGCATCAGTAGTGGAGATTAACACTCTTGAGAACAGCATGATCATAGAAGATGACATAAGCAAGCATAGGGACGACGATGGTAACGAGTCGAGCGACGACGACGAGGAGATCGAGTCGCAGGGAGACGATGGAGCTGTAGACCATATGAATGGACTGCTTATACATGGGCCGTCATCGTCTTTCAACAAAGAGCAGCACAACCACCATAAGAAGAAGAAGAAGGCCTTGCTGAAGAAATTCGGGAGCTTGCTCAAGAAGAAAGCTCATTTCACCAAGTTGAACAATCATGCCTAGCTAGCTAGTACTCCATGTACCCTATGCTAAAAGAATTCCATTTTTTTAATTTCCTGGCAACTACTCCACGCACACATATATAGCATATGTTAATTGAGTCCGTTTGCAGTGCTCTCTAATGATAGTATAATCAATCTTGAGTGGTTTTGTCAGTGAACCATGCACGCAGAGAAGCTACTTGTATCCATGTTAAGTGTGAATCCAGAAATCACCCTTTTTGCTGTTAAAGATCACATCTGGTAGTACTATCTAATGCTTGTAGAGTAGTATTGTTCCTTATTGATATGTCTATGTCAAGTGTCTAGGCATGAATTCAAATCTAAAACCGTTGATATTCATCATGTACACTAGTATAACGGGAGTGGATTCTAATCCCTCGAGGAGATGTCCCATCGTGTACTTTTTTCTTTTAAATTTGATATAAATAATTATTAAAAATTCTAAAAAAATAAAATATATAGTATAATGATATTTATCGGTCCACAAAAATCCAAAAATCAAGTTCAAATTAGACCTACACATCGAGAAAGAAAAAAAGACAAATTTAAATATGGACAATACACTACTATTCATATGTTAAATTTGTCTTTTTTATATCTCGATGTGTGTTATACCTACTATCGATTTTTTTAGAGTTTTTTATAACCATTTGAATGGTTTTTAAGCAAAAGAGGAGACATCCCATTAGGATGAAAGTAGTTTCCCCTAGTATAAGAGAAGAAAAGAGAAGCTGTCCAGTTTGTTACCGTTGGATTGGATGCATCAGGCCGGCGGCGGATGCAGACTCTAGTCGTCCAGGTCAAAGATTTCAGCGAGACGGATGGGGTTGTCTTTTTTTTTTGGAGCCTTGAAAGTTCAGTAATCAACTTGTCTTCCTCATCATCAACGATACATAGTATTAGATAGATGGATCTGGGACACTGGAAAGATGCAGATGCATGGGTGGTCCGTCTCCTTTCCCTCCAGTCTCTGTCCTCCTGCACTGCACAGAGGACGGATCATGAGTGGATTAGTCCGTAAATGTGCAACCAAATAAATACTGCACTTCTGAAGTAGTAGAAGGACTAGCTTAGCAGTAGCTGATACTTTGTCGATAATTGTTGGCTGCCAAACAAACAACATAAGAACTATATACCAGCAAGCGCTCCACCAGCCAGATAGAGCACATCACTATCATAAAATCATCATCTCTATGTGCCTGCCTCTTGTAATATTCCCCATTCTCTTTCGCAAATTGCAAAGAGCACGCCGGTATTCTTTTTTTTTCTCCACAAGAACAACAAAGGGAGCAAAAATAAAGAAAAAAAACAAGGTACATGAGTGATGGTGGTGACAGCCACTTATAAGACGAGCATTTTAGCTTAGGCAGGCAAAGGCAAGTGGTGGCGCCAGATCAAGAGAGTACTTAGTTAATTTGCTCGTCACACGCAGTAAGTAAGCTCTAAGCTGTGAAAATATTGGATCCAGATTTGATTTGACCAGATCAAGCAGTAGCTTAGTCCTGGACAGCAATGAAGCAGTAGTGCCAGATAAGTCTATAATCTGGCCCATTTCCAAGTCAACCGTCCAGGGCCCCCGCAAAAAGCATTAAAGTAAACTGGAATTCGCCAACGTCATTTACTTGACCACAGAATTGTCTGTGCAGTAGTATTTGCCTAAATTTTCGGCTGACCCCGGTAAGCTAGCTAAGTACGCCTTCCCTCTCAAAGAAAAAAGAACTTCTGAAAATGAAAATAAATTGTCCAGATCCGTTTCTAGAAACCGTTTTTTCGACGGAGGGAATAATCTTCACGCGGACAAGCCAAGCATTTGCAATCTACCAAAGCCAAAAACAACGCATCTCAGTATATCAACGAATATGTCCATTCTACGACGAAACAAACAGCCATTTGTCAGGCTTTACATTAAAAATTCAAATGTCTGCCAAATTTTTCATGAGATTACGAACATCTAAGCTACTCCATCCAGCATGATTGGCACGCCTGCTAACCAACGGAAATCTTCAAAAATATGCACATGTTGCTAATTAGTTATCACATCTGTCACCTTGGTATTGAACTTGTTACCCTGAAGTAAATATGCTTGGGTACAGATCAGAAACAGCAGGAAAGTATGGTAGCAATGGTGCTGCTGGTAAGGGGAATGCAGTGCCTTTCATTTCTTCCAATACAGTCGACAAATACTACTATATATTGCCTTAAATCAGATAAAGAGAAATGGAAAGGTTGAGTACTTATATTAATGCAGCATGAGATTCCCTGAATGCGAATGCAAAAGCGAGCATAAAGAGACAAAAAGCTGTAAGCAAAGATGACTGCTTGTAAAACCATGAACCCACAAAATTCAGACGATAGACAATAAAAAAGCTATACAGAGATTCGAATTTTCATCCTTGTAATTATCGTGCATCAATACCACAATGTAGCAACGGTTTTGCTTTCTTGATGCTGCCCTAGCTTCGACAAAGCATGGCATGGTCATCCCTCCATGGCCAGCATAATCAGACATTTATAGATACAGCCTAGTTTCCAACATGCTTGGATACACATGCAACAAACACCTTGTTCCTTTTCACCAAAACTGCCATGCCATTACCATGAAATTCGATAATGATTGCAATACTACTCTTTAACCTACAAAGTTATGTATAGAACAACACGAATACCGATTGCCTATATATAGAACAACACGAACCACCCTTTAGTTATTCCCTACTTCAGCGTTACATGGCCAGGATTCACAAGGCGATGTCATATTAATCCTAGAATGGAGAAATAGCAGACTACAAAATAAACCATATAACTCAAAGGCTATATGATTTTTTTTCTAGAATAGCAGAAATAGCACCCTTTGTCTAGAATTTTTTTCTTTTGCACATGTGAAAACTTCAATCAGAGGATAAATGATTGGTAGTGTGTTGCATAACTTTTGGGCTCATCACATATTGTAGGTACACAAGAAAATGAATCAGTAAATAATACAAGAGACAAAGAGTATATCAGTGTATCCCCATTCGTACAAAAAGGTATATGGACATATTTGGATGCTAATAACTGGAACCAAAAAAAGGTATATCCCTGGCAAAAACCAGTAACCAATAGTTCTCAACCATGGATATGCAACCAAGCTTGTCAAGCTCCATGGATGCATCAAAAAAAGACTAGCACGATTCACATTCTGGCACTTCCCAAATTCGAAAATACCATTGCTGAAGTATCTATCACAATGTAAAGATGTACATGACACACTTGGGGATTAAGGAATATTAATTCTATCTTAATGTAAAGATATATCAGTATATCTAGCAAGCGCTCAAAAAGTGATAGCGATAACAATGATGTACTAAACCTCAACTCTCCTCTGATAGTTGTTGGTACAAATAAGACGACTTGCTGATCTTCCTGTCAAGCTGATGTCTAAAAAGTAAGCTTCTCACCTAGGAAGAAAAAAGTAGGGGCAAACATTCTGCTCAAGAGTAGGTAACCAAACATCACTCGTAAGCAAAAATAACAGGGAGAAAGGGCTAATCTTTAATGAACTAAAGGTTTATTACAATTACATGTTTCAAGCCTAATCACTCAAGACTCTAAACTACAACATGCCCAGTTTTTTGCTGTCCAGCTTTTGCAGCTAAGACAAGTGAATGAATTAAAAACTTTCCGAGTTATACAATTACAAATATATGAGCAACCACCTTATAGACCGACTGATATAATGAGTGACTAATCACACAAGCAGTAAGTAAGAGCAACAAATAGTGGTGTCCGAAGCTACAACCCACCTGTGCCCAACTCCGGGGCAGCGACCAATTCACCTCACAGTAGCTACATCCCTAGCGTCAAATGTTACACGGCCGCCTTCACAGGAGCTTCTGCTGTGCTGCGGCGAGCGACCTGCACTACATCTCTCTCCATCTTGGGCTCAGAATTGGCAAGAACCCAGAAGGCGATAGCAGTCCTGACGGCGACTGCGGGAACCAGAGGCTAGGCGACGGCGGAGCCATGGGCCCTGGACCCAGGATCCCTGTGCCCGGCAGCGGCGACAGCGCGGGGAAGTTGGGCGTGAGCGCGCCCGGGTGCTGGAATCCCGGCGAAAGTAGCGGGTACGGTGACCTGGGCGTCGGCGAGAGCAGGTTGAGAAAGCCGCTAGGCGAGGGGAGTATCCCTGGCGACGGCACCGGCGGCGGGGGCGGGGGTGAGGATGGTGCGGAGGGGCCTGCTGTCCCGCAGCTGCTGCAGCTCCAGCCGCCGCCGCCGCCGCCGCAGCGGCGGCAGCGGCAGCCGTGGCGGCGCCTGGCGGGGTGGCGCTGAAGAGGGAGTTCTCGAGGATGCGCATGTAGGCGGAGACCGGGGAGTCAGCCCAGGCGGGTGGCCCCGGCATGGGCTGCGGCGGCGGTGGGCGGTGGAAGGCGGGGTTTTGGTTAGGGTTGGGGATCTGGTGGTTGTGGACGGGCGGGGGCGCGCGACGGGGGTGGAGATGGGGGCGGGCGGATCTTCTGGAGGCGCATGGAGGGGGCTTGGGCTGCTGGTGCTGCGGCGGCAGCGGGCGGTGCGGGTGCGGGTGGTGCTGGTGCTGCTGCGGCGGCGGCGGCGGCGGGGAGGGGGTGCCGGCGGTAAGCTGCTGGACTATGTCGCGGAACTGGTTCTTGCTGATGTTGTAGACCTGGGGCTGCGGCTGCGGCGGGCGCGACGGCGGCTGCGGCTGCGGCTGCGAAGGCGGTGGCGTGGCCTTGCGGATGTTGCGACCGAGCTTGTTGACGCCGAGATGCGGGTTGGTGTTGCTGCTGCTGCGATCCATGGCGGTGGACGGGGGCGGAATCGGCGGTCGAGAGCAGCAGCCCGGGGCGATTGGGCGCGGCGGTGAAGCTAATCGTATCCCTGGGAGGAAGGGGAGGGCATGGACGCCGGCGGATTGGTGGTTGGCGTCGTGGGCGGAGAGGAGAGGAGGAAGCCGGGATGCACACGGGAACGAGGAGGAAGAGGAAGTGAGGCAACTGCAGCAACAAGTTGTGTCTTTTTTTTCTTGACTTTTGGGGCAGGCAGGGCAGGGCAGGGCACACCACCACTAATCCAGCGCCAAGCCAATCAACGGCAAGCAAGGGAATCTACTACTCATCTGATACTGATCGTCCCGCTTAACTCTGCCCATTGCTGCTCTTCTCAAATCTCTACTTCTCCTCAGCTCCTTCTCTCAAGAAAAAACAACCATCTTATTCCCACATTAATCGAAAAAATCACATAAAAACTCAATTTCCAAATAACTGATATTCGGATTAAAAAATAAGAAATATCGAATAGTAGTAATGTATAACATGGTAAAAGATTAATTAAAATTTAAAATAAAAAATACAATAAATTTCGAAATTAGAAAAAGAAATAAGACTTAAGTAGGAATACAATCTAGAAATAAAAAATTCATAATAAAAATAAAAATATGAAAATAACATACTATCTAGAAAGCAAACACGGATTAATTAAAATTAGGAATAAAAATACAATAATTTCTGAAATTAGGAAAAGAAGTTCAAGTAGAAATATAGTAAAATATAATTTAAAACTAACTAAAATTCGTAATAAAAACAAAAAATTCAAACAAAGGACCATCTAGAACACAATATAAGATTAATTAAAATTCTAAAAAAGATAAAATAAATTCAGAAATTATAAAAATAAAAATGTGAGTTCAAGTATAAATGCAATTTAGAAATAACTAAATTTTGGAATAAAAAATAATGAAAAAGTCCATATAGAACACGACACAAGATTAAATTTTTAAAATTTAAAAAATAATAGTTTAGGTAGAAATACAATTTAGAAATAACAAAAAAGTAAAAATAAAAAATATATTGAAAATAGTCTATCTATAACACAACGGTGACAAGTGACCAAATGTCGATAAATAGTGTGAACATATAAAAACTATTAAACGACACCTCAGTAATTATTAATTATTAGGCTTGATTTTTAAAATTCAGAGACGATTAAGAGGAGGGGCGACGGGCATGCCACAAAGAAGTAGTGTCGTGGCAATTGACGTGACTTAAAAAAGTAAAAAATGACGATAATTATGTTTGATTTTTAAAATGTCAATAACAATTAAAAGAGGTCAGCGGATGACCGTAAAGAAATATAGTGGTGGCGTTTGATGAGACTTCGTAAAAAAACCAACGAGACCAATTTTTAAAGATTAAAAAAATAAAAAAGTCATGGCAGACCGGATAAACAAATAAAGGATAGGCAAGCTTAAAGTGGCCACGGATAAAATCTGCACGGATAGTGGTATCTAAAACCCATACCCGCGAGATAAAATTTGTGCCCGTGCCTATGCCCGCTACCCGCCACAGATAGCAACACCCGCCCGCGCTTGCTATTCGCGGGCAAAACATGCCCGCGGGCATACCGCATACCCGCATCTCACATGAATAGTACAAAACAAATTATACGTAGCTCCACCATCACATGAGGGAAAACTAACTAACTAATCAAGTCAGCATGAGCTAGCTAGCTGCCCCTGTCTGTGGCAATCCCGTCGAACAAAGTATATAGTACAATACAAAATGGGTGAGCTATGCTTACGCTTGAACGTCGTTGTGGTAGGGGACCCGGGGGCCGGGGCAGGCCGGCGGCCGGCGGAAAAGCTGTGGCCGGCGGGGGGCGCCGGCGGAGGCGCCTGCATGGAGCGTCGGTCGGTGGCTCATGGGCGCAGATCGGGACGGGAAAGTCTGGGCGACGACTCACGGGAACGCACGGCGCAAATCGGGGCGGGAATGCCCCGGCGGCGGCACACGGCGCAAATCGAGAGTCGGGATTAGGGCGCGAGATCGGGAGAATAGGGGTGGGGGATGGTCAAATGGAAACCCTAAAATGAGCATTTATATATCTCTTTTTTCATGGTCCTACTTGTCAGTGCGGGTACGTGGGTTTGCGGGTACAGGTATACTCAAATTTTATCCGTCTAAAAATACCCATTGGACACAACCCTATGTCCGCGTCCGTGCCCGTGGGGACAAGTTTATGCCCGTATCTGCGCCAACCAGGTCGGGTGCCCGCGGGTACACGGGCTGCCCGTTGCCATCTTTAGGTAAGCTAGCAAGGAATTAAGAGATGATAGTTGGTGTAACTTTTACAAACTATAAATTGAAAACCAGATGATGATGAGGTTTGTTTTAAAAATCTTAAAACAACAAGATAAGTATTTAGCAAATTAATCATATATAAAAAATTAGATAATTTTGAATTGATGCTAGCCCGTGCAATTTTACGGTCTCAGCAAGATAAGGGGGAAAAAGTTAGATTGTCTGGGCTTCCAAATGGCCAACAACATGCCACATTTGTTTTTTGTCCGGTGAGTCAACAAGTAGATGGATGATTGTTCTTTTGCCCCGTGCCGTGATATGGCCCACCTCTCAACATCTACTCCCAAACTAATTGCATTTGTCTCGCTCTCTGTCTCTGATGATGATGAGGAGGAGGAGCAGGAGGACGACGACGACTATTGCAGTTCATTTCATATCAACCAAAGGACTATGTTCGTCATGCCATGGCACAGTGGTTGCAGATTAACCAGGTGTCCAAACCCCACTTCTGTTCATTTACCCATTTAGTGAGCCCCTCTAAATCAATTTAATTGAGTGAAATTGCACCACAAAATACACCAGACCGAAGTACTGTGTTTGTCTTAAAAAAGACTCAAGTATTGAACAAACATCGCCATCGGATACACCTTATTCTTCTTCATCAGTTTATTCGGTGAGAGGGTGCTTGTCTTAATTTAATCAGAGGTTAACCAAAACTCATGAAATGGCATGTAGTAACTTGATGTACGGACTGCGGCATCAAGCATGCCGGGGGAGGGAGAGGGCAGAGGGCACATCACTTCAACGCGCTTCAGACCGGCTGCTGCCGCACATGTTGTCGAAACTTGGTTTCGGCAATAGAAAATTGGGGTCGCAGTCAAGATCGCCAGGCACAATGGGTTAGGAGGAAAAGAGGATTTAGACAGGTTCAGGCCCTCTCGTGAGGTAATACCCTACTCTGTTTCGGTGGATTCGATCCGCCGAGTGTCTTTATTGATCTCGTGATCTAAAGCTCTCGCTTATGAAGTTGTATCTCAGATCTAGTGTTGGAAGCTCATCTAACTTCTCATGAAGCATATGATCTAAAGCCGATATCCCTCAAGGGACGCCCCTTACCCCCCTTATATAGTCTTGGGAGGTGGGCTTACAAATCGGAAACCCTATCTTACTCTAAGTCGGTCTCCTCAATCTTACCAAACTATGACTATGAGCCGTTGCCTTATCTAATCGGCAACGTAATACCCAAGTCGTAGTTGGTTTACATATTTGGTAGGCACAACCTATCCCTATCTCCCCTCGGATAAGCTTGCCATGTAGATACCCGATTGTCATAATCTCCACAAGAGCCCCGAGTCCTTTCGTCGACGAGACAACTCAACTTCAAACCAAAATAGTACGCAGCCAAAAACCTCTTTGGCCGAGTGCTCCTGGCGCCGAGTGATTCCATCATCTCTGCTGAATCTTCCCGAGTGGCTCCAAAGACTGTGAAGGGCTGGAAAATATCTCAAAAATTCTCAAAAATAAATATCTAGGTGCATCTCCTGATACACCAAATTAGGTGTAGCCCCCGACTATGTGGTTAGTCAAAAATAGACTAAACATATAGTCAAGGACTATAAAAAATCATTCTAATGTAGATGCTTAGCTCAAACTAAAGCAATCTCATCACTCGGCAAGCTCGTGCTTATCCGAGTGAATTTGCCTGAGTCATCTCAGAACAAATAACTCAATCAACCCTCGTGGGTGAAAAGCACTCGGTAAGCTCATGCTTATCCAATTGGATCTGCCCGAGTCATCCCGAAAATTTGCCCGAGTCATCTCGGAACAAATAATTCTCATATAAATGCTTAGCTCAAGCTAAAGCAATCATAAAAAATCACATCACTCGGCAAGCTCATGCTTATCCGAGTAGTTCGCCCGAGTCGTCTCGGAACAAATAATTTATTTAGCCCTCATGGGTAAGAAATCAATTCACTCGGCAAGCTCATGCTCATCCGAGTTAACTTGCCCGAGTCATCTCAGAACAAGTAATTCTATCGACCCTCATGGGTAAGAAAATCAATTCACTCGGCAAACTCATGCTTATCCGAGTTGATTTGCCCGAGTCAACTCGGAACAAATAGCTTAATCGACCCTCGTGGGCAAAAAACACTCGGCAAGCTTACGCTTATCCGAGTTGATTTACCCGAGTCAACTCGGAACAAATAGCTTAATCGACCCTCGTGGGCAAAAAACACTCGGCAAGCTTACGCTTATCCAAGTTAACTTGCCCGAGTCATCTCGGGACAAATAGTTTAATCAACCCTCGTGGGTAAAAGCACTCGACAAGCTCATGCTCATCCGAGTTAACTTGTCCGAGTCATCTCGGGACAAATAATCTAATCAACCCTCGTGGGTAAAAACACTCGGCAAGCTCATGCTCATCCGAGTTAACTTGTCCGAGTCATCTCGGGACAAATAATTTTAGTCAACCCTCATGGGTAAAAACACTCGGCAAGCTCATGCTCATCCGAGTTAACTTGTCCGAGTCATCTCGGGACAAATAATTTCATCAACCCTCATGGGTAAAAAACACTCGGCAAGCTCATGCTCATCCGAGTTAACTTGTCCGAGTCATCTCGGGACAAATAATTTAGTCAACCCTCATGGGTAAACAAATTTTTCAGTCATCTGAAAAATACGACCAAAATATTAAATAGTTCCTGCCATAATATTGGTCTTAATCTAAAAAGATCTTCACCAAGATGGAAAAATAGCATTGATATAATCATTTAATCAAATGCTTAGAAACCAAACATATCCTGTCATCGGGACTGACCATGAAAAGCTTAACTGTTTGTCACCTTTCAAATTACATCGTGCCAACTTCTCATGAAGTTACGCAAACCGGTATGAAAGGATTTTAAAGGTATTGGGCTATGTGACACGTGCATATTGCCAAGGCAAATCGCTTAAGTCCATCCACTTAAGTCCCTAAGGACACGTGTCAAGCCACACCTTAGCCGGGCCGCAAGTCTCTCATGGGCTCGGCCCAATCACGAGACGACTTAGCAAAAACCCTCAAGTCTTTTACGAAGCTTCGAGGTCGTCCTCGCCACTTCATCTAATCATCTTGGTCTCTTTATGCCTCCGATGTGAACTTGTAGGTATCTAGCTTATTTATGTTGATGCCTTGACTCGAGTCTTCATAGAAAATTTCTTAAGTAATTTTCGTCCACGTCACCAAGCCTAAAACTTGATTAGATCATCAAAAATTCTCGGTCCTTATCTATTGAACTCAAATCAAAACAATAAACAATGATAAACTAAATATAAACAAGTTATCAAAGAAAACCATGCTTTATTGACACGTATGCGACTCTCGATGTCAACTCAAGAAGTCATCTTGCTTGAGGTTGGATCAAGAACAACATAAAACTTACGGCAATTTAAGCATAGTATCGTCGAAGATGTTCAATATTTCGGAGTTCTCCACCATAGATCCATCTTCGCGCTTTAGTCGAAATGCTCTTGGCCGAGTCACCTCGGCGATTATGTATGGTCCTTCCCATAGTGGAGATAATTTGTGATGGTCCTTGATGGTCTGGATCTTGCGTAGAACCAAATCATCGACAATGAAAGCTCGCGCCCGAACATTGCGACTCTAGTATCTTCTAAGTCCTTGAAGATATCTTGCCGATTGGATCAAGAAAGATTTTCTTCGTTTTGGCATCGCCTTGTCCCGACTTGGCTATCCTCTTTGTAGAAATTTCACCCTCTTCGGATGTTGATGTAGCCGTCGGATTTCTTCCTAGCCACGTGATCTCTCACAAGATTGGGCCATATCGCAGCTTTCTTCGTCGCAGTGAAGGCTTGTTTGACGTCGTGCGCGGAGGTGATGACGCCGTTAGGGCCAGGCGTCTTCATGCAGAGGTAAGTGTAGTGTGGTATCGCCATGAATTTGGCGAGTGCATGCCTTCCGATGATCGCGTGGTAGGCCGTCTTTGAAGTCGACCACCCCCGAAGGTGGTATTCTCCGTTCGGAAATTCTCGCGAACTCCGGAGGTGACTGGAAAGGCGATGTGCCCGAGTGGTGTGGGCGATGCCCGGGATCACTCCGTGGAAGGGGGCGAGCTTGCCTTCAACTCGTTCTCAAGATTTGTATCCCATCCAGGTCTTGGGTGAACAGTAGATTGAGGACGCCGCCCCATCGATGAGGACACGCTTCGACTTGATGTTCGAACCACCGGGTCAAGTACCAAGGGATACGCCTGGGTGAACCACTCGGTCGGGATGATCCGAGCGATTAAACGTGATGGCCACCTCCGACCATCGTAGATGTTGTGGGACTTCGGGTTGTCTGCGTTGACCTCGCGGTCCATCGGCTTTTGCTTCCTCTTGGACTCATAAGCCCGCGGCCCCGAATATGTGATTCGCTCGCCCACGTGGCCTTGAAAAGGCTCCGAATTTCCGATCGGGTTGTTCTTCTTGGTTCCCGATGGACCGGTTTCATTAGTCGGCTCCTTGTTTAACCGTGCCGCATATTGCTCGTGAATTGCTTGTAGATGATGCGTGCACGAGCGTTCACGATCGTTCATGATCGTGTCGTAAGCCGCAACTCGGCGATGGTGTTGAGAATCGATGTTGTGGCAACCAGGTCTTCGTGCCGGCGCTTGCGATCTTTCCGAGCGATTGCTGCGCCGTTATCCTTCCTCGGATGCCGGCTTCCTTCCGAGTGCTTGTCATCCCTTTTGTCGAGCCGGTCTTGGCGTGCCGCCTTGATTGCATTGTTGGACTTGGCGTAGGAGTTCGCCGTCTCGAACATTTGCTTCACCGTCTTCGGTGGTTTGCGCCGAACTTCCCGATGAGCGCTCATCACGGATCCCTTCGGAAGGCGGCGATGATGATGTCATCGGTGATGTTCGGGATCTTGTTGCGCTTCTCGGAGAAACGACGAATATAATCCTTCAGGGGCTCGTCCGGCTTCGGATGACGTTGTAAAGGTCAAAGTGTGTGCCGGGCCTCTCGAAGGTTCCTTGGAAGTTGGCGATGAAGTGGTCCTCGGCTCGCTCCACGAGCCGATTGAGCCTCTTGGCGAGGCTCGTGAGCCAATTCGGCGAGTTTGCGAGGGCCACGGGCGGAGTAATTGGCCATAGCCTTGTTGTCGCCACTGCGGCGCGGATGGCGAGGGTGTATACGATTAGCCAAGATTCGGGGTCGGTCTTACCGTCGTACCTTTCAATCCCCGTAGGCTTGAAGCCACTCGGCAGTGCACTCGGCGAAGTTCCCGAGTGAAGGCCGGTACTTCCGTCGTCGCCGCTATCGGGTGATCCCCTCCGATCTTCCCGAGTGCGTCGGTCGCGTTCTGTAGCGGCGATCGAGGACTTCCCGCAGATCACTCGGCGGGGTCTTCGGTTGGTGGTTGGATAGCGGAACCGTTGCGACGGGCTCGGTGGTGGACGGGAGGACGTCCGTGTCGTTTGTCGCGGGAGTCGGCCGTCCGCTCCCGGTACTTCAGCGTGGACTCGCGAGGTGGGCCTCTTGGCACAGTCGTCGACCGAGCCGGCTCGGGCCTCCTATAGTCTCCCGACTTCGAGAGGTGGAAGCCGGCTCTTGTCCGGCGTTTCGGCCACGATCGGTCGGTCTTCGTGCCGAAGTGGTGAGATGGCCGTTCGCCGTGGCGCGATGATGGTCTTGATCTTGTCGAGTATTGGAGTCACGTTGGCGGAGCCGTCTCTATGACGGTGTCCAAGAGCGTAAGTGCGGCGACGCGTCGCCGTGGTGTCCGGAAGATATTGGTGTTGTGAACCCGTGTTTGGAGTATGGCCTCCGGCGGATCGTCCCGCACGTAGATCTTGCTTCCTCTTGTCGGCCTCGTCCTTGCGTTGTTTCTCCTCTTCTGTCTTGCGCTCGAGCTCCACCTGCTCGCTCTTCTTGGCAAGCCTTCGGCCATGGCTGAGTCGGACTCGTCCGGCTCGGCCATGAGGACGTCAAGCACTTCGGCTCGTAGTCCATGCGGCGGCGAGTTGTTGGCTTCGTCGGAAGGGATGCCGTAGAGGTTGTCGGCCGGCGGAGCCGAGGTATCCGTCGAGCTCCGAAGATGAGCAAGAGCCGAATGACGGGAGGATGACGGCGACCTCCCTTGATCTGGGTAACCCGGATCCGGATCGTTCCGTCCAGTCGAGCTTGGGGGTGTGGGCTCCTCCGAGTGGGTCGCCGCCGACTGGGAGAGAAGTTTCTTGAAAACCTCGGCGGCGTTTGGTAACCCAAACGGCACTAAGAGATCTTCATTTGAGTGGATCGCTTCCGTCGGGGATGCGAGAAGATTGGCGCAGATTTCGGCCGTGTTCGTTAATCCGAACGGTGCGAGTGAAGTCTTTCGTTGGAGCGAGCGGATCGCATCTTGATCTTGAAGATGTCGTCGAAGATCCCGGCGCTATGGGAGCCCGAACGGCGCCGAGTGGGTCTTTCCCTCCGACTGGTTTGAATCCGAGTCGAATGAGGAGTCGTCGAAGGAGTTGGCGGCGAAGTCGCCGAATCTGAAGGAGATCCCATCACGCTTGTCGGCGAGATTGTTGAAGAAGTCTCGACGCGCGGTCCCTACCGCGCGCCAACCTGTCGAAACTTGGTTTCGGCAATAGAAAATTGGGGTCGCAGTCAAGATCGCCAAGCACAATGGGTTAGGAGGAAAAGAGGATTTAGACAGTTCAGCCCTCTCGTGAGGTAATACCCTACTCTGTTTCGGTGGATTCGATCCGCCGAGTGTCTTTATTGATCTCGTGATCTAAAGCTCTCGCTTATGAAGTTGTATCTCAGATCTAGTGTTGGAAGCTCATCTAACTTCTCATGAAGCATATGATCTAAAGCCGATATCCCTCAAGGGACGCCCCTTACCCCCCTTATATAGTCTTGGGAGGTGGGCTTACAAATCGGAAACCCTATCTTACTCTAAGTCGGTCTCCTCAATCTTACCAAACTATGACTATGAGCCGTTGCCTTATCTAATCGGCAACGTAATACCCAAGTCGTAGTTGGTTTACATATTTGGTAGGCACAACCTATCCCTATCTCCAGTCGGATAAACTTGCCATGTAGATACCCGATTGCCATAATCTCCACACATGTCAATGCCTGCAATTGCAACTGCGTGTCCAGATGACCATATATTAATATCCTCCGCGTGCTGAATTTGGAATCCAAGACCTTCTAAACACAGTCATTAGCTAATATTGCACTTGATAGTGGAATAGCCATAGACCAATAGCGATACTAACAATCATCAAGTCCTGCCTTCTTCTAGTCAAAAATTAATCTAGTACAGTACAAGAGTATCTGTATGCGTACAAGGTGAAAAATGATTCTAGAGTCCCACTACGATGTTCTCTAATAATAGTTAAAAACAATCTGAACCGTAATTTCTACTGTGATAGTTAACAACAATACCGATAGTAAAAACGTGAAGGACATTGTTAAAAAAATGTGAAAATATATAATCGTAATTTAACAGTAACCAAACTTTTTTTCTTCTTTATGGAATGCGAGCGATGCTAGCGTAATGGATGATCACATATCGATTTAGCAAAAAAATAACTAAAACTAAGTTATCACGGATTACTGTATTAATAAATTACTGATTTATCATTAATAACTAACGGTTCAGATCATTATACGTAGAGATCACCGGAGCATCGGCTCATGATTTTAATAGTAATGATTGTTGGGACATCTTCATATTGTATCAAATCAAGGGAAATGTTAGTGCTCCTTTTACTGAATGTAGTCGTATATTTAAATTGAGGTGGAAAGTTCAGGGTTTTTTTTTAAAAGAAAACCTTTGCAGAATGCCCCAAACGACATGTTTTACCGACAAAACGGACTAGTTCATAAGCTACACTAAATGTCAAGCTATGGAGATCGGTTCTACTTATTTATGAAATGGAGTTGAACAAGCTAGACAAATTAATAATCTCTCGAGATACATGCTTGCTTATACATAATTTCCTTTTCGTGTAAACGAAACATTCTTGCTTACATCAACCGATTAAGTTGACTTGGGCCAGCTGTTGCATGCTTACATCCAGCAAATTATTTTCCTTGTCTTCTTCTGAATTCAACATTGGATACAAAGAAGGGCATATGTTTTTCTTGCGATTAATACCGAACTTGTGGAAAACTGCAGGAATAACAAGCTTTTGTGAAGACATAATAGAGCTCTTTATGAACACAAGTTTGTGAAGACGTAATTAGCAGGGAAACTGAGCTGATGTTGGCAGGGCAACGGCAAGCGAGAGCAAGGAAACTCTTAAGCCCAACAAGACAAAATGACAGTCAAGGACGATGCATGTCGTTTTCGCTCCTCGAGCAAGTACTATGATATCTCTACATTGATTTAATGATTTCTCTTTTCCTTCAGATAGTTTCCACATTATTCCAGTATCTGGAATGGTCCAATTGGCCCAAGAAAGAAATTGATCTGCAAACAGGAATGGGCCAGGCAGCAAACAGGAACTGAAGTTCAGATTCGGACTGAACTTGTTTTGAAAAGCAAAGGGGGGAACTGAAGCTTTGACATAAACACACAACTGAACAAGTACTGGAACATTGCATTGCATTATTCAGTTGCACCATTCATAAGGCATTCAGAAGAACTGAAACATGATGAAGCGAAACAAAAAAGGCATTACAGTATATTGCTGCAGACTGAATGTTGTCTGTCCAGACCAAAAGAAAACGAAGAAGCTAGTACGACTTAGTAGGCAATGTTTTCTTGCTTGGATGCGAAGTGTATCACTTTGTTGTGAGGGAGTCTCTACTCCTCTTCCTCCTCCTCGTGGAAACGGAGATGCTTCCCCTCCGGCACCGGCAGGCCCCTCAGAACCATGGTGCAGTTCTCCACCGGCACATACGCCACGTCCTCCCTCTCCATCTCGCCGTCGCTGTCGTAGATGAACCTGGTGTGCTTCCCCTGGAATGCAGGCAACCCAACCTTCTGCTCCTCCTCCTGCTCCTCCTCATCGTCAAACACAGACATCTTGCTCATCCCCTCACACAGATCATCAAAGCACTCATCGTCATCGTCATCTTCTGTTAGCCACTCCTCCTCCTCCTCCGAGTCTTGCTCAGTGAACGTGTCCTCGTCGCCCTTCTCGGAGCTGGCATTGACCTGAATAGACCAAGCCGATGAGTTGTCGTCGTCCGGTGATCTGTCGCTGCTGCTGTCCTGGAACGCGAGAGACGACGAGACCACTGATCCAGCATTGGACAGGTCCGATTTCCCGGGGGAGTCCTCGAAAACCAGTGCACGGTTGCACTCCCCAAGGTTCCCCTCCGCCTGAGCTGGCGGCGGCGGCAGGGCAGCAGATGCAATAACCTGCACGACGGAGGGAGCAAATCAGCTCAAGACCAATTGCAACGATAACTAAACAAGCTGACTGATTAAGGCTATACATTGGTTAGCATCACAAACACATTTGGGCAAGTTTATGCAGAAAATTTGTACTGTACGTATTTGTAACACCTGACAAATGTCCTTATGCAGAGTTCGTGTTGAAGGTAATGTAAGAAAGAGCAATAAGCAAAGACATTGATTAAGAAAAGAAGAGATGGCATTTAGCATCTTCTGAGTCCAATATATTTTGAATGCAGCAAGCCAGGAAACCAAACGTTATCCTGGGATAACATTTTCAATCGAGCAGAGTTGCACCCAACGTAGTAGCAATACCAGATTGAAGATAGAGACAAACTGAACTTGCTGTGACAAAGGTCCTTGTGAAATCCGCGTTACTCAATACAGAGCTAGCTCGTGTAATATATGTGCAATGCAGCAAATGTTATCCCAGAACAATTGCACGCATGATTAATCGAACAGAATTCGCTTCTTCAGTACAGTATTACTACTACACAAGAAATGAATGTATTGGATATTGTGAATCCAGCCATTCAACTCGTGAAATTAGAGGTAAAGGATGCCTAGAGCTAGAAGAGGAATTTCGCACAAGAAAAATACTGCATGCACGATTGATCGAAATAAGGAAAAGAAATGATGTCGGGATTAGGGGGGAAGGGGTCAGGACAAGGGGCAAAATAGGTTTGTTTACCTGCAGCTTGGGAAGCAACTCCTCCTCCTCGAGGACGCATGGCACCGTGGTGGTGAAGGCGTGAGGTGCGGCGCCGGCGGTGAGGTGCGGCGTGTTGGCCGGCGTGGGCGCGAGGAGGTGGGCAGGCGACCTGGCGACGCCGAGCAGCGCGTGGGCGTGGATGCGGAGGATATTGGGGCCGGGGGAGGGAGCGGCGCAGGAGTGGAGGAGCGTCTTGACCTGGCCGCGGAGGAGCGCCTCGCCGGATCCGGGCGTGCGGCGGGGGGCCCTGGAGGGGCGGGTCTTTGCGGCGGTGGAGGCCGGCGTGTGGAGACTCGAGGCGGCGAGGCCGACGATGGGGGAGTCGTTGGTGATGTCGTGCAGGGCGGGGCGCGGCGGGTCCCGGCCGGAGTCAGGGGCGGCGGCCTTGGCCATGGACCGGGTGATCCTCCTGTTGGAAAGGGGCGTCTCCATGGGGTCGCGCTGCTGCCTGCTTTGCTGCTAGGGCTAGGGCTAGGGCCAAGTCGTCGTCGGAGACGAGAGAGAGGGAGAGGAAGGTGGAGACGTTGGGACGGAGGGGGCTGCTTTAAACGGGACTAGCCGTTCGTGCAACGGTCGGTAATATGACCGTTGTCCCGTTCCCCTCCCGTCTACACACCACATCACTACTAGCCGTTGCAACTAGGCCCGTATCCCTTTTTTCACAAACGGCCCACCTGCCACTTGTGGGCCTCAAAAGTCAAAACCTACGCTGCTAGATAGATACTCCACCTCTATGGGCTCAAATCGAGGCCCAATTAAGCGACGTATGGGCCAAATCGAATCGAACGAAATGGACAGCAAAATCAATTCATGTGCATGTACAAGCTCATCATCTACGACATACATACTCATCAAATGATCGCTACTCCGGCTCGAACTTCAAAATATATCGATATTTTTAAAACAAAGCGAAGTTATTATCGATGTTATATTTGACGAAACTAAATTAGTATCGCATACAGAGGTTGTTAAATATTTTTATAAACTCGATTAAATCTAAATGAGTTAAAAACTAAATAATTTATAATATGAAATGGAGGAAGCAATACACTAATTAGTCGATGTGCACGCCTCCAGCTGCTGCTGTCGCGAATGCGCCGCTCGATCTGCTGTTGATGACGCGCTTGGACTCACCCCACGCATGGAAGTTGTCTTGGTCCAAGTCGTCGCACTCGGGGAAGACGACGCCGCTGGTGGCCGTGATGTTGTACCGCACCCTGTCGTGGCACACGGAGTACGTCAGGTGCCGCGAACGGAACCGCCGCATGGCGCCGCGCTTCGCCGGCGTCATCACGGCGACCTCCGACGTCATCAGGCCCATGGCAGCGGCCGCGCACTCGAGGCCGCAGTCACCGACGGCGGAGGTGCCGGTGATGACGAGGTCGGAGAACACGGCGATGAAGGGCGCGTAGGCGTAGTCGACCTTGTACCTGCCGCCATCGGTGGCCCAGGCGGAGCCGTCCCAGATGGTGGCGTAGACGGACATGGGCTTGGTGGGGTAGTCGGCGCCGGCGCCGGAGCAGCGGACGAGCTCACGGATGGGGGTGCCGTCGACGTAGAAAATGACGACGGCGGGGGTCCAGGCGATGGCGTAGGAGTGCGGGGCGGCGGCGGTGGGGAGGAGATAGCGCTCCTCGCGGCCGCGGGCGGTGCTGCCGTTGCCGTACATATTGGTCTGGACGTGCCAGGCATGGCCGTGACGGTTGCCCAACAACTCGAAATCCAGCTCGTCGTGCTTCCCCGGGAACACGTCGCCATTGGACAGCTGCATTCAAACATTTTCCTTCTTTCATTCATTATTCATCCATCAATTTACTCATGCACTACTACATAATACATACTAATATTTCTATACACGCTAATATGTACGCAACGTAATTAATGCTCGTGTCCATTAACGGTGGAAAATAAAATCAACAGAATTGCTACAAAACTTTCATCGGTTTTTATCTCCTAAAACTTCAAATTTTGCGATTGTTGGATTTGCCTCGATATTGGGTGGACGGTGGGTTTTGATTATGTACAAGTTACACATAATTATATTATAAATTACATCATATAGTTACATTTAGAAGTTCTTATCTAAAAATTGCACAACTTTTAAACGATCCTTAAAATGAAATACTCCATCCGTCAAAAAAACAACTTATATAGAAATTTGATACCATCACTCTTAGAAAAACTCATATGTATCTCAGTTGATGACCCATTTAGTCTCGGTTGTCAAACCGGGATTACAAAACGGGACTAGAAATCACTTTTTTAGTCCCGGATTAAATAATCGAGACTAAAAATAAATAAATTTTTAGTCTCGGTTGGAGTTACTAATCGGGACAAAAGATATAGTGCTCTCCCGACATCTCACTTCCCATATTTATCATATTTAAAAGATATAGTGCCCTACCGACATCCCACTTTCCCATATTTCTCATATTTATTTTTTTATTTTTTTTCTGGCCAAAAACCGAAATCATCACACAAGATGAAATCAAACATCACAAAACATGTCACAAATGCCTTTTCATTTATTTTTCTTCAGATCAAATACATCTTCAAATCACACATCCAATACAACTACGAAATCACAAAATGACGGATCAAATATATCTTCACATCACATATCAAAATCACACATCATCAAACATAAAAAAACATAAAAAAATATATCTGGAGCCGACCCGCTAGCCCCCTGCCCGCGGCCGCCACCGGCAGCCCCGGCCTGCCCAACACCGCCCGCCTTCGGCCGCCCGTGCGGAGCCGCTGCCAGAGAGAGATGAAGAGAGAGAGAGGGAGAGGGCGTCGGATGGAGATGGAGAGGGAGAGGATTAGGAGAGAATACGAGGATGAGATCTAAGAGGAGATAAGGAGAGAAGAAGATGAGGCGAAAATAAGATAAGGACGGGCGCGGGGGACAAGAAAAGGCTGATATTTTTTGTCCCAATTTTTTACATAAACCGGGATAAAATATCGATTTTTAGTCTTGGTTGGTATCATCAACCGGAACTAATAAAAATAATGAGACCTCACCACAGTATGTAGATTTTCTTAAACCAGGACTAAAAACAATCTTTTCTCCCCGTTAGTGTTACCAACCGAGACTAAAAATTATAAGATTTCATTGCGCTTTAAAACCAAGATAAAAAAATATTTTTAGTCTCGGTTCCTAATGAAATCGAGAGATTTTGATAAATCGATCAAAGATCATTTTTTTATAGTGCATCTAAAACAATAAATTAGGTCATCCGGTAACGTCAAATCATCACAATACTAGCTAAGACGTGTACATAGGTTGATAGGTAGTACCTGTGTACACGGCAACAGGAATAGCTGTAGCATACCGCCATCACTTTTGAAAAAAAAAATCCCTCACTACAGACACAAATTTTGAGTATACGCGCCACATATATCAACTAACAAGTATCACTGAAAAATTTAAAATCCAATAATGTAAATCTATTAAATTTTTATTTTGTTTTCTTTTGCTCTCTACATATTAGATGTATATATTTTTCTAAAAAAATATTGATCATATTTATTTGTTGGTGTGTACGGTGGGTGTATTTGAAGGATTGCGCGGAGGCTACGCTAGCCGAAAACAAAAAAAAATCTACCGCGCAAACCAGGAACACTTGCAAGTAAGGGCCGATAGATCGTTACCGATTGGAGTAGAGTGCAGCGGAATAGCCAATCGGGGCAATCCGATCCGGAACAGTGTAGCCGATTCCGGAGACAGCCGATTCGCCAATCGCCGATTCGAGTCGTCCGCCACGTTCTCACGCCTCGCTCCGATGCGCCGCACCGGCCGATCAAGAGCGCGCAACGTAGCACGCCTCTACCGGTATCCACACGTCCGGGGACGGAACGCCGTACACTCGTGTGCTAGCACGCGATGCAAGGCTAGGGTTTGGCTCGAAAGTGGGGAGGTTTCCGTGGAGATTGATCTCGGCGACTTACGTTGCACGCGATGCAATTAACGTGTCGCAGCTCTCCCCCCTCCTCCTTTATATAGAGTTGGCCGACGGGACTAGTGGCCGATTAGGACTCTATTTTGAATTGGATCTCATCCGTATCTCATAGAGTTGGCCGCCCATACGTCGTAAGCCCATAAGACTCTATCCGATCGGATCCCTATCCGATCGAGCCGTATCCGAGTCCAACTCGAATATCTATTCTATCCCCTTAAGCGTGCGACCCTGTAGGTTCAGGTATACTCGGTTTCGGCTATAGTCTAACTTGGCCGATCGTCGGCTCGACTCCAGCCGACCCGTCAACAGCGGTGCCTAGCAGCACATATTGACACCATAGTATACAAGAATAATATCGGCTCGAACTGTAATGTGTACACAAATCCCTTTGCCTCACGATACCGGTTAAGCTATAGGCAAGATGTGTGTCATCCCTTCAATAGCTTAACCATTCACTCGAACCGTATTGGATTATCTGTCTATTGACTGACTCCTCAATCAACTTAGCATGGCCATGCATTTCCATAATCCATTACCTCGAGGGGCCAGAGATATCTCTCCAAAGGAGGGCAAATTCCATCTTGATCACTCACATCTCACTCCATGTTTCATAGCAAACCCGAAAACTACCTTTATAACTACCCGATTACGGAATAGCGTTTGGTAGTCCCAAAGTAGGCTACTACACATGTTGGAATACATGGTGATCTCAGGTCTAAGGACTTTGTACCAACACTACCTGAGACCAACTAATGGCACATTAATTCCTGCGGTGTCTCATGGTGGGTCTATCCAACAATGTGTTCTCCAACACATATGTCCATGTTTATTGATTTGGTATCTCCATACCCATGATCTATGAGACATGATCATCAATCAATAAACATGCCGATCTTAGAATCATATTTGTTCCAACAATATGACATATGATCGAGGATCGTTTAGAAATAGATTCATACATATAGAGTCTCATAAATAAGTCACGTACTTATTGATCAATACGAGAATCATTTCTGGGCCGAATAACACTTTATTCATTTATACATAAACATTGACGTGATATCCAACATCTCCATGTTGCCTCTAGGACATATCACTAACAGTATTTGTATGGTATGTATAAAATTAAAAAGAAAAAAGGAAAAGGTATGACAGGTATACATGTATTTTAGTAGTATACATGTATTCACGTATTCTATATACTAGTAGTATCATGTATTCTATATATCTTTTTGACTATAAAATTAAAGAGGGGGGAAAAGGAAAAGGCGTGACAGGTACATATCGCCTACCGTTTTGGGTGAATAAATCAATCTCCTCCACTCATCGAGAAGAAAAGAAGATTGGGTGGCGATTTCTGATTGATGGATGCTGGGCATGGGCAACTGTACCCTATTGCATTGCCCAGAACATACTCATTACTCATTCCATTTTTAATAAATAAAGCCATTAATTTTTTACAAATGTTAAATACATAAGATAGAAATTAAATTTAAAGTATTTTCAATGATAAAATAACTCACAACAAAATAAATAATAATTACATAATTTTTTAAATAAAATGATTGGTGTAAAAATTAATGATTTCAACTATTAAAACTGAAGATTGTATATAAATAATATGAAAGCAGATCTCTTGCCTTAACTGTACATACAATTAAGTTAGCGACATATAGATTTTTATTTTACTATGATATATATATATATATATATAAGTGACTCAATTAATATAATAAATTAAGTCAGGAGATACAATTTTACATAATATGACCAATATAATGGATAGATATGATGGGTGTGGCATATATGCATATATGTGTGCGCGTGCAATGCGCACTCACACTCACCTCCTGATCGAACGCGAAGGGATAATGGATAGGTAGCTCAGCTATATGGCACGTACATGCATGGTAATAATCAACTCAAAATTCAGATTAGAAAAATATCACATGATCAAGTCATATAAACTAAGCATGCACGTACCTAGCTAGCTCCCGAAGTTATTAATTTTATGTGTATATCCAACAAAAAATTCATAGTTAACCAAATCAACACGTAGAAATATCAAATTAATTGAACATGCATGCCGGTCGGATCATATCAGGGCAAGAGGAAAATGAAAGAAAATTAAGAATTAAGTTCGCCATGATTATATATATACTCCACTAGCTACTGCTGCTGTAAATATGTGGGCGGTTGCTTGCACTAGCTTGTTAGTTAGTAGGCTCAGTTTTATAATTTGGCGTTTCAGACAAATGTTTTGGCTTTTTTTTAAATTATTTAGTTTTATATTATACTTGTTTGAAATGTCAATTATTTATGTCCGTGTTGCTGTTTGCCTTCGTCGTCGCCATCCAAATTTCAAACCCACGCTCGCTTAGAATTTCTGAACCAACCAACGACTAGCTAGTAATTAATTAAGATGAGATCAGTGCACGGCTGCTACGTCGATCTTTTGCAGGGGTGGACGTCGTCAACACAAGATAACAGCATGTTCGCTCGCAAAGATCGAAGGGCAAAAAGAAAAACGTAGGAGTACAAGATAATTAGTGACAAGCTAGCTAGTGTACGTAGCTACACCGTCCAAATTCATAATCCTTATAATTCCGCACAAAGTAAATTGATTATGAGCTAGATTGAAGCACAAACAAAATTATCTTGTAGTTAGCACTGATCAATCGATCGATCTCCATATGAGAAATAGCTTGGAGATTGCGAGCGATAATTCAGAAAATTGAAGGTTGGTGTAAGACATACGTAGAAGGCGACGACGACGCCGGCGGTGTAGTGATGAGGAAGCTTGATGGAAGCACTGAAGAATCCATGGTGGTACGCCGACTTGGACACGAATCCAGAACCTGCATATGTACATATCGATCGATCGATCTCTCTTTAATCGATGGACTGATTGATTCTACACATATATGTAGCTTGCTAGCTAGCAATAATCAAATTAAGAATTAATAATCATAATAAATTACCGGTGAAGCGATCGAGTTTGAGGAGGACGGTGCGGCCGTCGTGCGAGCGAACGAGGTTGTCCCCTCCGAAGAGCGGCGTGTAGGCGGTGTCGAACCGCACCGGCGACAATATGTCCATCGCCGCCGCCGCCGTCGCCCAGCTCATCAACACACAGGATATCACAAGGCCGCTCCATAATAAGCTCGTCATCATCTTGACCTGCTTCGAGGCCTATATCTACTACTAGTACAGTATATGGCTAGCGAACTCTCAAACAGATCAACTACCGCTATATAAATACCGTCGCGTCGTTGCATATATAACAGGCAGAAAATTAAAGCAAGAGAAAGCAAACTGAGTACTACTCCATAAAGCTAAGCTAAGCAAAGGTGAACTTTTCGCAGGGTTCGTCTCCTGTGCGCATGTCTCGATCAACATATATATAATCTCAGCTAGCCGGTAATTGAAAATTTAATTCCTCTTGTGTGTGTGCGCGTGTTTTTTGCGTAGACAGCTAGAGGCTGAGAATTTTATGTGCAGCCTAGCTTTGGTAGAAGCAACAAGATACCCTGCGCGTCACTTTACATGTACAAGTACATGTACTGCTCAGACGTTTGGATCGAGTCCGCTGTTATACCGAAATGTTTATACTATTTTAGAAATATAAACTATTTATAAATTATTTATAATCAATGAATTATTCGCGAGACGAATCTAATGAGTCTAATTACGTCATGATTTGACGATACGATGTTACAGTAAATATTTGTTAATCATGGATTAATTAGGCTTATTAAATTTGTCTCATGAATTACATACACATATTGTAATAGTTACATTGTAATTTTTTAAAAATCCAATGTAAATTTTAAAAACTACATTGTAATTTTAATACTTACATTCGTAATTATGTTAATATTCACTGTATATGAGGTGACGGGCTACGAAATATTAATTATTGATATTGGTTATATATCATCATAGTGTTGACTAAGAAAACAAAGGAAAAAGGGAAGTGAGTAAGAAGCAGTGGGATACATATGTCTATACTGACGATATACGGACGTACGGATGCAAGCCCATTAGATGGGCTGGTTCTAGATTTGATTGAAATTAGTTACTTGTTATGGCGATAGTTTTTTACCGATATCGAAAGAAAAAAGAATAAAGAAGATGAGATTGGAAGGAGAGGGAGAGGATTAGGATGATCGGGAGAAAGAAAAGGAGAAAAAGAAAGAGAGAGAGAAAGACGTCGATCGGGGAGAGCATGCATGGCTTCGAGTGGAGGCGGATAGGACGGGGTGGTGAGATGGTGTGGGCCGATTGGGTTGGGTTGGGCTAGAAGGGGGTGTATAAGAGTTATTTTAAACTCACGTCGAATTGGATATGGGCAACATACAACCAATTCAAAACCAACTCAAATACAAACGACGTACCAAAATTCCACAAAAATATTTTTAATTTTTATAATAGTAGAGATAAAGTCATATCATCTTAGTTTTGCCTTTGGATGATTAATCTTTTTTCTTTTGCTTTTGAACGATCAATCTATATATATGATTAAAATTGTTATAAACCACACACCATCTTAATTGTTAATAGCTTTTTTCAATAGTCCAAAAGAATACAAAGTGTAGCTATGTTACGTATTATTTATACTAATATAATGTGAAATTTCTGTAAAAACACGTGGGTTTTATCTAGTAAATTAATTTGTCCATACAATTTGCATGAAAAACATGTTTATTTGAAAATCATTACGTATTTCTTGCCCTATATATCTATGAATTACTAGAGGGCGATGATTTTTCTCTTGCTGTGGACAATAAGTGCATTTATCAAGTGTAAACATATATATAGCGGCTTTGGTATGGCGTAGTGAGTGTAGGTCCTAGATATACAGGTTTCTTATTTACGGTTATTTTTTAATGATAAATAACAAAACCATTAACAACAAAATAATAGATATATTATTGACTTCATAGATCTCAAACGATGGCATAGTGTTTTAATATATATAGATATATATCGGGTCCGCATCCTTTCTGCCGGGAAGCGATCGACCATGAAAGTACTTATTCGCTAGCTACTGCTAATTTTACAATTAACGGGAACGTCAGCATACGGCTGCGCTAACACTCTTTCTCTGTAATATTTAATTATCATGTGGCCGGTGGAGCGATGGTCTTACGTGTCTATGTCGCGATAGCTAACACGTACGCACCAAGTGTTGATTAGTCCATCCGCGAGTGATCGATTAGGATGTTTTACCCGTCCACAGTTCAACTTGATGATCTCATCTCAGGTCACCACATGCATATCCCAACCAGCGCATGTCCTCCTCTTGTTAATTAGTTAGCTAGCTAGCGTTGCCACTTCATTGAGTCGTCTTTGTGTACTTGTGAATTCTCAGCTAATTAATTAGGTCATGACGAAATTTAGTTTGTATATTATTCTAATATTCTCTTTCTTTAATTCCGGCATTATTTGAATCGGAGGTATAGAACACGTACATACATATCGATCAGTCTTTCTCGATCTCTCTCGCTCGCTAATTAATTATTAATCTTATTCTGGGCTTATTTCGCTAGTTAGGTAGGCGCGCATATGTTTGATTAGTGATCTGACGCTGACAGATATGCAATCGATCGCAACAAAACCTACGGGGCGGGGCAGAATATATATAATTAAATCATACTCTCGTATCATTCGTGATAAAGTAATTGTCTGATTATTTTATGTTTTTATAATTGCCATCATTTTTTTGTCTACGATGTTAACAAGATAATATACGCAAGATGCTATATTTTGAAATTAGTAGCAAATGATTTTTTATTTTATTATAGGTGACGTATTTTTATTAGAATTGTGAAAAGAAAGTTAGAAGTGTGTCCCATCACCTATCGTCTCGTTTTTATCTGCTGAACAATCTTATGGTGGTGTATCAGGGGCAGAAATCGAAAACTATTTTTATTATTAAAAAATATCAGATCACCCTTTTTAACCTCATTTTTTCTTAACTAGCAGGATGACCGGCTCAACTACGTGGCTAGTATCCGTACAAAACTATCTAATTTGTTCAATAAATGATTTTCTTTAATATTTGTAAATAGCTATCTCATTGTCTTAACCATTACCAGGTTTCTCAGTTTATAGGTTTTAAAAAATACACCAGGTGTTCAAGTGTGAGAGGGGCGAGTTGACAGGTAGTAATAATAATAATAACAGAAACAAATTTCAAGGTTTTGTACAGCCAATATATCGTATCAATGTAAAATAACGCGAGACCAAAAACAGATATGTAGGTAGCCGTTCTGCACATATGTATTCACTTTATTTATCATTATGAGTATAAAGCAGACATATCGATAATATCATATGAGCTAAAAGTCTAGATAAATAGAGAAACAATAGACATAAAACTAGATCTTAGTTAAATGAGCAACAAACTATCCATCTGTGAGCAAAAAAAAATCTGCACCAACACACGAAAGTCTGAGATATCTGCTTACCTTCACTTCAGTATATGTCCTATCAATCGGGTTTATATCGTGTCAATTAGTTTGATCTTACAACTAACAAGATAGATAGACAAATCGTATAAGATTAAGCGGCCAATCGGTTAATGGGTCCAACCGATATCGATGAATTTTGGATCATCTTTATTATCATTGGAATTTTAAACATTGAAATTGATTGATTGCTGTGGGTTTTTTTCAGTTTATAGATGTCATGTCAATCACCATCATCCTACTCATCCACTATCTTTCCTGCTTTTTGTTATTGAAATTTTAAAAATCAAACCTAATTGTTATTGGGTGTGTTGTGTTTTGTAGTTTTTAGATGTCATGTCAACCACAACCGCCATACTACCCCTCCTCTTTATTATCATTGGTATTTTAAAAATTAAATATGTTCGTTATTGGATTTTATTTTTTATAGTTTTTAGAAGTCTTTGCTAGCCGCCATTATTCTATCCCTTTGAATTTATTTCATTCTTCATTTTGAATTTTAATTAATATCGTGTTGTGTTTTAGATGGTCTCTTCTTTCAATATCCCTTATTATTTGTTTTAAATTTCAGTTATTTCCAAATTATATTCCTACTTCAACTCTCATTGTTCTTTTCTTATTTCAGAATTTACTTTTCATTTTAGATATTAATTAATCTCATGTTATGTTCAAGATAATATGTTCTTTCAATATTATTTATTTTTATTTTAAATTTAATTATTTTTAAATTGTATTTCTAGTTGAAATGTAATATTTATTTTTATCCTATTAATATTGAAATTTTTATTCCAAATTTTATTTATTTATAAATTGTATTGCTGCTTCAAGTCTTATTTTGTAATTTCAGAATTTATTTTATTTTTTTATTCTAAGTTTTAATCAATCTCGTGTTGTGTTCTAGATGGTGTTTTTTATTTTTTTTTATTTTATGTTCCTAATTTTAGTTATTTTAAAATTTATTCTTACTTGAATTCTCATTTATTTCTTTTCTAATTTTGGAATTTGTTTATAATTTTTATATTTTAATTAATCTCATGTTGTGTTCTATATGGACTCTTCTTTTATTTTTTTTAGAGAAACCAATTTTCATTTCCATTAGTATATATTCTAAACTTCAGTTATTTGTAATCGTATTTCTATGTGAATTTTTTTCTTCGATTTATGCGAAAATTTTTAGCCTTTACACAGTGGACGAGTGGCGAATTCAGAATATAAATTGTAGGATGCTTGTGTAAAAGCATAGTATGACTGAAACAAACTAAAGATATATCAACTAAGTATTTTTCCAATGAAAACACTAAGCAGTGAGGCAGCTAGCTACATCCCTGCCGTGCGAACGGTACTTGTTGATGACTAATTAGGGGCAGGGATTACATGTGGGGCTGACGTCCCAACCAGCCTCAACAGTGAATCTGTCACGATAGTGAACATGATGCCTTTTAAGATTGTCTTGTTTATGTGATAGATGGATAGATTGTGCGCGCAACGTAACGCTCAATTACACAGACATGATGATTGATGGTTGGGCAGTGCAAACTCATGTGTGTTATATCCATTAATTATTAATTCACTCATATGCATCCATTATCAGGATTAAGATGCTCGTGTCATATTTTCTTAGTTTTGGAATCACGTTTTTAAATTTTGAGTTAGTCATGTTATACTTATATATACTTGTGATCAATTATTTCTTATATTATCGTGCCACGACTTGTCTAAATAGGTGAAAACCAAACATCCTCATATCATAGTAACAAGTCATCTAACTAATTGCTGCAACTGATCCATGTAGATGCTAGAAGCAAATCCTCTAACTTTGAAACATTGACGGGTGGACCCGCTTGATAAATGACCTAAGGATCTCGATCTAACATGGTGTACACATATACGGAGTACATACGTTTTTTAAATTGCTAGTAATATGTTAATATGTTCGTGCTAACGCTACAATGTCACGATATTTGTTTAATAAACTATTAAAACTTTATTTTATATAATTAAAAATAACTGAAATCCGCCCATTTGAACTTTAATTCAATTCATGGTACGACCCACATAACCATCGTTAATTTTAAATGAAATAAGGTGAAGAGATTTTAAACTGTTAATTACAAGATAATACAATAAAACTGATATATTTTGGGAGCCATGCAGAAATAAAAAAAATTCAGATCGACGTACGGACGGCAAATTGGCATAGCTAGCTAGAAAGGCATATACAGCGACGTCATATAAATATATTGTATATAGATACACAGCTGAGGCCTGGGACAGCTAGTATGCATACATTCGTCTAACTACATACAGCTAGTATGCGTACATTCGTACGTACATGTGAGAATCAACACTAACAGTAGCTCCTTTTTAATATTTGCTTTTGAACGGGCGAAAATGCATTTTTTTTCTTTTTCTTTTTGTGACGACCGTACATACGTCCGTTGCGGACGAGAAGAGATACGAATAGACTATATTGAGATGGACGGAATAATAGTGGGCCCCATAATCGAACAGGCCGGCCCATTGGGCCGAATATACAGCCCCAGCAACAGGCGTCTCCATTTACGCGCAGGAGGCGGCAAGAAGTCCATCCTATCTCATTAGATTACTTAACCCTAAACTATCTTATTCTCAATTTATCTTTAAATTATTTTTAAAAATGTTCATTTTGCTATCTAATAGTTTCTTTCCTCTTTATACAAGTCGTACTTTAAGCTGATTTTTTAAGAAAAAAGCATAGACGGCACCATTATCATAGTTAAAAAATTATTTTTGTTCATAATTATTTGCTTCAAATTTAAAATATCAACGTGTAAATTAGTTTCAGAAGCTTCCAACCTTGTTAACTAATACTAACAAATTCTTTTAGAAAAACGTTTGAGATGTAAGAGTAGTTAAGTTGTACATAATGCATATATCATCCTACTAAATTTCGGTGCAATTCAAAATACAATTTATGTAGAGAGAAATAAAGAGAAATACTGTAAAGTGAACCTGTTTAATAGTTTAGGATATAAAATAAGGAAAAAAATATTTTAAAGGTGAGTGTTTGGGTGAAATATAGTTGGACAGACTTGTTTAAAAAAGAAAGAAAGAAAGAGAAAAACGTGAATTACAGGTAATCTCAGCTACCTGGTGTAGACGGACGGTAAGGAGAGGGCAAGTAGGAGTTTGGTAGCAGTAGTAAATGTTTCTGTGTCTCTTTCTCTCGTTGAAAAGGTCCACTGCGGCGTGGCAACAAATTATGCGTGGCAGAATATATGTGTGGAACATGCTACTACTGTATATATGCATGCGTGGCCTTTGGTCAGATTTTTAATTTGTGTGATCTCAGTTGCTCCGATCCGACTGTATATGGATCGGATCATCCATGATCCATCAGGGCTCCGGCCATGGGAATATGGGATGATGCCTCGATCGATCCTGAGGTGTAGGAGCACGTGTGAAGACACTACTGTGAGCAGCGACAAAAGTTACATATATATATTGCATGGGGATAGGTTATTTTTTAAAAAAAGAAAAAGAAAAAAAACTTACCAATACGAATTAATTAAACTGGCATCAGCATCAATCTACATGTATGTATAGCAGCATACTATGATCAATTTAATTAAACTGGTCCGTCCATGTGGCAATTGCATGGTATGGTCTCCTGGCAAAAGCAATCTAAATATCCTTGAGCTTGAGGCTGGGTTGGCTTTGTTTGGTGCCACAAGCTTAGCTAGCCGGCCGGCCAGCAAGTAGAAAGAAAAGCAAAAAGAAAAAGCAATGGAAGCAACATATCAAGCCCTTTTAGGTGGAGTAGTACTGTAGTATATTCTCGATCGATCCTTAGGTAGCGACTGATTGAGCTCCATTCATCATATATACATGCATCCATATGGAATTTTTGAAGGACGACCACGACACATATATCGCATGCAATGTAATATAATTAATTAATGTGCTCCAGTAGCTATGAGGAGTATCATATCCGTCAAGTATTTCTGTGGATCACAAGCAACAAGCACAAAGGAATGAATGCTACAAACTGCAACGTCCTCCGTTCGTTCGTTATATCGGGTGGATGGATGCAGCTTTTTATTATGAGCTACTAGTACAGTACACTAGTAGTAGCAGCATGAAGCTGGCAGGTGAGGCGAGGCGACGTGACGGACATGTCCATGGCCTGCGACACGCCAACTCAGCAAAGTAGTACGTACAAATACAATTCTGTGGCGCCTGGAGAGGAGAGAGCCATTTTTACACACACACACACACAGAGAGAGAGAGAGAGAGAGAGAGAGAGAGAGAGAGAGAGAGAGAGCAAGAAGCTGACTTGGCTTGCAGGAAACACAAACAAAAAGCCATCAGCCGGAGACTAGCACGGAGACCTGGAAAATAGCAGTAGACTAGTATAGCTGGGAAAAGAAGAAATTACAAGTAATGAAATTACTGCTCTCTCGGTCCCATAACATAAGGAAATAGGATGCAGGCCCTTTCATGCTGTAGCGCTCGCTGACATGTTGAGCATGGATCTCAATTGAATGAATTATCATATTCTTTTGAAAAAATTTAAAAAGTAGCAAAACGATATATTATAGGTGGAAAATAAACTAGTAAAAGAGTTGATATTTAGGGGAATAAACTAGTACAGTACATGTACATAAGGAGTATTGAAGCAATGAGTATCGAAGAGATAAAATTTCTATATTTGTGGACCGGGGGTAGGTATAAAGATAAAAATGAACTTAAGTTGTGACAAATGTTAGAGGCTACAAATGAATTTATTTTAGGGTGAGAAGTAAAATTAGCTTTCTTTGTTTCTAAACGTTTTTATTTCATGTGCTGTGTTCTCTTGTATCTCTGATCAATATTTATCCAAAGACCATGAATAATAAGTTTTAATGTTCCAAATCGATCAGTTGATTGGCGCCTCTTTTCGGACTCAACTAAAGAATTATGGTATTAACAGAGTCATCAATTTTCTTGATCTAGAAAACTCCCGACCAAGATAAGTAGAGTCATCAATTTTCTTGATCTATAAAACTCCCGACCAAGATAAGTTTAGAAAAGAACAAAACTGGCGAATGGAGCCGATTTAGAATCAAACCAGCCTTAAAGGACAATTTAGATTGATATATGGGTACATGTCCATCTCATCAGCAAATCGAAAGGTTTACGAGACGAACCTACAAATAATATAGCACTCTCGCAGCAAAGACAAATAATTTACGGTGCAAATCAATAAAGAAAGATGAAACGTAAACTAGAAAACATTGTTGAAAAATAAAAAGTAAAAAAATAAATCCATTGATTGTGTAGGGATTGAGGTCGATGGTTAGAATCGAATCGGCCCCTTATAAAAGGTTGGTCTTGTCACTGCAGAGCCTTCTCCATATCCTAATGGACTCGTAAATCAATTAGGACTAAAAAAACTTAGGCCCAAACAAAAAATCAATGAGTGTGGTCCTTTTCAAATCTAGTCAAGTTTTTCTATTTTTCATATTAGATATCAAATATAGGTGTTAATATAGTGAAAATAAATAATAATAGTATAACTATAAGATGAAGTCCGAATGGGTAGAGATGTATCGTGTGGTTTATTTTAAGAGAGGTAATATGCTCAACCTTTAGCAATCGTCCAACCGCTTAAAGCAATTAATTAAGTTGATATGGCTTTACAAGATAAGAGAATTACCATTAACAAAATATGAAGCAAAAAGTCAGGTATTGCATTATATCTACACAGTATTTTGGTTTTGGTGGGAGGGGAGTGTTTATCTATATATAACTAATAAATCGTTAGCCACGAACTAACTAATTATGAATAAAAATCAGAACGATTAACAGATAATGATCATACCTTACACCGTTTTTTAACTGACGCGGATGTTAAAAATGGTATAAAGTTAAAGCGAACATGTCTCTGGGTGTGTTCGGAAGAGAAGATTTAAGAACTTCTCTACCGCATATGTAAAATATAATGACTTATTAATGTATAATTAATTAAGTATCTATATTACTTTATACTTTAAAAAAGTTAGTGACAGTGATGATGAATTGACCACTCTAACCTATTTTTATTGCAAATTTTACAAATTACTCTTAAACTTTTTTAATATTAAGAATCAATGGACACCACATATAAAATTGAATTGAGTGAACATTTCTAATATATAAGATGTGCAGCCCATACAATTATCATAAATTTTCTTTTATTCATAACAAAATATGGATATTCTGCTAGTTAGATAAAAAAATTCAAAAATAAATCAATATGATTTTTAAATTAACTTTTCTATAGATTTTTAAATAAAACACACAATTTTAACTGTTCGGGAATCATACACAGAAAATAAAAGTTGGGAACATGTGGTTACGCAGACAGGGACGCATTAAGATTAGGATTAATTATCATACAATGCATACATATATAAACAAAATATAATAAATACAATAAAAAATAACTTAGCATCAAGCAATTAACCATCCCAAACTCACTAGAGATCCCAAGGCCCCGTTCATCGAGCTTTTTAGCGACACGTGAAACAAAACAAATTATTAGCACGATTAACTGAGCATTACTTAAAAATAAAAATATTAATTTAATTTTAAGAAACTTTTAGTCAGGGTTATTGATAAGACATGCCTCGTAAACATGAATTTGTGCTATATGAAAATTTCACATACCTAACATTATATGAACATTATACGGGAAGGTATCCTGGTATACGGCAACAAAGTGAGTGCGGAAGAAAATTGTCTTCGTCAGATAAAAGACGTAAGAGTCTTACTTGGACAATACAATGTTTCCTCGATTAGTTTCCTACCATGTTCTTCAAGTTATTGAAGAAGAAGACGTTCACCGGTATAGGCTTCCTGTGGAGAGGAGGGCATCAAATCATAAGTCATAGCAGTAGAGAGATAATTTGGAGAAAGTCGAAGTTCTAGTCGTCTATAAGTTCATGTTGAGTCGTACTTGACGAGTTCTATTCGGTGAATCTGATTAGGTAGTATGTTTTGTTTTTTAATCCGTGTAATGTTTTTTAATATATATAAGCTAGAGTAGGGTTATTACTCTCATTAAGGGTCTGAACCAGTGTAAACCTTTGTTTCTCATCTTTTAGATCCGATCTCATGTATATCTTGGTTCTAACATACGTGTATAACCCGTCGATGCTCCTATATATCAAGTTTTTCAGAAAAAAAGGCATGCGGTTAGCAGCTGGTATGCTCGTAAAAATTTAAAAAATAAAGGAGTAGCTAAGGGTGCGTTTTTTTCATCTATTCTTCGTTTTTCGTTAGCACTTTTCAAACGACTAAATGATACGTTTCGTGTGAAATATAAAAATTGCTTAAAAATCTAATACATTTATTTATCAATTTTTTATATATTAATACTCAATTAATAATTTGCTAATATTTTTTTACGTGCGGCTAATTAACTGTTTAAATCCTCTCTTTCCAACGCAGACCTAAGTCCCAAACGCTGAATTAAAAAGAAATTCTAAGTTAAAAGAGGTAGATGAGCTATTTGAATAGAATATTATAACCAATCATATGGTATGGTAATATGTCCTATGGACTTTAAAATAGAGAGCCCTTTGATTGGTAGGAAGAAGACAGGATTTTTTATAGGGTTGCATTCATTCGGTCAATTTTATATAAAAACAAGTCAGAGGTTAGGCCTCTTGAGAAACTTTTCTTTGCTTCAGTTTTTCTAGTGATACAATCAGATGGCTTCTATTCATGTTTCATACGTTTTCAATTCCTATAAAACTATTTTCTCTATCTTAAATTAAAATAAAAGTCACAATCACTACTAGCACAAAAATAAAAATAATTATTATCATCTTTTTATTTGGATCTTTTTAATAAATACAACGCATCTAATCCAATATATTTAGATAAAAAGTAGTGAGTAGAAAACAAATTTTAAAAAATATGCTAGTTAATTATATACATGTATACACAATATAAAAAACATTGCGTTTTATATTTTGAGATGAGGGAGAACAAACGAGCTACTTTAATTTGATTCTGTGTTTTTTTCATATGTTTTTCTATCATACGTATTAAAATAATGGCGTTTTATTTTTAAGTACTTGTTAATGTACTCACATAAGTACTTGAAGTAGAAATAAAGATTTGTTTTTCTTTTTGACCGGAGAGAGCACATTTTCAGAAGATGGATATACTCGTAGGAGCGAGAGTGGCGAGTGCGTGCTGGGCTTGTCTTTTCAAACCTGAATGCAACGATTTGCACATGAGCCCCTGAAGAAAGGGAATATTACAACTTGAACACAAAATAAGCAGACAGACACTTCAAGAGATAAGAAAAAGCAAGCTGGTCCTTAATTTTGCTTCTTTCTCTGCATCGGTACCTCGATCGATGACGACAGCGACGGCGAGCTCACAAAGCCATGGCAAGCTACAGAAGATGTCACCGAGTAGCAAACCCAAATGGGGCCTCCTACAAATGAAGGTAACAACTGCCTTGACACCATGAGAAAACTTTAGCTACCGCCTTAAGACCCGTCACGGTAGATAAGAAAGTAGACCAAATACGAAGCAGGAAGGTCATCCGAGAAGAGACTATCGGCCGACGCTACCTGATTGATGTTTGGATTGAGGACAAAACCATCAACCCGAGCAGTTCTGTTGCTCCTTCAGCTACTGATGTCTTGGAGAGACCCAACACATCATAGATAGAAGGACCTCATCGGAGATGAGGGGATTTTTTTCTGCTAACGTTAGTCTTCACGAGTAGGGATGGCAACGGGAAATTTTCCGTCAGGGAATGCCTCTTCATCTCCGTCCTCGTCTCTTCATCTCCGTCCTCGTCTTCGTCAGTGCTCACGGGGAAGATTTTTTTCTCATCCCCATCCACACGAACAAAGGACCTTATTACTGGTCACCACCAGTAGGCATCAGTGGGTAGTAGCAATAACACAAGCAAATAAAAAGAGGATTCATACTCATACTATTAAATTCAAACACAACATCAAACATTCATTAACACTTGTTCATCAACTTGCAAATAAGAAATAAAACGGCATGGGGTGGGTGCCTGAGCTAGGCCGTCAATTTTTCTATCTGCAACGTGTGAGGTTGAGGAAGAGTCGGGTACGCGGATTCGTAGGGACGGGGAATGGTCACCCGTACCTGCTCCCGCCATACCCGACGAGGATCAAAATCTGCCCATTTCAATCCTCGCAGGGATAGATTTTCCTCCATCCCCGTTCCCTAATGGGTGAATTCCCCGTGTGATATCGGAGATCGAGTCTCCGTTGCCATCCCTATTCGCGAGAGCTCCATGAATCCCAATAAGATCAAGCCCCCATGTTCACGTCGTTAGTTCTGACTTTTGGGGGAGGTCATCTTGAAGGGGTCCTTCAGCTTTCAAGTAACCACGTGATCCTCTTTTTCATTTCTTAGAGCAACTTTAGCAACTCGACTAAATTGGATAGCCAAATTCTATTGTTTAGCCATTCTATAAAATATAAAATTTTTTAAAAAGAAGAGGTCCACAATATACAAAATCAGGTATAAAGTTTTCATAGTTGGCTTTAAATAGCCAACGAATGCCAAGTAATAGCCAGCTTGCTATTTTATAAAATCAGATAGCCAAGCTGTTGGAGATTACTTTTTTTCCTATAAATGACCTTCACAACAAGAATAACCAAGCTGCTGGAGTTGCTCTTATATCTAGTTTTTTTAATATTTTTCTAAAATTTGGTAATTTTTTTTTGATTTGTGCGTATCATCCTTACACAGAGACCATGCTAATCTTTCAATTTTTTCGGATGTCTCCGAAGAGACTTTCCATAGCTAGCTTGTGTTGCATTTGTAAGGCGATGGCAACAATTTATACGTAGTGAATGGGTGCGGTGGTGCTGCTCCACTAGCCAACGTACTAGTACTACATAGGAGTAGTACACACACTTTGTAGTCAACCCGGCCGGCCCACATGTACACAAAAAATAAGCTAGCAGGAGTAATAGTAGTAGGCAACCACAACGACAAACTGCCACTGTCTTCATATATTAATAAAATATATTAATAAAGTTGATAGAATTAAATGAGAAAGATTATAATTGATTAAAAAATAGATAAAAATCTAAATAATGAAAAGTTGTGATTGGTTAAAAAATATAGTTAAAAAAGTTATTATATTTGAACAAATTTTATAACTAAGAGTATGCTATATTTTAAAACGAAACACACTACCTTCATTTGAAAATGTATGATGTTGATAATTTTTATACATTTAACCATTTAATTTATTAAAAAATTATATAAATATTATTTGTTTTATTGTGATTTATTTTATCATCACATAAAAATATAATTTTTAACTTATATATTTATTTATTTATATAAAATTTATAAATAAAATAAATGATGAAATGCTGTAAAAGATTAATGATATGATATATTTTGGTACTATTATATTATATGTATATTATATTATATGCTGCTTGTTATTGCCGGCCACGCGCACAAGCCCGCATGCACGTCGATCTCTCCCCTTGGCCCCCTGTCATATATCCTCCCGGGGACGACGATGACTGCTTTATTGAATTGAATTATTCAACACAAAACAACTGAAAGAAACATAAGTACAACATTCGTTCTTTTCCATTACTGTAGTAGTAGTACTACTCCCCTGCTTTATTTTATTTTATATTACAAGACACTTTAATTTTTACTCAGTTTTTTAAAGTTTGATAAACATTATAGTAAATATAATAACATATTTAATATAAAACAAACATTCAATCAAAATATATTTACTATAGATGTAATGAGACTCTAATTTATGATATAGATGTTATTATATTTTATCAATAAATTTAGTTAAATTTTAAAAAAATATTCAGAAAAAGTTAAAATAATTTATAATATAAACCGGAAGGACCAGTAGTTAATTTGTCAGCTTATATAATTTACATCATATATATATATATGACAAATCTTATGACAGATACATTAAGGTGCTAATAAAATACACCATGCATGATATTTTTTATACGTTATTTTTTAAGTGTTAAATAATTTGTTTATGTAGTTTTTTCTTGTATATACACTGTGATTATCATTTCTTCAGTATTGTATTTTATAGAGTTGGCCCTAATTTTATATGTTTGCTTGAGAGTTTTTTAATATGTTTGATGAACTTAAAAACACAGTAGGATATATATCATTTTTGTAAGATGTCAATTTGGTAATTTGTTGATACAATAGATGTATCATTTTCTCATTTCAACTAAATATCATATTATGAAAAAAACAGGGGTTGAAGAAATACCATGCACTAAACGTCATATATATAGTTATTATTAAAAAATATTATCGGATAAAAAATACTACATACATATTATACATATTGTGTATCAATCTAATATTTTCTCTCTATAGCAAGCATTCATTTATGATACAAATTGTGGATACATATTAACCATGTGTCTGTATACTCACATATATATATATATATATATAGAGTTGGGCTACTGTGTGGCCGCACAACCTCATCCCGTGTGACATGGCCGAATCTATAATTTAAAAACTCAAATTGAAAATCGAACCGTTCAAATTATTCTACATATTAATATCGCATTGTAGACCAAATTTTACATTTTTTTGAAATTTTTACTATTTTATCGGTTAGGTCAAAGATGCATTAATCCAACGATTTCTCGACTATCTATTTTATTGCATCCTTGACCTATCCGATAAAATAGTAAACAATTTAAAAAAATATAAAATTTGGTCTACAAGACGATATTAATATGTAGAATAATTTGAACGTTGATTTTTAATTTGAGTTTTCAAATTGTAGATTCCGCAGTCACATGAGATGGATCGTGCGGCACGCCATATATATATATATTATATATATAATGTGTGTACGGTGGATTAATAAACACGCATTTCGTACTCCTAGGTAGATCGTAAGTATGTCATCCGTTTAAAAGAATTACTTTTAGGAATGAATCATATAAGCATTGATCCATATATATATTTCTATAGGAAGGATGTTGGGCTGAGAGCTGGGAGTTGGGACTTGGGACCAGGCAGCCAACAGCAACAATTAACAGCCACCTACCTACCTTTCGTTGTTATAGTCTACTAGTATGCACGTCACGCCATAACCAAATGCCAACTGCCTCGCCCTCCCTTTTAGGGTATATTGTTTTTTTCTCTATGATACATAGCCTCATTCAAAATATAAAATTTTTAATTGCAGATAATTTTAATTGGACAAGATATATCCTAGCACTACAAATACGAATCTAAACATGATATATCTTATCTAACCAAAATTTTTTATATTTTTTTAAAAAATAATATAATGATAGTGTTACCCACCTAAGATTCTTCATCTTTTCCTAGTTATACTAGCCATGAATCTGAAATTAACATATTTTTGGTCTGTACTGTAGAGTCAAATAGTAAAAACTAAGCCAACCGAAAGAGGTGGAATGGTTGGAGCATCATCCGAAAATTATTCATCATCTAAATTTTTTAAACCCACTTAACAGAATACTTCTAAATATAAAAATCGATTATCTTTTAAAACCAATTGTTCATCATAAAAATAATAATGAAGCACACTTTATAAAAATTTTATATGTATAATAATATATGGAGGGTGTGTGTGTTTGGTTTTATACGGAGCGCGTGTGTTTTGACTGCATGGGAGTATTGGGAAATGGTAATAGGAACAGTGATGAGGAGAGCGTGGTTACGGCCGTAGTTATACAGGTACTGGTAATATATACTCTAGTAGTAAGTAGTAAAAAAGCTGGTTTGGGGGCCCGACGGGGTACCGTACCGTACGTAAGTGTTCCAGATGGGGTGGTGTAAAGGGTCATTTGGTTCAAACAATGAATGAATTTTGACACTACCGATATTTTTATAAAACTGGGTTATAGAAATTGTATCACTTTTGACAAACATTCAAACATTTACACGGTACTGTTTAAAATTTTGGCATGGAACCAAAACAGCTGTAAATGCTGCCGGGGGACGCATGCGAATTAGTTACTGTAGCAGGTGAGGTGAGGACGCGTGGGTGGCACTTGTCTGTTCTCTTCTATGCAGGCCAGGAGTAGTCAGTCAGTCGGTCATACTGGAGCAGTATCACCTAGGCCACCAGTTAATAGCCTGTCAACTGTGATGTTTTTTCTTCTTCTTCTCTCTCCGTAGATAGAGGCCTTCTTCCTCGTCCCTGCAAAAATCAAACCTTTACTTTTTACTTTTTAAGACGAAGCTAAACAAAAAGACAGAATGTCTCTAAGTAATAGAAAAATTATATTAATAAATGAGTAGATGAAAAGATAATTTTTTTAATTTGTAAACCAACGTGATAGGTAAGAATATTTATGAAACTGATTTATTTATATTAAGCCTGAAGAAGTAATGGTACGACGAGTGGTGGAGTGGGACGCGGAGCATGGAGATGGAGAAGCAGAGCAGCAGCTAGACACGGCCAAATGGGCCGTGCTCCCGTGGGCCGGCCCGAGCACGCCGTGAACAGTGTCGGCACGGCACGGCACGGCCCGACCAAGAACGAGCCGTGCTTGCCGCCCGTCGCCGTGCGTGTTGGGCGCCGCCGAGCCATGCCTGCACGGCACGCACGTGTCCCATGTATGCACACGCACGGCCAGCACGGCCGTGGCACGCACGGCCCGTTTCGCGTGCGGTCGAATAGTAGCGACACGTGGCGACCTTTGAGCTGTACTCTTTTCTTTGTCATGGTTTTCTGGTTTTCTACGAGTTTTTACATGACGCTTTTAACGAGCAGATGTATCATTGTATCCTATAATGATATAAACATCAATAAAGGTCATTACTATTTTTAACAAATTTTGTTTCAATATTTTCGTAATGTGGATTTATTTTTAACATTACTAATTTTTAACATTATGAAGTCATTATTTTTTAAAACTTTATTTTTTATTTTTATTTTTTTATTAAAAAATTGGAAAAAAGGCCCCGTGGGCTCGGCTTGCTGAGCCCGTGGGCCACGGCGTGCCGTCTTGCGGCACTGGGCCGCCCGGCTCCGCGTGCGCGTGCTTGGGCGGAGCCTAGGCACGTGGGCCGGCACGGCACGGCCCGTTTCATCAAGCGGGCCAAACGGGCCGTGCCGAAACGGGCCGTGCCGGCACGGGCCCGTGCCGTGCCGGGCCGGGCCGCCCGTTTGGCCGTGACTGGCAGCAGCAGGCGGGGTTGGAGTTGGCGCATTGGAGAAGGAAGGAAAGGAAGGAAGACGCGGTTCCGTTGGCGGGTTGGTTGCAGGCCCGCGCTGTACTAATATTGAAAAATAGGAGACGGGGAGGGGTGGTGGAGTATTGAAAAAGTTTCCAACCCAACCACGATACCAACAGACCCAACTTGCAACCGCATCACGGGCGGGTCACCCATCTTCCCGTATGTATGTATGTATGTATGTGGGTGGGTGGGTGGGTGTACTCGACTCGTATACTAGTATACTGCAAAGACATAATACTAGTGTACTGCGACGAGAACAGCGAAGCAAAGCAGAAAGTGCATCGTCAGGGTCAGGGCAGGGAACGGGAGAGGAGGAGGAGAAAAAGGAGGAAGAGTAGCTTTTGTTTCCCATAACACCCCACCGCTAGTCCGTTTCCTTCCTTGCACATCTCTCTCTCTCTCTCTCTCTTTCTCTCTTGTGGAGGAGGAGAGGAGGAGGAGTAGCATACTAGCATATAGCATGTAGGAGTCTCCAACGCCTCCGTTCCGTTCCCCTTCCCCTTCCCCTTCGCCCCCGACGCCGGCCGGACAACCAGCAGGGAGGCAACACGGAGACCACGCCGCCCTCCGGATCCCCTCTCCGCCGCCGCTCGCCGGAGGGGAATGTGCCACCCGCGCCCCACGGGATTTCCATAGACCACCCCAGATTCGTCCGCGCACCACCACCCATGGTATGTATGTATTGTATGTATGCACTCCTAGCTCTTCCCGCCGGATCTGCTTCCTCCCGCCTTTTCTCTTTGCCTTGCCGCCATATTCCAATTTAATTTTGCAGATTTCTCCACACCACCGCCCCCTTCCTTCTTCATTACATTCTTTTCTCCCCCTCCCCAAAGTCGCAAGTTGCATCCTCAACAAATCACACCAATTTGCAATTTGCCTCAGCCCCCATCCGTTTTTTTTGGGGGGGTTATTATTTCTCTCTTCTTCGATTGCCTGCCTGCCTGCCGTCCGCCCGTTGATGATTCCGTCAATGTTATGTTTGGAAAAACAAGTATCACTTTCTTTTCTTCTTCTCTTAATCATGACGACTAGAGCAGAAGTAGTAGAAAGAATCTAATCAGAGAGAGTTGGAATCCTAATTTGGCCCCCGCTGCGCTACAAGCCTACAACACCACAGTAGACTAGATTGACAGCTACATTTACAGCAAGTTAGAGCGGGCCACAAGTCAACGCGCTCAATTCCTTTACCACGAATACTAGCAGTATTCGTTCGGTACGACTGACTAGTACGAGTTTTCAATTTTCATTCATTATTGTTATTGTTACTAGTAGTAGTCAAGAGGCGGTCTAATAATCCGTGTGGGGTTCAGGTTCAGGTTGAGGTTGAGGTTCAGGGCCATCCCCTCTTTTCTTTTGGACGATTTCGTCTCTGTTATCACATTCACACCTCGCCAAAATGGCCTGGTCATACCGCATGTGCGCAATTCCACCTCTGACCACGTCCACTCCACCGCAAAACATTTCACCTTTTCCTCTTCCAAGGCCCTACTTTTTTTGTACTAGTCCATATTGATATGCCTTCTCCTCCTGAATCTGAACCTGAATCCGCCGTTATTTTCTCTCTCTTGTACAGTATAATGTAATGGGTTGTGTTTGTGTGAGCACCCACCATTGCCACGAATCGTTAGAGCTGCAGCAGTGCTACCATTTTCTCTACAACTAAAACAATAGAATTTAATTAATGGCTGGCTGATTGTGACTTTTGGCTGTGGTAGGGAAACCACCCCAAAGGATATCAATGTGCCGTGTCTGAATCAGATGCTGTAGCTTTCTTTGACTTGGTTGGGACTTGCCCTTCTTTCGGTGCTACCTGTGACCAATTCGTGCCATCATCCAAACCGTTTCTTGGTGCTTGTTCAGTCTGCTGTCCCTGTTGGTCAATGCCACGGCCTTCCCAGATTGCACATGAACCTTCTTCGTTTCTCCTTCATTCCGTAATGTGTCCGTTTTACCTATGCAACAGGTGGAGGGCAGGAACTGTCTTCCTGCAGAGGTCAGGATTGGCCTCGAGACGCTCAAGAGGCGCCGGCTGGAGAGGATGCGTTTGACTGCTCAGAACAATGCTGGCGACGGTCCTCCCGTGCCGGCAAGGAGCGGCGGGGATGCGTTAAGGACTCCTGCAAACTGCGGTGTCAGATTGCATGCTAACAATGGCAAAGGTTTACATAGCGGAACCACCCAGAACAAGGATCCTTTTGCAAAGCGCAGGGTGGACAAGTTTGATATGTCTAGCCTACAATGGATTGACAAGATAGAAGAATGCCCCGTGTACTATCCTACAAAGGAGGACTTCGAAGATCCCATTGGTTATATACAGAAGATTGCGCCCGTGGCATCAAAATACGGTACTGCTTCCGTTTTCCTCGTGTTGCCCGCATTTTCTGTTGACGGTGCATTACTACTGATTGATCCGTCGGTCTACGCAGGATCTTACTTTCTACATGAATGATCATGGGCTATTCTTTTTTTTTCCCAGGAATTTGCAAAATCGTATCTCCAGTAAGCGCTTCTGTTCCTGCTGGTGTCGTGTTGATGAAGGAACAGCCTGGTTTCAAGTTCATGACTAGGGTTCAGCCGCTTCGTCTCGCCGAGTGGGCTGAAGATGATACGGTCACTTTCTTTATGAGCGAAAGGTGTGGTATTTTTTCGGTTAGTTTTCATTATCGGCTGCTTATCCTCCAGGTCTCATGATGCTTGGCATGATTTTGCAGAAAGTACACTTTCCGAGATTATGAGAAAATGGCCAACAAGGTGTTCGCCAAGAAATACTCCAGTGCTAGTTGTCTCCCAGCTAAGTACGTGGAGGAGGAATTCTGGCGCGAAATTGCTTTTGGTAAAATGGATTTTGTTGAATATGCCTGTGATGTTGATGGTAGTGCTTTCTCCTCTTCTCCTGATGATCAACTTGGGAGAAGCAACTGGAACTTGAAGGTGACTAACTCTCTTCTTTGTTTGTGTGTGTGTGTGGATGTGTCCTCACATGAATGCATGTTTAAATGCTCACTGGTATGTTGTTTTACTCATCTTATTTTTTGTTTCGTAGAATTTTTCACGGCTCTCCAATTCTGTGCTTAGGCTTCTGCAGACACCAATTCCAGTAAGTCGTTTATTTACTACTTAATCTGTCTTACATTCTTTAGCATGGCCAAAATTTCATGATTCTATTACACTCATCCAAAACAGGGAGTAACAGATCCAATGCTTTATATCGGGATGCTCTTCAGCATGTTTGCTTGGCATGTGGAAGATCATTATTTGTACAGGTACAAGAATTCTCCGTTCAATGTGGTTACTCTTCTTTTTTTGCTCATAATTTTGTACTGGTGTTCTGACGTTTTTGTTCATATGTGCAGCATCAATTACCATCATTGTGGGGCATTTAAGACATGGTATGGCATACCGGGTGATGCTGCTCCTGGGTTTGAAAGGGTGGCTAGCCAGTTTGTATACAACAAGGATATTTTGGTTGGTGAAGGAGAGGATGCGGCATTCGATGTTCTCTTGGGGAAGACAACAATGTTCCCCCCAAATGTCTTGTTAGACCACAATGTCCCTGTTTATAAAGCTGTGCAAAAACCTGGGGAGTTTGTCATTACTTTCCCTCGATCCTACCACGCGGGATTCAGCCACGGTATGTGTCTTTCAGTTTGTGTTTGTATTATAACGCCACTATTATATGTACGGTATTCTATATAAGGAAAGTTTGAACTACCCAGGCTTCAATTGTGGCGAGGCTGTCAACTTTGCTATCGGTGACTGGTTTCCTCTGGGTTCTCTGGCTAGCAGACGCTACGCACTTCTGAACAGAACACCCTTGCTTGCACACGAGGAGTTGCTTTGCCGTTCTGCAGCGCTTCTGTCCCACAAACTGCTAAAGGGCGACCCGAAATCCCTCAATAAATCTGAACATCCACGTTCACAGCGTTGTGTCAAGTCCTGCTTTGTGCAATTGATGCGATTCCAGAGGAACACACGGGGACTACTTGCTAAAATGGGCTCTCAGATACATTATAAGCCAAAAACATACCCGAATCTCTCATGTAGCATGTGTCGGCGTGATTGCTACATTACACATGTGTTGTGTGGATGCAACTTTGACCCAATCTGTCTTCATCACGGTAGGAAAACATTGCTCTTTTGCACTTTGTTGTTTATATTTTTACCTAATACTATGGTTATTGGACTGCAGAACAAGAACTCCGGAGCTGCCCTTGTAAATCTAACCGGGTTGTCTACGTTAGGGAGGACATACAGGAGCTAGAAGCTCTATCAAGAAAATTTGAGAAGGATATTTGCTTGGATAAGGAAAGAAGTGGTTTCGACTCGAACAAGCAAGCCGAGAAGAATGAGCCATCTTTTGAGACAACTCGGAACCTCAGGAACACTGAAGCAAATTTGCTAGAGGGTGCTTTCTCAGGTGCAACTGCTGCTGATGCTGCAAAGAGTTCTCCTGCAACGTCAACGCTGACATCTTTTGCACAACATGATGTGCCTGTGCTTGCTGAGGCAACTGTAGGTTTACCATCATGCATATATGGCAACATATTTCCAGCTGTTATCTTTCTGTTGGGTTAATGTTCTTGTTATTTTATTTAGGTCTGTGCCAATGAAGCCGACCAATTATACTCCACCGCCAAGCAAACCATGAGCACACCTCTAGTCAAAGGAACTGATGCTGTGGGTGCAAATTCATCCAGCATGGCTGATGCTAATAACGGAACTGGTTCTTGCAATGCTTCAGCTATGGAATACAGTGGAAATTCAGATTCTGAATCTGAAATATTTCGAGTCAAGCGCAGGTCTGGCGTATCAGGAAAGACTGCATCTCATGCCAAGACATCAAACCTGTCTGATCAACAGGTATGCTAACTTTTCATCTTTAAGACCCCTTTGGCTTATCATCAGCTTTTAGGTAATTGCAGTATTTAAGGGGAAATACTTCATGTAAGAGTAAATGACATGCTATATAAATGTCCAGGCATCTCCAGTTGTTGAGGTCATTTGATAGATAATAATGTGCAATCATGTCATAAATAAATAAGTTGCAGCTCTAGTTATGTATTAATTAAGTTCCTGTACCATTTTAGATCAAGGGTCTTTGTATGAAGGATGCCATACGGGCCCATAATAACATTTAGTGCATCTGGTTGTCCTATTTTAGATGGTGCTTACTTTTGTTTCTGATGTAAAATACTGGGATCAGGTTCTCAGGCGGTTGAAGAAGGTACGCCCTGAAATGCAACAGGACAATAAGCGCCCAGAAGACTATGGTCACTGTTCAGTTCCCTCAGGTCGTATGAGTATGAAGAATTTGAAGTCATTCTCCTCATGTGGTGAAGAACACTGGAGGATGAAGCGGCGGCAGTTGGAGACTCAGCAGGATGAGAGCACTTATTCTGCAAAGCAGAAGTCGTACTCGTCTCCATCCACCAGCTATTCTTCCCGAGGAGAGTTTGTGGAAATGAGTAGAGATGCTGTTGCAGAAGTCCGACCAAAGCGACTGAAAATCCGGCTACCTTCTTCTAACTCTAACAGAGTGGTTGAGCAGGGCAGTTCAGCGCAAAGATTTACAAGGGATGACAAGTCGCTTGGTTGTTGGCCTGCAATCTAGAATTTAGAAAAATAATGCTGACGCAGTTGCTAACCTCTGATGGAGATAAAAAAAGATTCTTTGTTTAGGTGGGGCTGTTAACTACACGAAATGATATAGAAGGGCTGGGGAATGGATCGATGAGGTTGGATAATTTGATTAGCACAGAAGCTGACTGACTTTAGAAGGTTGGTTAATCAATTCTTTGTGCAGCAGTGCCTCCAATTTGAGGCACGGTTAGGCACGGTTAGAAGAGACAGACACATGACGATTCTTGTTGCTGGAGGTTCTGGGGTCACTGCTTTGCTGCTGTTTGATGCCTGCATTGCCAGTGACACACACACACACACACACTATAGGACCTCGCTCTACTTTCGATTCAATGCAGTTGTATACCTCTCTGTATTTTTCTTCTTGTCAGCAACCTTAGCTGCTACTAACTGTATTCTTTCATACGCTTGTTCCATCAAGTTAATCTGCTGCTTAATGCCATTGATTCGATAGTGAATCATTCTTTCGCCTCTGGAATGGAATGCAAGTAAGCAAATGGTATTGAATGATGTTTGGTGACTGAGCTGTTGCACTTAAACTGTGATGATGCAAGGTAGGGTAGGAATAACCCAGTTGCATCATCTCATGTGAGGGAATATGTTACAATGTAAAGTTGGATGGCTCATGGCATCGCATGCTGTGGTTTCAGGAGACAAGAGTGTCGTGTACCTTCTTTAGGCAGATAATCTTAAGTTGTTTTCTTGTTTTAATTAAACTGTGAATTTACAATTCATTTGTCATTGGATGTGTGATCCAACCTTGTGTTGTTTAATTATAAAGTGGAGGTTAGAAGAACATTATGCAAGGAAAAACAGAAAAGCAATGACGATGCCATGTTACCGCATTGTAAACATACAAGGCCAGGGCAGGCCAGGTCAGGCCCGGCCCAACAACAAAGAGAGGCAAGGATGTCGTCATCTTCTTCCTCCTGCTGCTGCAGAGCAGGTTGCAGCTCACCTCACCTCAGAGTCTCATCAAGACCACTACTACTCGCCGAGTCGCCGCCTCGAGTCCTCATGTTGGCCTCCACTTGCTTCTCCATCCCGCCCTCCTCCCCGTCAATCTCGAACCACATCGCCACCCTCTGCTGCTTCAGGCCTCCGTCTCGCCCAGCTTGCACTCGCTCTCTTCTTCTTCTTGGTGCCTTCCCACCGGCGACCCGCCTCCGCCCCCGCGCCTCCGTGTCGGCATCGACCGCCCCGGAGAAAGACTACGAGGCAAGCAACATTCTCTTCTCTCCACATACTAGTATTTTCATCTTCTTGCCTGCTTGCTCTTCTGCTGTTTAGTTTATCTGCTCACGCGGGTCACAGCACCGTTACCAATGTCTGTGTCCGTCCAATCCTAAACCCAATTAAGCAGCAATGGAGTTTTAACTCATTGACCCTGAACCCAATTAGGCAATCAGGAATTTAGTATCCTTGCACTGCAAAACTTCGGTATAGCATAACAATAACATGGGGATTGTTTGGGACTTGGGAGATACTGATGTGCAACAATATGCCTGTCTGTAACTGAAAAAGGTCCGTTACGTGCCTACTTCTGTATGAGCTGTATATTACAGCTTTTAGGTGATTTATTTGTTGTTATAATGATGTCGGGTAATACTGCTACTCTCATGTTGTCAAAATAATCAGCTGCCCTTGGCCTTGTTTGTCTAGTTTACTGATAGCGGTGGAGAGGTGGAGCTGAGGCTGGACATTGGAAAGCTTGGTATTGAGAATTCAAGAGATGTATTTATTGATGTCGATGATACGTCTCTGTTGGTCAGAGCCAAGTCGGATGGGACACTGCATACTTTGATCAATGCTAAAAAACTCTTTGATAGGATTAAGTCTTCTGAGACTATATGGTATGCACGAGTCATTTAGTAGCTTGCTCTTGTAGAGATTTTAAGTAAGTTGAGCAATCCTATCTTCATGTTGCTGCAGGTTCATTGATGAGGATCAATTGGTAGTGAATTTAAAGAAAGTTGAGCAAGAGCTGAAATGGCCTGACATTGATGAATCTTGGGAATCCCTTACTACTGGACTCACTCAGCTGTTGACAGGGATTAGTGTTCATATCGTTGGTGATTCCACAGATATAAACGAGGCAGTTGCTAAAGAAATAGCTGAGGGAATTGGGTATGTACTTCTCATTTCTTAATGGTTCAAACTGCACATTCTGGTTTCTTCTAAACCTTCCAGTTTACTATACAAGTACAAATGGTAGGTCATTAGAATGAGATATACAGTTACATAGTGAGTATAGATCAGGTATTTCACAAGATTTGCTACCATGCATGAACATATACAATTCATTGCTAGTTCTATGGCACCCTGAAATATATTATTTGTTGATTGTATCTTTGCAGTTACGTTCCAATCTGCACAAGTGAGCTGCTAGAAAGTGTCACCGAGAAGTCTATTGACACATGTAAAACTATCGCCTCATTTCTGTTGTTTCACAGACATCAGAAGTAGTTATATGTAGTTCATATTGTTACAGTGAATTGACAAACTGCTGTTATGTCTTGTAGATTTGGCTTCGGAAGGAGTGGATTCGGTAGCAGAAGCTGAATGTGTTGTCCTGGAAGGCCTTAGCAGGTTGCTTTTGTGGGCTAGTTTGTTACCTTTTGGTTGATGTCTTGCTCAGTACGCTTAAAGAGTGTTTCTCTCGCAGCCATGTTCGTACAGTCGTAGCAACTCTGGGGGGAAAGCAAGGAGCAGCTAGCAGATTTGATAAATGGCAGTATCTTCATGCTGGATTTACGGTTTGGTTGTCGGTCTCCGATGCCAGCGGTAAGGAAGGCATTGTTCTGTTTCTACTACACTACTACTGTACTATACTATACTTAGTCCATTAATCTCCAGAGGTTCCTAGTTACTTACCTTTGATGTGGGTGTCTTATGTACATAGATGAAGCTTCTGCCAAAGAAGAGGCCCGGAGAAGTGTGAGCTCGGGAAATGTTGCGTACGCGAAAGCTGATGTAGTAGTGAAGCTTGGTGGATGGGACCCGGAGTACACACGAGCTGTTGCCCAGGGTTGCCTTGTGGCCTTGAAGCAGCTAACATTGGCAGACAAGAAGCTAGCAGGTGAAGTAGCATCATCTAATTAGCTGGAGTAGCTAGCTAGCCTTGTTCGTTACCAATCAATTCAATTAAAATCATCTTAAATTAAATTAGAGAAAACTTGGCAGTGATAAGAGTGATGACATGAAATGTAGAACTACTAACACATTCGTTAGTTTGGATGGTGACAGGTAAGAAGAGCCTATACATGAGGCTAGGGTGCCGAGGGGATTGGCCCAACATCGAGCCTCCCGGCTGGGATCCTGACTCCGACGCACCACCCACCAACACATGAGGCGCTTCAGTTCCATGGAATCCATTCACGGGGCATTTCCCAGTTTCACCTACCTGTACGTGTGTGCATCTCTAATTTGCAGCTACTACGTGAGATTCTTTCTAAATACTCTGCTATAGTTTGAAACTTCTCGTACAACTATTTTTTTAAGCCGTGCCAAGACTGCCATGAACCATCAAAAAAGCTTTGCTTCAGCTATGTATGGTTCATGGAGTATGCACTTTTGCAACTCCGAGAAATTATGCCAAATTTGCACTTTGAAGATGAATTTGCGAACATTGTGGTTTGCACAGGTTTTGAAGATAATTTTAAATTTTACTCTAAATTTAAGCAAACCGTGAGCGCTGGCAAATTACCGTGAAGAAGTGAACACATTGGCCCAGCCGTAGCTCATGGACAATTCGCACCTATCTGAGTAATAATTTTGCCAGATTTGCCTTACATACTAGAACAAGGCGGCAAAGCACAACACGACTCCCGAGAGTATGGCGAAACAATAGCAATAATCAATACATATATGACATCATAGGTTTTTTGCAAAGAAAAAAAAAAGAAACAGGAGGGTAAACAAGGAACTTTATCAATTGTATGCAACCTCAGGTCCACGAGTAAAGCTGAAATCATCATTTCGCATCGGAAACAGATGACAGAAATCTTGGCAACATGAATCCTAGGACCGAAAAGACACCCGCATCATATACAGACGCAGACAACTTATGAGAGAAGCTTAATTCATAGCCTCCCACTCTCCACTAGTCAAGTCGGCCAGTTGCTTCTCTCACCATCCGCACCGACGGCTTCATGGTTTAGCCATCATCTTGGCCCACGTGCTGGCTGTTTCATGCCTCGACATAGGAGGTAACTGTTGAAATGCAAGCAAAGTAAATTCTTGTTAGGATGACATGCAAGCAAAGTAAAATCTTGTTAGGAAGCATGAAAAACAAGCTAAACAAAAAACATGATTATGCTCTTATGTTCTTGCAACTCAGAGTTGCAAGTATTTTTTTAAAAAAAAAAGTATCTTCAGAACATGAAAATCATCAGAGACAAGGCGGCCTTTCATGTCACACATGAATCAGGAGATTCAGGAGCTAAGATTGCCTGGAAGAAATAGAAAGGTGCACACCTTATCTTGGAGTCGCATTATTGTTGATATAAGCATTCTGTCACCAACTATATGCCTCAACTTCTTCACTAGGTCGACTCGGCTTATTTTCTTGCTCTGGTAAGAGAGGCATGCACAACAACAGAAAAAAGGGGCTCAGACACCAAACACCAACCAAACTCAGCTTAAAGAAATATGGTAGCAAAGGCAACCTTGAATTCTTCGTAACAACTGTTGACCATGTCCATATTCTCGGCGGAGACTTTGGTTGAAATCGCTGCAAATAACATGGAGAAAGGCATCCAAGGCGTGCTTGGAGCCCTTTCCACTTTATCTCCTAACATGGGGGCTTCATATTGACCTCCCAATGCTGGAGAAGCCTGAAGGTTCATGTCCTGTTTGTGGATAAGAGGATGTTTGTTATTTGATTCTTCAACTCACCCAACATAGATAGCATGGTTAACAGGAAACTTATCATATTTGGAGGTTTCTATCAAAGATAAAATACTACAATCAGCTTGAAGTCTAATCTCAAAAGCAAGCACAAGTCAATAGTTGATTCAGTCACTCAGTCTGAATTACTGCATGCTGCTGCTGCTGCTGCTCCAACAGTGGAACTTGTCTGTATGAGAACAGAAGTTGACTAACAATAGTATAGTTATCAAGTCCCATTGCAAAGTATCTTCTTACCTGTGATACACTATCGGGCGAACCAGAGCTCAAAACCAGTGATGAAACCTCTGATAAATTGTGACGATCTTCTTGGGTGGCAGGAGAATCTAGCACATAATGAAAAGGCTCACTCATAAGAAAATCTGGGGCTGCCAGCTTTACAAGTTGTGCAAGGCTGAACAAAACTTTTTAAAAAATGACACAGCAGTTGCGATTAGTTACCTTTGACTCTAGAAGGCAATTTGATGGTGACTACAAATTCAGAATAGATGTGACTATTCACATTCATATCCCACACAATGTAATGTTGCGGGTTTTTAAGGTCATCTACACCACTATCGAAATATTCGTTACTAGGCCGATGCTGCTTAGATCCATGGTGAACTATTTCTACGTTCCCCATTACAACACGGCACAACATCATATGGACAATGCCATTTTCATCAACATCAGAGTAATTCACACTGCAGAAAGTAATACAAATATTGAATTTCACAATGGTTAGGAAAATAAAAACTTGGGAACAAAAGAAATATATAATGTGAAGCAGTAATTTGATGATATCATCTAAAAACATGTAAACAGCAAATAAATGAAAAATGTCAGTGATATTGGCAACATGTGAGCAACAATTTATCTAAAAGATCAGAAAAAACAGACTGGAAGTATCAATAGCAGGCTTAGATGATCGTTATAATCACAACAGGTTTTGCCCACTGGATGATTCATATATCAGGATCATACCAGGTATTGGAGCAATTTGCTGGAGCAAGGATTGTGCCGATTCCGTAGTCTGGGCACTTAACAGGCTTCTTAAATTGCATGACGCCATTCAACATCATTTCATCCACAGTATTTTTTGAGCAAGCAAGCCATGCATAGCGGACATTTGCATTGCCACGCTTAGATTTCGTATGCTCTTCCTGCTTTTTGAAAAGATTATAACGAAATTCTCTATGATTATCCAGTGCTGGTGTTCTGTAGATCCCAACAATGTCCTTGGAACCAAGAACAGTGCTCAGACCCTGCAGCAACAATTTCTGAACAGCAGAAATAGCTAGTTGAACACGTGATTGTTCACACAGCTTATCTTGTGGTAGAGATCTGCAGGGAATAGGTAACAAAGAGTGTGGCTCGTTCTCTCCAATAGTTTCTCTAACACTACCAGTTTTGTTTCCAGCAACACTCCTCTCAGCCCTGGCTCTCTTAGGGCTGGAAACATCATCAGTACTAGATTCAAAGTTTGAGCTTTCTGCAGAACTTTCTGATGCTCCAAAGCGGTCATTCCTTTCTTGTGTTCCATTAGGCTCGACAATTATGTACACATTATTTCCATTGCCCAATTCCTTTTTCCTATATAGTATCTGATCTTCAACAAAAAATTCTGGGAAGTAATGCTTCCCATTCTCATCAATCCAAGCTATTGGCCTCTGAAGACCTGTCTTTGAGTCTATGAATGTCATGTGCACAAAATCCAGCAAAAATAGCTGGCTCTGGTATTCACCTTCTGTGATTGTCTTCTTAGTCTTGAAATCACTGTGGGCAAGCTTGACAATTTGCTCCGGAAAGTCTTTCCATTCACCACCTTGGCGGAGCAGAATTCGCTTAGGTAATGCACTACTCATGAAATTCTGATAACTCTCTATAATCTGCATGTTGAAATGGCACTTGATCTTTGCCTTGTGACCTTCATCAACATAAAACCGAACAACAGAGTTATCGGCGGGATGCTTATGCAATTTAGAGGTGTTGCAGGCGTCAGTGCAATGTGCAGCTGGGTCGTCCCGCTTTCTCTTGAGACTACTTATGTTTCTTCCACATTTACCCAATACCTTTTCGTTCATCGCAGCCATGGATGCTAGCTGAAATGAACCAGAGACTAATTCTTTCTAACAAACTAAACTCCAACAAGCCTGCTATTTACACTAAGCTAATAGGCAAGCTTCTGAGTGTACTCAAGTTCATTATCGACAAGGCAAAAACCAAAAAGAGTCGGGTCAGAAAGAGGTAGAAGTGAAATGATCCTGAAAATGAAAAATTGCCAGATATTAGAGAACACTGCAAAAACACAATATTCCAAATCATCAAAACAACAGACTGCATGCCAAAGTCGCTCAAAACAATAGCCACTGTTCCTAGCAGAAACATAGTTTGTGTTACTTTAGGCAGTTGGAATAGATGACTGAAGAAAAAAATACAAGACAAACACCAACAAGAAATTTCCTTCAGTATTTTTGTGTGGTAACAGACTACCATGTGGGGCTGTTCATTCCCAGTTTTGAATGAACCATTGAAAATCGTGCGTAGCAATTTTTCCATCAAGCTTGCCGGCCGCTAAGTTGGCTGATTTCCTGTTTTAAACGGATTGATTTAACCCGGGAATGAACAGGCCTAAGTACCATGCAAAAGCGTCCTTACGGAAAGAAAAGGGAAAGATTGTACTCTGCTAGTATTCAATTCATATACATATAAATAAATTGATGCATGTTGAAATATTTGTTGATTATCATTATGAAGTGAAATTTATCGATTGATGTGAATAAAGGTGAGGACTATGATCAATAAACGAAATATTCAAAATAACTGCGAATCACAGAGGACGGGAAGGTAAAAGAAAAAGGTATGTTGCTTGCGGAGATTACCAAAGTTATTAAGTTTAACATCGCAAGACGGACACAAGCATAGACAGGGGCAACCTTGACTAAAATAATGATTTAAGAGGAATCCAACGCGAAATTGACCAGAATTCATATGATAAAAGTAGGGGGAATCAAGTTTAGCAGATCAATCGTACAAAGTATCCAAGTTGGGGGATCTTAAATCTACTTAAATCGGCTGCCACAAAATAAATTGGGAAGAAGACAACAAAAAATTTGCTACGAGATAAAATCATTCAGCCAGATCGAATATAAATAATTGCACGGAACAACAGAAAATCAGCAGATCCAGATGAAGAAGGGGAGGATTAGGGTGGCGAATCGATCCATGGAGAATAATTACCTAGGGTTAGCAGCAGCAGCAGCAGCGTTAGGAGGTACAGCGGTGGACGAAATTGCTTGCTTCATCTCCCCTCGATCTGTAATCCCCAAACCCTCCAACCTACGACTCCCCTACGGACCCCACTTTATCCCCGGCAACGATTGCCGAGGAGAGGCGGTGCCCGCCGGCGGTTCCTTCGACGGCAAGTCGTGGATGGTCACAGGGCAAAAACCTAACTCAAATCACGGGGGCGGGGGCGGCGGCGGCGGCGGCGCGGCGAAGGGAGCGAGCGGAAGGAAGGAGGGGAGGAAGGGGGAGGGGAACGGAGAGGCGTGCGCCGGTGGAATTATTGGGCGAGGTCCACGCCTTTGTCGTGTCCACTCCTCCAACTTCGTCTACCGCCTCACACCCTACACGCACTCACCGACATGTGGGCCCCGCGCGCACGCGGGGCCGTGCTGGCGGTGCCCCTTCCTTGGATGCCAAGTTGCCTTGCCTCGTTTCTTGTCCCGTAAGCAAAAATGGAGACGCCGTGAGGCCGACGTCCAACCACTATCGGACGGTTCACATGTGTAGTCAACGGTCTCTGCTCCAACGCCAGCCGTCCATCTAGTATTCTGCTAGTCCAGACTCTTTTTTTTCGTTTGTTTTGCGCGCATTATTGGGTTACCGGTGACGTGGCCACGGAGTACTTCGTTTGACGGCTGATAATATCGTTTTAGAGAAAAACATGATTAAAAAACATCATATTTTATTATCTATAATCTATAACTCTATTAGCAAAATGCTCATGCGTTGCAACGGAATAACGACGCAGGAAGGAAAGCAGGCGGATAGCGAAGGTCCAGGGAGCTCCGAGCAACGACGGGAGGAGGGGCGCAGGTGCGACGCGGATGGGGACGGAAGATAGGGACGTAGGAAGTCTTTTTTCATTCAAGCCCTCCTTTCTTTTTAGCATTAGAATTGCGGGTTAATTTTATAAACACTCAAGGGGTTTTCTGCAAAATAACCAGACGGACGAAAATTTTGGATAGAAACACTACTTGCTTTATAGATAGTTATATATATACATATATATATGTAACTTTGAAAGCAAGGGTATCTTCAACTTTATGTATCACTGGACCTTGATTAAGAAATAGTATCAGATAAACATTTAGTCTAAGTTAATTTAATTTCACCAAATTAAGTTAAAAATATAATGAAAATAGATATTGACTTACTGATACTTTAAACCGTTAAAAATTTGGTAAAAGTTTAAAATATTTAAGACTCAGATATTATTAGTTAGAAAAGTATATTGATGAATATGATAAGTTGTATGTATATCGACGGTGGCGCGCTAGCTCATGTGTGCAGCGTGTGCTCGGCCGTCGCTCAGGGCAATGCACGGCGACGCAAGAGCGTGTGAGTCGGGCTCGCCTGTTGGAGGTGAGGAAAGTTAGGTCGGGCTCGCCTGTTGGAGGTGAGGAAAGTTAGGCAACAATGAAGCTAAAGGTTATACGGATCGAAAATTTTATAGATTTGGAAAAAAAACGATTTGATGATAAAAAGTTATAGATTTTTAAGTAGTTAAGATAAGCTCTATCGTACGTATAACTGGTTTTTTTTAAAAAAAGCCAGGCGAATTGCTGGTTAATTTCGGAAAAACTCAAGGGGTTTCTGCAAAATAGCCAGACAAAACAAAATTTGGGTGGAAACACTAATTGCTTTATAGATAGTTATAGATTATAGATCTATAACTATCTATAAAGCAAGTAGTGTTTGATCTATAACTATCTATAAAGCAATTAGTGTTTCCACCCAAATTTTGTTTTGTTTGGCTATTTTTAAAACCCATCCAAAATTTGTTTTGTCTGACTATTTTACAGAAAACCCCTTGAGTTTTTTCGAAATTAACCCGCAGTCTCAATACTGAAAAAAAAGGGAGAGCTTGGATGAAAAAAAAGACCTCGTGTGCCCCTCCCTCCCGTCCCTATCCGCGCCGCGTCTCGACTCTACCCGTTGCAACGTATGGACACAATTGTTAGCATATCTATAATCTATAATCTATAATTATTTATAAAGCAAGTAGTGTTTTTACCCAAAATTTTGTTACGCTGGCTATTTTGCGAAAACCCCTTGAGTTTTTCCAAAATTAACCCGTAGTCCCAATGCTGAAAAGAAAGAAAGGGTTTGGTAAAAAAAGACCTCATGCGCCCCTTCCTCTCGTCCCCATCCGCGCCACACCTTCCTCCTGTCCCCATCCGCGCATGCGCTCCTCCCTCCCATCGCTGCTCGGAGCTCCCGTGCCGCGCCTGCGCCCGTGTGGACCCCCGTTTTTGAGACGGGAATCTTTCGTGTTCATAGTACCATTTCCCTGGATCGAGTAGTTGGTACCCACGAATACAGCACTGGATAATCAAGTGCACGTGCACGAATAGTCTTACAATACCATTATTACATTAATAGGCCCGAAGGCATTGTTCATCCACAGGACCTTATGGTCCAAATACAACATAAAAACGAATTTAGATAAGGCGGCGGAAAGAGGCGCGACTCGTCAATTGCCGTGCAACGACCGGGCTAAGGTCTAGTATGCGCCGTCGGTTCCTTCGCCCTCCGGGTAGTACGCGTAGGGTCTTCGGCTCTTCATTTCCATCATTGGAGGTTTGTGCGTATAGCAAGGGTGAGTACCAACCGTACTCGCAAGCCAACAGAATTGATGCATATGATAGGGTTATTCAAGGAACACGGCTAGAGTTATTTTTGCGTAAAGCCGTTTTCACAATTCTTTTCACAAGCCTACCGACTAGCCAAATCAAGTTTTAATTTCATAGTTCATTAACCGGCGACGGTTCTGTCTACCATCCATCGTGATTCCAAGGATGGCTTCCGCCTCCGGTTCGTCATGATTTTCGGGAGTCCACCCTTCTCGCATTCTCGAGAAGTTGATCCACCCGAATGAAACCATCATGCATACCCATCCCAGTTTTAAAGTTTAAAAATCTAGCCAAGCGAAAGTCTTGTCACGATGCTCAATATCCGCGAGCACGGCTATTCGAATAGATTGATTCACTCACACTGCGGTGGATGTACACTTTACCCGTACTCGCGACACCCAACAAATGAGCCTACGCCTCAACACATGAGACGGTCACGCAAAGCCTTTCGATAACCTTGCTTTGGCGCACGCTCCATGAACTTAAGCCCTCATGCACTCTAGCCGTCCTTTTCTAGCGGTGAGAGGAGTTAAGCGCCCGGGTAAGGGAAGTCTTTCCGGATCTTTAAGTTTAATTAACATCGGTTTAATCCCACCATTCATAACAAAGGCCGCAGCCTCATTCTCGTCCCATAACCACCTCATAGAGAACCATCTATGCAAGGATACGCCTCCGCTCGGCTATTTAATCGCTAGGTCTATACCCATTCGAGAAGTACGGTTGTCGGCTCGTTTCCGCTATCTCATGGCTCGGTCCTTAATTGACCAGGTCGGCACTTGCCTTTTGGAATCCACCCAAATCATCCGCACGCCCAGTCTAAAACATTTGTATAGTACTTTCAATTTCCACCAAACTTAGTTCATCATGGCCATGTGGCGCTCATGTCTCCACATGCCGAATCTCAACTACCTTCCCTAAGGTAGTTGCCCAAGCACAAAGCTCTTTTATAAAGTCATGAGTATGCATAATCTAAGTTTAGCGGGGCTAAGCGGTTTCGAAGCTATTCTCTGGTTATTTGATCACATCGAGGGTTACAAGGAATAATTCTAAAGGTAATCAATGACAAGGTATGGCATAACAAGTATAGGTAACTCGTATAGCATGCATGTTTAGAGTTTAAAATAACATCATTTCGCAATTGGGATCAATATGTTCAAAGAGTGTGATGACTTGCCTTGCTCGCACACTTGAGGGTGGGATCTTCGGCGGTGTCGATGCCGGTTTCTTCAGCGCTACCCGTACGTGCGAAAGATCAATTGAATTCGTTAGAATTCAACAAAACACCGAGCGATCGAAAAGAACCACAAAAGCCATGAAAACAACTCCGAAGTTTTGCCGAAAATTCTACTCGAGTTAGGACAAGGGTTGCGAGGAAAATCCGGGTTTTGGAATCGAACGATGACCTAGGGTTTTCGCAAAGTCGGCGATCGCAATTAAATTTGGAATTTACGTTTGAAAATATCAGCGAAGAAAATTCGTGCTCGAAATTTGAGGGTTTGAGCACAAAAGCGAAACCTATTTCGATGGCGAGAAAGAATTGAACGGAATCCGGATTGAAAAACGATGCGAAATGGAATTCAAACGTCCGATTCCGATTTTTCAAACTTTGCACTGAGAAAATAATTTATTTTTGCCCAAAATTTTACTCGAGTCATCCCAAAATATTTTTCCAAATTTTCCAAATTTTTTTCTAATTTTTCCCTATTTTTCTTTTTCTCTTTTTCTTTTCTTTTTTTCTTTTTCTTCTTTTTCTTTTTCTTTTTTTTTCTCTGCGCAACTGTTCAATACCCGCAAGGTGTTCGGCCGGTGCGGAGGAGAAAGCAGAGGCGGCGGCGGTGAGGAACAAGGCGGCGCAATGGGGCTTACTGGCGACGGCGGCTCGGGGAGGAGCAAGGGGCACGGAAATGGACTTGCGCACGGCGGCGCGGCTAAACGGCGGCGGCCCTCGCGCGGTGCTCGGGAACGGCGGAAAACGGCGGCGGTGCGGTGAAATAGGCGGGGCACCGCCCTTTTATAGCGCGCCAAGGGGGCTTGGGCGGCGCGGGTGGAAGGAGGGTCGGCTCGGCGCGGCGCGGCGGTGACACGCGGCGGCGCACGGGAGGCCGGACGGCGGCGAAACGCGGCGGCCGAGCGCACGGCGGCGGGGGTCCCGCGCGCGGCGCGCGGGGTGTAGGCGGGCGTGGCTCGGCCGCGTGGGCGCGGCGCGGCGCGGCGCGCGCGGGCGGGCGCGCGGGTCGAGCGCGGGCGGTCGCTGCGCGGCGTGCGTGGCGCGGCGCGGCGCGCAGCGCGCGCGCGCTGGCGCGTGGCGCGCGGGTAGGGGCCGGCGCGGTTGGCGCGGCGGCGCGGCGTGCGCGCCGTCTGCGTGCGCCGACGATCGATGGCGACGCGCTGCGCGCTGCGCGGCGGCGTACGGTGTCGAACGTTTGTGACCAATGAACAGTGCATTTTCACTTTTTCCCAATTTTCTATTTTCTTTTCCCATTTTCTATTTTCTTTCCTTCTAAAAATTCCAAAATAAATCCTAATATTCTAAAAATAATTTTTAACTTTATATTTTAAACTTTTTCTTGACTTCCATTTTTCCATAATTATTTTTCATACTTATTTAAATTATTTTTCCTAATTTTCATAATTTACCCATTTTTAATAAAAAATACATTTCCCAAATTTCGAGTACGCCTCCCGAGAATTTTATTATTTATTTTATGTTTTAATTTATCTTCTCCCAACCAAAATTTTATTTTATACTTCCCAAACGCGCTTTCGCAAATCCGCACTTTCCTCAAATTCCTTTTAAAATCCCGATGCGGCTTTTGCACCACCGTTTTGACAACTCCGAAACCTCCAAATACACCGAAAAGGGAATTGACCACGACTAAATTTATGCAACGAGCGGCAAATAAGAAACAACAAACCCGAGAAGAAGCAATAAGCCACGGTTTTGAACGTTCCAATTTTTACATTCCGATTTCGGTTCTCCGATTTTCGGGATGTTACAAACCTACCCCTAACAATAAATCTCGTCCCCGAGATTTCTTACCGGATTCTTGAGTAGGTGTGGGTATTTCGTCCTCGGGAACTCTTCGCTCTCCCGGGTAGCCTCTTCTTCCGTGTGATTGCTCCATTGTACCTTGTACATGCGCCATGACTTGGTCCGTGTCTTCTTTTTCGCCTCGTCTAGTATCTTGATTGGATGCTCCGGGTAAGTAAGATCACTGTGGACATGGATGGCTTCTAAAGGAGCTTGCTCTTCGGTACCCGCAAACATTTCTTCAGTGCGATACGTGGAATACTGGGTGGACATCGGAGAGATTCTCGGGCGTCCAATTGGTAAGCCACTTCTCCTCTCCTAGCGTTTATCAAGAATGGGCCCACGTATCGTGGTGCGAGTTTCCCTTTGACCTTGAATCTCCGAGTTCCCCGTAGTGGTGAGACCTTTAGATACACGTAGTCACCTTCTTTAAATTCCAATTCTCTTCGACGGGTGTCCGCGTAGCTCTTTTGTCGTGATTGAGCGGCTTGTAGTCGGTCCCGGATCGGGCGAACCTTTTCCTCGCCTCCTTGATTATGTCGGCCCGAATACGGTTCGTTCACCGGTTTCGACCACATTAATGGGGTTCGACATCGGCGACCAAATAAAGCTTCGTTTGGCGACATCTTCGGATCGCTTGATAGCTATTGTTGTAAGAGAACTCGGCGTACGGCAAACATTTCTCCCAATCCTTGGTGAAATCCAACGCACGAGCTCTCAGCATGTCTTCTAGCACTTGATTCGTCCTCTCAGTCTGTCCGTCAGTCTGCGGGTGGTAAGCGGTAATAAAGGCGAGGTGACTACCGAGTGCCTCGTGGACCTTGCTCCAAAAATGAGATGTGAATTGGGTACCACGATCCGATATAATCCTCTTTGGTACACCGTGGAGACACACAATCCTACTCATATATAGTTCCGCTAGCTTGGCACTGTTGTAGTTAGTTTTCACGGGAATAAATGCGCAGTCTTGGTGAGCCGATCTACTATTACCCAAATGGAATCGTAACCGTCGCGGTCTTAGGTAGTCCTACTATGAAATCCATGCCTATCTCGTCCCATTTCCATTCGGAAATCTTGAGTGGCTGCAAGAAGCCGTGGGCGTTGATGTTCGGCTTTCACCCTTTGGCACACATCGCACACGGCTACGTATTCGGCTACATCCCTCTTCATATTAGGCCACCGATTCTTCTTTCAAATCGGTACATTTTCGTGCTTCCAGGATGTAACGAATATGCCGATTCGTGGGCTTCCTTTAAGATCAATCCTCGCAAACCGCCTCGTTCGGGCACACGATTCTTTTCTTGTACCACAGATTCCCTTGTCATCTACCGAAAACTCCTTAGCGCGTCCGCGCCATGCGTTCCTTGATTTCCTGGGTTTCCTCATTCCCTTTTTGGGCTTCCTCTATTTGAGTTCTCGGTAGGGGTTGGATTTCCAGTGAGTTCACTTTTCCGTGAGGAATCAGTGCATTGAGTCTAGCCATTTCTTCTTGGAGTTCGCCGGCCATACCTCCCAATCCCAGTGGTTGCATTGGGCTTTGCGGCTCGGCGCATCGGCCACTACATTTGCCTTGCCGGGATGATAGTGGATTCCTAGATCGTAATCCTTGATCAACTCCGCCATCGCCTCTGCCGTAGATTGAGATCAGGCGAGTAAAGAAATACTTTAAGCTCTTGTGATCGGTATACACATCACGGTGGTTCCCGATCGATAGTGTCTCCGGATCTTCAATGCGTGTACAACCGCGGCTAATTCCAGTCGTGTGTGGGATAATTCTCTTCGGGGTCGTAATCGCCGAGAGGCATACGCTACGACCTTCCCATCTGCATTAACACTCCTCCCAATCCTTGCCGGGATGCATCACAAGTACATCACGAAGTCCTTTCGGTTGTCGGGTAAGGTCAAGATTGGGGCAGTGGTTAACTTTTCTTTTAATTGGTCGAAGGCTTTTGGCACTTCTCATTCCATTCAAACTTCTTTTCCTTCTTCGAAGTCGAGTCATAGGTCGGGCTACGGTGGAAAACCCTTCGATAAACCGTCGGTAATAACCGGCCAAGCCCAAGAAACTCCGAACTTCCGTCACCGACTTGGGTGCCTTCCATTCCATAACGGCTTCGACCTTGGCGGGTCTACGCTACTCCTCCAGGTTGAAACCACGTGGCCGAGAAAAGCGACTTCCTTGAGCCGAACTCGCATTTGCTGAACTTTGCATACAGGTGCTCTCGTAGCTTTTCCGTACTAGTCGTAGATGCTCCGCGTGTTCCTCATCGTTCTTGGAGTAGATAAGTATATCGTCGATGAATACCACTACGAATTTGTCCAGGTACTCCATGAATACCTTGTTCATCGGGTTCATAAAATATCTTGGGGCATTGGTCAATCCAAAGGACATCACCGTGAACTCGTATAAGTTGTATCGTGTAGAGAACGCCGTCTTAGGAATATCTCCGGCTCTAATCTTCAACTGATGATATCCTGACCGTAGATCAATCTTTGAGAACACCTGTGCACCCTTAAGTTGATCGAATAGGTCATCGATGCGAGGTAGCGGGTACTTGTTCTTGATAGTGACTTCGTTCGCGATCGGTAGTCCACACACATTCGCATGCTCACATCCTTCTTCTTGACGAAGAGTCTGGAGCTCCCGGGAGAAGAGCTGGGCGTACGAATCCCTTCTCCCGTAGTTCTCTTATTTGCTTCTTGAGTTCCTCCAACTCGTTGGCTGGCATTCGATAAGGCCTCTTGGATATGGGGGCAGTACCAGGCATTCGATCGATGATAAACTCTATGTCGCGATCCGGGGCATTGGGCAATTCCTCGGAAACACGTCCGGTATTCTTGTACTACGGCATTCCGCCTAGAGGTAGCATGGTGAACACTCCCGCAGCTTGTTCACATAGCTTTGGGTTTTGATCCATAGTTATGCTCATCGGTGATCCCCACGGGGTGGATACCGTGACTTCCCTTCGACTGCAGTCTATAATTCCATTATTTTTGGTCAACCAATCCATTCCGAGTATGACATCTATGGTTTGGGGCGATAACACCATAAGGTTTGAGAGAAACACCACGCCTCTAATCCGTATGGGCACATTAATGCGGGCATGGGGTACGGTTATGTCTCCCGGTGAATGTACCAACATAGGCCTCTTAAGTGCTACTTGGTGTAGGTGGTGTTGTTTGCTTACTTGGGAAGATATGAATGAATGCGAGGCTCCAGAATCGAATAAAACTTTAACGGTGTAGAGTTGATAGAGAACATACCCATCAATACGCTCGGTTCTCCCGTGCTTCTTCCGCCCGCACATGATTCACGGCCACGTCGAAACCCGGTGGCGGCCTCGTTGGGTAGCGGGGTCTGAAGCAGACCTCGTCCCGCCGCAGGGTGGGGGTTCCTCGGACGGGTGTTGCATTGGCGCCAGTGCGCACGGGGGTGTTGCGTGGTTTTGGGCAGCTATTGGAGTAGTGCCCGAATTCTCAATTGAAGCGGCTCACATTCCTTCTTCTGGAGCGGCTAGGGTTGGTGTGGGTGTACGAAGCGAGGTGTAGGCGACTGTTGATGTGGTCGGAGCGGGAGAACGTCCGGTTGCCGGGACGTTTGGCTTCCATCCGGACGGGTGGCTCCCTTGGGGCGTTGTGGCGTTCCCCGAAATGGGGCGAGCCATAGCGAGCCTCCTCTTGCGGTTATTGTCTACCACCTTTTGGTCATGCTCAAGCCGGACGACCTTGTTGATGAGGCTTTGGAAAGCTGGTGTGATCCTGCCCGATCATTGGTCCCCCGGTTCGTCATTTAGTCCCTCAATGAATTTGTCTATCTTTTTCTTCTTCGTCGCAGTCACCGGTGGCGTAACGGCAACGGGTGAACTTGTTCGAGATATTCTTATCGAGGTGTTCCCTTGACGCGCATCTGCGGAACTCGTTTTCTTCATCCTCATAACTGCATGGCACAAAATTCTCACGGAACGCAGCCGTGAATTCCTCCCATGTTGGTTCGCGGCGTCTTCACTCGTGTCTCCTTGTAGGTGTCCCACCGATCACTTGCGGGCCCTCCAGTGGTTAGTAGCGAAGACAACTCTATCGGCTTCTCGGACTCGACGAGGGTTAGCTTCTTTTCAATCACTCTTAGCCAATCTTCGGCATCCATAGGTTCTTCGGCCGTGGAAAAAGTGGGTGGCTTAGCTCTCATGAATTCTCCCAGACTCGATCCTCCTCGACCTCCTTGATTATTAGCAATCGCTTGGAGTAGCTTGGTCTGCAAAGCCATGACCTCCGCCAGGGTGGAGGGGTTGGGTTCCGGCGGGTTTTCGTTGGTTGCCGCGGCTCTGCGACGATGTGCCATCTGAAGAAGGGAGATGAATTAGGAGATCGGACTAGTTTAGGTTATAGTTCACAGGGGAATTTTTCTTCAAGTTCTTTCGAATGATCTTCAACAGACAAGGTGAAATAATAATAAGCATACGAATTAAGACATCGCAAGACGATGCTCAGGTTCATCATGTTACATAAGGGGGTACACGGACTGTACACACACAGTCCTTCATGCCAGGATAGCAACAATAGTTATATCGTCCAACTACATCAACCAATTAAGGGGGATTAGGGAGTGGTTCGTGCCGCCGAGCCGGGAAGGTCTTCCCGCCTAGTCATCCAACCATCCGCAAGAGCCGGGCGCCGGAAGTGGGTGGTCCGCCGCGAAGCAAACCGAAGTCCCCACGGCTCGGAGGTGGTGGCCTCGGGGTCACGCCGAATCTTCCGACTCGGTGGCCGCGTACTCTTGCGAGCGGTGCGGCGGGTGAGGGCCTCCGTGTGAGTCGGGCGACGAGGGGAGCTTCCTCCTCCATTGGGTCGGTGTCGCTAGACTCCCATTTGATCTCCATGGGCTCGCCTCGGACTCCGTGTCGGTGTAGATCCGGATGGGGTTACCCTCTCCCGATCCGGCTCGGAGGGCTGTACGGAGCTCGGGGTGGGTCCCATGGACGCGGCAGCGAGTGGTGTCCACCAGTGCAGTGCGGGCTCGTGCTCAACATAAAAGCTTGCTCCATCATGGCTTGAAAGGTATCCAAGCATGCCGGAGTCATAAGGTAATAATGGTCGGGCACGGGGCGGGAGGTGATGGCACAAGCTCGGTGGAAGTACTGCGGCGTAGACGGGATGAGTGTGCATTGCTCCTCCAGTGGTTGATCGCGCTTGCTCTTCTGAGCGCTCTTCCAGCTCTACCGAGCTTCCCCGGGCCATGTAGCGGTCCGAGAGTTGCTCGTCTTGGCGCCATTTGCTGCGGTGAGTCTGCGGCATGCTTATCTGGTCTCCATGGCCTTGGTGGTGTTGACCGATCATTGAGGCGTGACGCTGCGATCGTTGATCTCGAGCGGGGCCTCCTCGTATATCGTCTGCTGTCTCCGCCCAACGCAATAAACGCGTGACCATCGGGTTGTAGCAGCGGGGTAGCCTCCACGGTGCGAGCGGGTTGCCTTCTTCGCGATAAGGATGATGCACGAACTCGTCATTGTGAGTTCGGCACGGTGTTCCGCATTAAGGCGAAGGAAGGCCTCACGAGCCGCATCGTGAATAGCCGCTTCGCTAGGTCCCGGTGGTAGCGAGTGTGGAAGCGTAGGATGTCTCATTCCCCATGCGGGCTTCTATGGATACGGCGCCTCCCAGTGGATACATCTCGGAGCCATGTCTTTTGGTGTGATAAGTGGGTGGTTCCGGTACCTCAAACACCATAGTAGGGACCGAAGTTGTACCACGAACCCCTCGTCTCGTGGAACAGTGACTTCCCGTGTTCCGTCGTGGTTTGACATCCGCTTTTATAGGCAACTTGGGGTTAGCTGGAGAGAGCTATCATAATCATTTGGTAAAAAGAAATACGGATGTAGAAAAGATATATTTGCATTTTCGGAAATAATAGTTTAAAAGCGATCCTACCGTAGGGATATTTCCCTTTAGCCATCTAGTTAGGGGTAGGGCGCCATTTGGTCTTAGCCTACGGTCGCATGGCTCGATACCGGCTCTGTGGACCCCGTTTTTGAGACGGGAATCTTTCGTGTTCATAGTACCATTTCCCTGGATCGAGTAGTTGGTACCCACGAATACAAGACTGGATAATCAAGTGCACATGCACGAATAGTCTTACAATACCATTATTACATTAATAGGCCCGAAGGCATTGTTCATCCCACAGGACCTTATGGTCCAAATACAACATAAAAACAGAATTTAGATAAGGCAGCGGAAAGAGGCAGCGGCTCGTCAATTGCCACAGGCAACGACCGGGGCTAAGGTCTAGTATGCGCCGTCCGTTCCTTCGCCCTCCGGGTAGTACGCGTAGGGGTCTTCTGGCTCTTCATTTCCATCAGCTGGAGGTTTGTGCGTATAGCAAGGGTGAGTACCAACCGTACTCAGCAAGCCAACACAGAATTGATGCATATGATAGGGTTATTCAAGGAACACGGCTAGAGTTATTTTTGCGTAAAGCCGGTTTTCACAATTCTTTTCACAAGCCTACCGACTAGCCAAATCAAGTTTTAATTTCATAGTTCATTAACCGGCGACGGTTCGTCTACCATCCATCGTGATTCCAAGGATGGCTTCCCGCCTCCGGTTCGTCATGATTTTCTCGGGAGTCCACCCCTTCTCGCATTCTCGAGAAGTTGATCCACCCGAATGAAACCATCATGCATACCCATCCCAGCAGTTTTAAAGTTTAAAAATCTAGCCAAGCGAAAGTCTTGTCACGATGCTCAATATCCGCGAGCACGGCTATTCGAATAGATTGATTCACTCACACTGCGGTGGATGTACACTTTACCCGTACTCCGCGACGCCCAACAAATGAGCCTACGCCTCAACACATGAGACGGTCACGGCAAAGCCTTTCGATAACCTTGCTTTGGCGACCCGCTCCATGAACTTAAGCCCTCATGCACTCTAGCCGTCCTTTTCTAGCGGTGAGAGGAGTTACGCGCACCGGGGTAAGGGAAGTCTTTCCGGATCTTTAAGTTTAATTAACATCGGTTTAATCCCACCATTCATAACAAAGGCCGCAGCCTCATTCTCGTCCCATAACCACCTCATAGAGAACCATCTATGCAAGGATACGCCTCCGCTCGGCTATTTAATCGGCTAGGTCTATACCCATTCGAGAAGTACGGTTGTCGGCTCGTTTCCGGCTATCTCATGGCTCGGTCCTTAATTGACCAGGGTCGGCACTTGCCTTTTCCGGAATCCACCCAAATCATCCGCCGCCCCAGTCTAAAACATTTGTATAGTACTTTCAATTTCCACCAAACTTAGTTCATCATGGCCATGTGGCGCTCATGTCTCCACATGCCGAATCTCAACTACCTTCCCTAAGGTAGTTGCCCAAGCACAAAGCTCTTTTATAAAGTCATGAGTATGCATAATCTAAGTTTAGCGGGCTAAGCGGTTTTGAAGATTTGATCACATCGAGGGTTACAAGGAATAATTCTAAAGGTAATCAATGACAAGGTATGGCATAACAAGTATAGGTAACTCGTATAGCATGCATGTTTAGAGTTTAAAATAACATCATTTCGCAATTGGGATCAATATGTTCAAAGAGTGTGATGACTTGCCTTGCTCGCACACTTGAGGGTGGGATCTTCGGCAGTGTCGATGCCGGTTTCTTCAGCGCTACCCGTACGTGCGAAGATCAATTGAATTCCGTTAGAATTCAACAAAACACCGAGCGATCGAAAAGAACCACAAAAGCCATGAAAACAACTCCGAAGTTTTGCCGAAAATTCTACTCGAGTTAGGACAAGGGTTGCGAGGAAAATCCGGGTTTTGGAATCGAACTGATGACCTAGGGTTTTCGCAAAGTCGGCGATCGCAATTAAATTTGGAATTTACGTTTGAAAATATCGGCGAAGAAAATTCGTGCTCGAAATTTGAGGGTTTGAGCACAAAAGCGAAACCTATTTCGATGGCGAGAAAGAATTGAACGGAATCCGGATTGAAAAACGATGCGAAATGGAATTCGAAAACGTCCGATTCCGATTTTCAAACTTTGCACCGAGAAAATAATTTATTTTTGCCCAAAATTTTACTCGAGTCATCCCAAAATATTTTTCCAAATTTTCCAAATTTTTTCTAATTTTTCCCTATTTTTCTTTTTCTCTTTTTCTTTTCTTTTCTTCTTTTTCTTCTTTTTCTTTTTCTTTTTCTTTTTCTCTGCGCACTGTTCAATACCCGCAAGGTGTTCGGACCGGTGCCGGGAGAAACAGAGCGGCGGCGGTGAGGAACAAGGCGGCGCAAAGGGGCTACCGGCGACGGCGGCTCGGGGAGGAGCAAGGGGGCACGGGAAATGGACTTGCGCACGGCGGCGACGGCTAACGGCGGCGGCGCCTCGCGGCGGTGCTCGGGAACGGCGGAAAAACGGCGGCGGTGCGGTGAAATAGGCGGGGCACCGCCTTTTATAGCGCGGCCAAGGGGGCTTGGTGCGGCGCGGGGTGGAAGGAGGGGTCCGGCTCGGCGCGGCGCGGCGGTGACACGCGGCGCGCGCGGGAGGCGGTGCACGGCGGCGAAGCGCGGCGGCCGAGCGCACGGCGCGGCGGGGTCCGGCGCGGCGTGCGCGCGGTGTAGGGCCGGGCGTGGCTCGGCGCGCGTGGCAGGCGCGCGCGCGTGCCGGCTGGCTGACGGCGGGCGCATCGTGGGCGGCGCGGCGGCCGCGGCGCGCGGGGTCGAGACGCGGGCGGTCGCTTGCGTGGCGCGTGGCGCGCGGCGCGCGGGCGCGTGCCGCGTGCGCGTGGCGCGCGCGGGGTAGAGGCCGAGGCGCGGTTGGGCGCGGCGCGGCGCGTGGCGCGCGTGCTGGGCGCGCGCGTACGGTCGGGCGGCAGCGCGCGCTGGCCTTGGCCGGCGTACGGTGTCGAACAGCTTTTGACGAATGAACGTGCATTTTCACTTTTTCCCGATTTTCTATTTTCTTTTCCCATTTTCTATTTTCTTTCCTTCTAAAAATTCCAAAATAAATCCTAATATTCTAAAAATAATTTTTAACTTTATATTTTAAATTTTTTCTTGACTTTCATTTTTCCATAATTATTTTTCATACTTATTTAAATTCTTTTTCCTAATTTTCATAATTTACCCATTTTTAATAAAAAATACATTTCCCAAATTTCGAGTATGCCTCCCGAGAATTTTATTATTTATTTTATGTTTTAATTTATCTTCTCCCAACCAAAATTTTATTTTATACTTCCCAAACGCGCTTTCGCAAATCCGCACTTTCCTCAAATTCCTTTTTAAAATCCCGATGCGGCTTTCGCACCACCGTTTTGACAACTCCGAAACCTCCAAATACACCGAAAAGGGAATTGACCACGACTAAATTTATGCAAGCGAGTGGCAAATAAGAAACAACAAACCCGAGAAGAAGCAATAAGCCACGGTTTTTGAAAGTTCCAATTTTACGTTCCGATTTCGGTTCTCCGATTTTCGGGATGTTACGGCCCGTCCCTCCTGTCCCCATCTGCGCCATGCCTCGACTTCACACGTTGCAACGCATGGGCACAATTGCTAGTATAGATATAAAGCGAGTAGTGTTTTCACCCAAATTTTGTTTTGCCTGGTTGTTTTGCAGAAAACCTCTTGAGTTTTTTTTTTGAAATTAACCCGTAGTCCGCCTGTCTATTTAAAAATCCCAGCTAAAAAATAAAAAAGAAGTTATTTTGCAAAAAAACCCTTGAGTGTTTATAAAATTAATCCGCAATCCCAATGAAAAAAAAAGAAAGGGCTTGGATGAAAAAAAAGACTTTCTGTGTCCCTCTCTTCCGTCTCCATCCGCGCCGTGCCCCGCGTCGTGCCTGTGCCCCTATCTCTCGTCGCCGCTCGGAGCTCCTGCGTCGCCGCCTGGACCTTTGCCCTCCGCCTGCTTTCCTCCCTGCGTCGTCGTATCGTTGCAACGCACGAGCATTTTCTCTCCTTGCGTCATTGCCGTTGCAACGCACGGGCATTTTGCTAGTAATATATATACAGCAATAAATATATGATTTTATTAAAATGTTTTCAAAGTTTTAAATGTTACTTATAGTTAAAGTATTTAAAGTTTAAAAATAGTCTTTCTGTTTGTATGGAGGGAGTAGTATATATTTTGCACATGAACTAAGTTTCACGTGTTTTCACTTTTTTTACTGATAGATTCAGTACGTATCGTCTTTCAAAGTCTAGAAGAGCACTTTGTAGCTGATTTTCCTCTTTCCAAACTCGGCGGCTAATGAGAAAAAGTCAACGAGCTGGCTGGCTGCTTTAGTTTTGTTCTATTAGATTCAAGAGTGTCACCGAGTTTTGTCCAAAAAAATATTACTGTCTCACGAGTGTTTGTACGTAATGACTTTGTGAACAGGACCTCTCAAGTCATTATGATTGACTATATGGTATTCTTCTTGAAATGACTTGTGATAGTGCATTTCATTTGTACTTTCTTCTTAAAAAACCAACCTAAAAAAGTGACGTATTTTAAAATAAATTATCTAAATTTGTTGTATTAGAATATGTCATATTTTTTAAGTTGATTTTTTAAACGAATAGAGTAATTGTGAAGTCAGTTTTTTAAGTTGGTTTTAGTCGTCTGGTTGAATACCTTGCACAAGAGGTAGAATTCAGTGTGAATGGGCTTCTCACCTAAGAATGTGACTGGTCTTTTGGTCCATGTACGGCCTCCGTTGTGATTTTCATGGGGAGGACCTCTAGCTTGCCATCAACCATGGAAAACATGGCTTTTTTAAATTTATCGTTTATTACCCATTTTGCATACTCCTTTCAATCCTTCTTTACTTCTTTACTTTGAGTTTTTATAAGCTAAACTTATTCTCCTCTATTTTAAAATATACGATGCCGTTGACTTTTCGCATAACGTGTCTTATTCAAAAATTTATATAAATATCATTTATTTTGTTGTGACTTAGTTTATCATCAAATCAAACATGATATTAACTTATACTTTAATGTATTTATACTAAATTTCTGAATAAAACGAATGAACAGACGTTGTGAAAAGTCAACGGTGTCATATATTTTGATAAGGAGAGTGTACTACCTTCATTTCAAACTCTATAACACCGTTGACTTTTTACAGATATTCCGAAAATTATTCAAAACATTTTGTATAACCATATAAAAGTATGAGTTAAGATTATATTTTATTTGATGATAAAATAAGTCATAATAAAATAAATAATATTTATAGTTTTTTAATAAGACGAATGATCAAACGTCATACCAAAAATCAACAACATCATACATTTTAAAATGAAAGTAGTATAACTTTAACATAGTTTATAAAGAAATGTAGCAACTCTTATAATATCAAATTAGTTTAGTTAAACCAAACATTAAATATATGTTGATGGTATGTTTGTTTAGTTTGAAAATGTTGTTTTATTTTTTATAAATTTTAGTCAAACTTAAAAAATTAACTTAAAAATCAAAACGTCTTATAATATAAAATGAATGGAGAGAGCAACATACACTATGTTTATGTATACATGTTTTTATCAAAATTTAAGTTCTTAAATAGTTGGGCCTCTACATGTGCTAGCCCATCCAAGTTTGAATCCTCCCTTCTAAAAACATATTTTAAGGGGAGGGGCTCTCGTTTTTATCTAGATAGCTTAAAGACATGATTTTACTACTTATTTTTTTTCAACACGCATAAGATCTACGCACTATTTCATTAAAGGAATAGATTGAGAAAAGAACAAAAAGGTAGGAATTACAAAACCCCCCTTCCCCTAACACCAAAATGTCTTACCACAAAACAGGGAAAAACTCAACACAAACAAACATCCTAGGAGGCAAAGGGTTGTAAACCTAGCCAATAACTCTTGGAGCTTTGATGCTCTAGCCAAACACCGATGTACACCTTCATTAACCACGATTTGAATAACAACCATAGTTACATCATTAAAAAACATGAATCGGTCTATCTTTCCAAATCTCTCGAGCGACCAAGATTATAAGCGAATTAAAATATTCTTCATAGTTGCTTCCTTTAACCATTAAAAATATGTTGTATTTTCACGACGTACATAGTTTAACATATATATATATGCTTAAATTGTCTACATTTACCATAAATTCAAAAGTGGTTTATTTAGAGAACTAGAACAAAATGGTTAAGGATAAACTGGTAGACAAATGGAGACAGTAGGCAAGTACACAAGGGAAGGGAAGTGAAAATAAAAGAGAGAATAGAAAAGAAAGAGAAAATAGAAAAAGAAATGCCCACCAACGAGCAGCGACAACCATGGTAATGTTTTGACTTGTTCAGTTTGTTGACAAAATCAACCATACCAAAATTTGGTATCGCCAAATTTTGATAAGGCAACAAACTAAACAAGATTTTACTATCACAATCTTTTCAATTCGTACCGATGTTTGGTAATTCTATAAACTTAGTCACAAAACTATACCAAAATATGGTAAGGTGTCAATCTAAACACCACCTTTTCATCTTGATCTTACCAATTTTTTGGAATTATCAAATTTGGTTTTACCAACAAACATTAAGGTTGTGCGACAACAAACATAGGATAGCGGTTGTGCTGCTTAGTGCACTATAGTAGTTTTTTTAAGAACCCACGCTCTTTATTAAACTTAAAAACAAACGGCATGTGTTACCTTAACATCTCCCAGAGAGAGCTTTGATAGGATTTCAAAGTGGGACAGGAAGGGAGGTAACATGCATGCATATGATTGTGGCAGCCTAAAACCAATACTATTGCTTCGGCTAAAGTTTCTAGCTTTTTTTGCAAGACTATTTGCATGCTTGTTTGCTTCCCTAGGTATCCATCTAATGACAAGGTTTCTAGTTCCACCACTTAGTTCCTGCAGTTTTGAAAGTAAAGGTCCGAAGGACCAGTGAGTTGGATTGACAACATAGTCTTAATGTAGAGTCTGAGCAACGAACCTATAATCAGTGAGAAAAATTGTGTTTTTCATAGAAAGAGCAATGGATATCAGATAGGCCAGAATTATTCGTGCAATCTCAGAAAACATAGGTGACTCATAAAAATTGAAGTAAGCTTTTATCAAAATAGCAGCATGAGAAGTAGGATCATGGATGAATTGAAGCGTCAACATAACATGTCAACATAACATCTAATTATTGCAGGCAAAGGCATTAGTGATTGTTTAGAAATTCAATTTTGTTGGACCACATGATCATGTTGTTGTAAATGTTGATCCTGAATCATTCGGTTATATGAATTCTTCATAGCTTCTATTGCATTACATGCCTGAAAAAGGATCACAAGATTTCAATCCGAATACATGCTCATTCCTAGCTTTCCAAATTTGCGAGAGTAACATTGATTTTTTTCCAGAGGATTGTCATTTTTAAAGCTTGATGTAATATAAGAAAGACTGTCTTCAAGGAAATGAGAATATGAGAGAGATCACCTGTTTTAAGTTGAAAGTCTGAGATAACCCAAAATAGTTAGATATGGCGTAAAACACTGTATCAAAATAGTCGAACACCGCCAATATAGAGGGATGCAAGTGAAAATCTCCAATTATGATGGTGAGTGATGAATCTGTCACCACTATGTGGGTCCTCCAAATAGTAAGATAGGTAAATTTTTATCTTTTTTCCATCAAAAGCCATCAAACAAGAAAAAACATTTTAAAGTAAGGTATAAAATGATGAAAAATATGATTTGAAGGTTTTACAATGAGAATTATTTTATTTTAATGTTTAAGGCTTTAAGTCTTTTTTAATTCTCGTTGCAAGGTAGTAAAAGAGAAAACAGAAAAAGAGAGAAAAAATTAATAAATAAAGGAAAAGAAATTGGGCGCTGGAGATGGAGGGCGGTGGTTTGGTTTGGTTTGGCACAAATCCCGAAGCGCTCCGCCCACCATTCCCAGCCCAGTCGTCCAGTCCCCACTAGGGTTTTCGGATTAGGTTTCTAGAAGCTTCTATGCAGGCGCCGCCGCTCGCCTCCTCGCCGTCGCCGGCGTGGACCTCCATCCTGCCCGCGCCGGCGAGGCTCTGCTGCTCCCGCCGCGGAGCCCTCCGCCTCGAAGCCAAGGCCGCTTGGAGGCCGGCGGGCCGAGGCCCGCGGGTGCCGGCCAAGGGCGCCGTCCTCGCCTCCGAGGTGGTGGGCCCCTCTCCCCTCCTCGACGCGCGCAGTGAGCAAGGTTCTTTCTATCCCCTCCATTTGCCAATCTCTCGATTCGCATTGCTAGTTAGTTAGTATGGACAGCCTTGGGGTTGCATTGGAATCGATTTATTATACCACCATGGTTGGTGAATTGCTCGATTATTATCCTTACTACTTATGTCCAGGATCGGACCTAGAAAATCACCACTCTACCTTCTTCTAGATAGATTAGATGAAACCACGGCGACCTCAATCGTGTGATTCCTGTATACGCAGAGCTCATTTTGCATATCAGAAAGGAAGTGGAGAAAAGGAAGCTGCCTGCAGATGTCGCTTCCAATCTACAAGAGCTATACTACAACTACAAGGATGCGGTAACCTTCCCTCCTTCCTTCCTATCTGCTGCAATTAGATCATCGGCTCATATGGCACGGGAATATTCTTCCTTATCAGGTTATGCAGAGCAGGGATCCAAATGCACACGAGGTCGTGCTTTCAAACATGGTGGCCTTGTTCGATTGTGTTCTGCTCGATGTAGAGGTTCTACCTCCTGTTATTATCTTCCTAATTTGCTCTGACATTTTCTTTTATGTCCCTTTTTATACCAAGCTGCCTCCTTCTTTTGCAGAATCCCTTTACCTTTCCACCTTATCACAAAGCTGTCAGGGAACCATTCGACTATTACATGTTTGGTCAGAACTACATTAAGCCCCTTGTAGACTATAGGTAATGCAAATCTCTGCTAACAACATCTAGGATGGTTTGGCTGAAATAATTCCATATAAATCTTGCTGCACTTCCCATTGATATCACTCATTTGAACTAGAATGTACATCGTGTTGCACTTTATCTATAGTCTCTTACTTTTGAGGGCCCTTTCAGTCTTCCCCTTCTTTTGCCTATTCATGGAATGTATATTTCCACTGTTTGTAGAACAAATGCTTACTGAGGATGACCTCTGAAGAAAAGTTTTCACATTTCACACAGATGGCAGATATTTCCATCATGTCGCTGACTGTATTGCAATATTCTTTAATCAAGGCATAAGATATTACCTGCCTTCCCAGTCCATGAAGACATTGTTGTTCCCATCCTCTCAATAAGTAGCTACAGTCATTTTTAACTAATGGTTTAGGCATAGAAATACCTTCAACAAGAAAAATGATATTGGTTAACACGTTGTTGTTTAGCTTATTACCGTGACATGCCAACAAACTTGCAACATTCACATGTGTTCGAATTTAGCTGTAGCTTATAGGTATGTCTTCCTTATCATGCTAACTTTTTATTTCATATGCCCAGAAATTCATATGTTGGTAATATATCCATTTTCCAAGACATGGAACAGAAGCTCCAACAGGTTAGTTCATCTAAACTCCATTGTACTATCTATTTTCTGTACTTATTTCTGATTAAACATCTTCTTTGACTACCAAAAAACCTGTGCTTTTCAACGGATTTCCTTAAAAGTAAAAAGAAACAAGTTCACATTATAGCATAGTAAGTAGATTAGCCCTAAAATGTGAACTCATGCGAGGTGAGAAAGCCCGGGACTTGGGAGAGTGCCTGTGACTTGGAGTTGGTGAGAGCAAGCAAAGGAGATGGACTATATGGGGCCCACTATCAGTGGTGGTGGCTGGCAGAACCACCACCACCACTGGCTTCTTTTAAGATAGTATAGATAATCAAATCTCTTCAACATCTTGGTGAGTGCAAGCTGCCATGGTCAAGTAAACGGAACAAATCAATAAACCATGAATCACATATCTAGGGGAAAAAGAACTAGGATAGATAGCACCCTCCAAAGACCACTCTGGAATTGATCCTTCAGTTTTTAGAAGAACAGGAGAGGTAATCCTCCCGGCATTGTTGATAGTAATATCATAATATAGACTGACAGAGGTTCCCCTCCTTCCCAAGGGATATATAAGCATCGGCAGCAAGAGACGGCCATAAGAAAGCTTCAACTAGATATAATCTATCTCACATCAATGTTTGATTTTTTGGTTTGATAGTTATTTAGAAATGTCTGATAGAAGAGAATGATGAGAACAAACATCATGTGCCAATTCTTATGCTTCAGTGATAAAAGTGTTTCCAGTGTATGTCTGCTTGGAAGCACCAGACGCTAGGTACTTAAGGTGTTTGTAGTAATTATCCTAACATACTTCTGTCATGCTTTAGCGCTGCCGAATAATTCTTTTAATTGTTTACTAAAGATTCTTATGCAAATTATTTTCTGAAATTGTTTATGTTATTGAAGGGCCATAATGTTGTTCTGATGTCTAACCATCAGACAGAAGCAGATCCAGCAATTATTGCTTTGCTGCTTGAAAGAAGCAACCCATGGATCAGTGAAAACATAGTACGACAGTAATTTGGACATACTCGGATAATTTACATGTGAATCATCATACGCTATTGACTAATCACATTGTCACTAATATGCCATTTTCTGTAGGTTTATGTTGCTGGTGATAGGGTTGTTACAGATCCTCTTTGCAAGCCATTTAGTATGGGAAGGTTTTTTAATCCACCCCAGAAGCTCATATGGCTGAGTTATCTTTTCTGTTTCTAGTGCTTCTATTGCCTGGAAATATTAATGTCATAAAGGAATTTTCTCCCTGCAGAAACCTCATTTGTGTGTACTCAAAAAAACATATGAATGATTTTCCTGAGCTAGTTGATATGAAGAGGAGGGCAAATACTCGTAGTCTGAAGGAAATGGCTTTGCTTTTACGGTATTCTTCCCTTATAATAACATGTTAGTTTTCATCCTTTTTACCTATAAATATTAGGCCTTTTTGACTTGACGGTTTAACCATGTAATAGAACATATATAGTTAGTACTTGATCGTAGAAAATATAATACACATGCTAGTTTTATAATGTGTCAAATTTTGCACCTAGTTGCAGTGCAGTCAAGATTAGGAATTGTTCTGTATTCACCATTAATCCATCATAGATCTGAATTTGTTTCCTCTTAACACAAAAACATGCGTACTTCACCTCCTTGTTACATTGGATTGCTCATGTTTTATCTTTTATGACATGTAGTGGCGGTTCACAGATAATTTGGATAGCACCAAGTGGTGGTAGAGATCGTCCGGATCCTTTGACAGGAGAATGGCACCCGGTATGTTATCTGGCTTGGTCTGGTTGTTCCATATGATTTGATTAGCTTATCATGTTTACCAAATCTAAAGTCCATTTTGTTTGCCAAATGTATACTTCCAACTTACCACTTATCTTTATCTTGTCTGCTACTTACAAAAACAAGGACAGGCACCATTTGATGCATCTGCAGTGGACAACATGAGGAGGCTTTTGGAGCATTCTGGTGTTCCTGGGCACATATATCCACTCTCACTGCTCTGCTATGAGGTTATGCCTCCACCACAAAAGGTATATTCAGTTGCAACCTCTTACCACTTTAGACATATTTATCAGAGAACTTGTTTGAACTTCTATATTTGAATAGGTTGAGAAAGAAATTGGTGAGCAAAGGGTTATATCCTTCCATGGTGTAGGCTTGTCAGTAGCTGAAGAGATAAAGTACAGCGACATTACAGTTCATACCCAAAATGCCGACGAGGTTTGTTCTGAATGTTGGTTGTAGATTATCATGTTTAATATCTGGATAGTGTTACGCTCTGGCTTCTAGTTATTTTGTTATGTAACACTGTAACAGGCATTCCTAATGATTTACCGATTTTACTTATTTTGTGAACTTACCTTTGGTGGGGGCAAAGGTTTTGTGGGGGTGGGTGCTTCTACCCAGTCTTCAGGTAGAACAATAACCATTAGATTAGCTTCCAGGACTCTATTTGCCTTCTTACTGATTATTGATCATGATGAAACCTTGCCCAATTTTGTTTCCCTCTATTCTGGGAAATGGCTGAATATTTATAGTGTTAGGATAGCTGAAATTAGTGGATATGTCAAAATCATGCATCAGTGTTGGCCCCGTCATTTGACATATTTTTCGGGCTGAATAGACACATTTGTGCATAGATCTTCCTTCTTCAGAATGTGAAACTAAGCTACATAAATTTGCTTTTGTAGAGGGTTGAAAATAAGCTGTAATTGCATCATTGTGCAACTCAGTTTATATTCCACTTTTGCATACGATATTCATTCATGCTATAGATCTCACTTGAGATTGGTAGTTGGATTCGGAAATTCTCATTGCTGTTACTCTTGTAGGCCCCTTGTCTCCAGGGTTTAGGCTAAGAACCTTTCTTATTTTGTAAACAGTTTAAAGATCTTTGAACTTTCAGACTTGCTCACTGATAGTGTTTATTTTACTTATTGATATTGCCTCATCTCTTTAGTGCCTTCCTTTTTTTTATTCGTCAAGTTGAATGTCTTTGGTTCTTCTTGTTTTTACAGTGCAGAGAGAAATTCTCAGAGGCATTGTATAACTCAGTCGTTGATCAGTATAATGTGCTCAAATCTTCTATCTTTAGAGGTCGAGGAGCAGCTTCATCGGACAGTGCCATCTCACTCTCACAACCATGGCGATGAAACTCCGCTTTCTCAGTTTTGTTCTGTACTGACCTGAGCTTCTTTCCCTTCTATTTTTTCTTCGATGCACTGATGCATGGTGGCACCTACTATGTTCCGTTTACATGGGTTTTGAGTACATTAAAGCCTTAACTCATTCTACTTCCTTACTGTGTTTTGATTTCATGGAGCCAGGTTCTAGTTGATCAGCATACACAACAGACATCATAATTTCTATAGAAGTTTTCTATATACAACTTACATTAAAAATAAAATCAGATGAACATAGATATAGCTTGTACCATGCTAGATCATACCTTGCATCATTGCGTGTGGTTGCGTCACATAATGCACAATACACTTAAACTCTTTGCACATGGTGATTCCTTGTTTCTGTACGATACTTCTGGTTTTGTAATTTATTAGTTATAATTATGAAGCAAGCATTATAGTCGCAAGAAGCCTTTTTCATTTTTTCCCCTCATTTACTGCCTCCTGTGATGCACTGTTCCACAGATGATTTGTTCAACAACAGGGACTATCTGCTGAATGACAAACTCCTTTTATTTTTCAGGTCTGGATTTCTCAATGAAGTTACCTTCATTTCTTTTCGACACAGCAGATGAACTGCTGCCGGCATTGCAATTTTTCCTGGCAGAACCTTTTAAACTTCGGTATCATAATCCATACTAATCTTGGAGGGGAGGCTGTTACTGTCCAGTAAATCTTGTGAGTTCTTGAAGGCCCTGGTCAGGTGGCTCTTCATGGTATCATTTGGTAGGCACTTGAGTTATATGTAGCAATAACTGATAAAATCCCTGTGATTGTTGACAGGTCTAGTATGACGATTTTACCCAGCTGAATGCCAGCCACACATGATGCGTTCGTTCATTGTTTGCACACAAATATTATTGCATCATATGAGTATTCTTTGGGCCAGAACTGCACAGCAACGCGGCCTGGGCACTCAATCTGGCATGTTGTCTATGGGGTGCATGCTTGTCAACACAAGAAGCCCAACATGTGGGATTTTGTTTTTTGCGGTTAAAATTTTTTCCTGTTTTCTTTTTCTTCCATGTATATATTTGATTTTGATCTCCAGGTTTGGAGATTCAATGGTCAAAGTGTTATGATATTCTCTTAGTTTGTTGCCTTGAAGTTATATTCGGGTGCAACTTGTCTGACTGATATTCTGATGTTGTTACTCGTTTCTGAACTTCCTGACGCCAATGTGGTGCTTGGATGTTGATAAGATAGGGATGCTGTCTTTAAGGTATTCATTTTTCTTGTTTCTGGGGATAAATTACTACTAGTATAGTCCAGTGATCTACTGCTATTGTGAAGTTGGTTGTAAACACTCTTGGTACCGTAGTGATGATGAGTGTTTTGATAAAGATGGCTGAGTAGAACAGTGAAAATGTTGATAGCGAGGGTGACAAGGAGAAATAACAAAAGGAGTAATAAATGGGACTTGTAAGAGAAGCTGGGTGCTGAACAATAGATTGAGCAATAGAAAGCGTGTGAAGTTGAGAATCCAGGCGAACAATAGCCATGGCTGTCAAACAAGTCGAGCTGTTGTTGGCTTTGAACCCGTCGGCCCCTGCGACCGCAAGCTCTGAAATTCAAAGAGTTTTTGAGCTGAACTCTGAGTTCTGAAAAATGAGATTTTCTAAATTGATCCCATGAGAAAGCCCTTCCTCGTTGGGGCTCCGTGCACTGGGTCAACGACAGGAAACCGGCTACTTCCTCCGTTTTCATTTCAAAATGTCGAATTCAGATTATTTGATGATTATGATGATCTTTTCATTTCAAAATGTCGAATTCAGATTATTTGATGATTATGATGATCTATCCAACGAAAAAAAAATCTTTTGGTGTCTTTGATGGAATTTGATTAAAAGAAGGCAAAAATCAGCTGGGTCCCTATTTATATGTATAGTGGTGAGATGAGGTGAGGTTTTAGAAAGGAAAACCTTAATAAGAATGCCTTCCGTATGATTAGTATTATTGGGTTTTTATTATTAACTTTGACTAATAGAGAACGTGAGGGTTTCCGTAAAATCTAAATTCGGTACTAATAATAACATATTATGTCAAAAAGAAAAAGTACTAGTAGTTGTGGGGAAAGCAAAGAAGACCAAATCTAAGAGAGAGAAGGTGGAATACTCGCTCCTCCTACGCGGAAAAGCAGAAGGAAGGAATCCGTCGTCGTTGCGCGACACCAAAGGCCAAAGGCCAAAGGGAAAGTGGAACCGCTCTCGCGGTTGCGCCGGAGAAGAAGCCAGCAACAGCAACCGCCGCGGCCGCCATCAGGTTAGTCGCGCTCTTTCTTTGCCGGTGCCGCTCATCTCATCCATCTCCTATTATGAGAGATAGATAGATAGATAGATAGATAGATAGATAGATAGAGTTGTTCCGCTGCGATTAATTACTGTTGATCCCGGGTTCGAATGTTGGATCCAGGTTACTTACTGCTTGCTGCTGCGCAATCCCATGCTGCCTAAAACCCTATGCGTTGCCATCCTCAAATTTTCTTCTTTGTTTAACCATCTACTTGGTCAGTTGATTTCATTCATGTCTTGACGAGTAATTTGTTTGCACCAGTATATATGTGTTAAAAGAAGGAAGGGGCATTCAACTATTTGCCACTTCTAGATTTGGGCAGACCACACAGTACACTCTATTTGCATGTGTGGTATTAGAAAGATCATGTCTGGTATTTGAAGGCGCATAATTATATTCTTTTCTCTCTTTTTTTTGTTGGGGTTAATAGATCTGAATTCATTCTTCACTTTGTTCATCTACTTGCCTGTTTGGATTTCCTTAGACACCAAACAGATTTCTGTCTCTCTTGTGTTGTCTAGGCTTGTCATAGCTAGTAGCACGAAACAATATTCTCTTCTTCATTACCTCATCCTAACACGGCCTCTCTATGCCACCCACAGCTGCAGATAAAGCCCTCCCCTCCATTGACAGCAAGATGGGTGACAATCTGATGGATAAAGTCAATGCCTTGGGCGAGCGGCTCAAGATAAGTGGGGCAGAAGTTAGCCGGAAGATGTCAGCTGGTGTGAGTAACATGAGTTTCAAGATGAAAGAATTCTTCCAAGGCCAGAACATGGCGGACAAGATAGTCGATGAGGCCACGCTGGAGACCATGGATGCTCCTGATTGGGCAACCAATCTTGAGATATGTGATATGGTTAACACTGGAAATGTCAACAGCATTGAGCTGACCCGTGCCATCAAGAGACGCATCATGTTGAAGAATCCACGAGTGCAATATCTTGCTCTTGTCCTCCTTGAGACTCTAGTTAAAAACTGCGAGAAGGCTTTCTCTGAGATTGCTGCTGAGCGGGTCCTTGATGAGATGGTAAAACTGATCGATGATCCACAGACTGTAGTCAACAACAGAAACAAGGCACTTATCCTTATTGAAGCATGGGGAGAGTCAGGAGATGAGCTCCGCTACCTTCCGGTGTATGAAGAGACTTACAAGGTACATACAAAGTAATGATTTGTGCTTACATCAATTCAGTGAAATTTAACCTGAAAGAATCAATGCTTGTTTCAGGTTAAATTTCACTGAATTGCATTTGGTGGATTATTCATATAAACGTGCTGCTTTTATATCTTTGATAAAGAACTCTGACGTATATCGATCAGAGTTCCTTTAGTGGCCACAGAATTGTGTCTGACAGGCCAAAGTAATCGCTACATCTGGACAATTATTACTGTGGGTTTCACTTAGTCGAGCTTATGCAGTTTACATTCAATATTCTTTGTAGAGCTTAAGATCAAGGGGAATTCGCTTTCCTGGGAATGATGATGAGAGCCTGGCACCAATATTTACTCCTCCTCGTTCAGCGCCTTCTGCTGAACCATATTCTGCTGCGGCACAGGAAGGGTATCAAGAAATTCCAGATGAAAGTTTTGCTCCAGTTCACATTGTTCCTGCTGTGCAAGTCAATGAAGCTTTTGAGGTGGCTCGTAATAGCGTTGAACTTCTTTCCACGGTGCTGTCTTCTTCTCCACAAAAAGAGGCTCTCAAGGTGAGCCTATGTGCTCTCTCTTTTTTCCCCCATTGATAAATGGTCATCTGACTTTGGTAAATTAGCACACAGGCTCCCACTGGTCAATCGCCCGGTGTTCCGGTTACCCTTTTCTTATATATCTAAGTTTTGGTTTGTAGCAATAGCTGAAGTTAACTGAGAGTTAGTGAAAAACATTACTCTACCATCTGTTAGTTTTGTAGGTCTACCAGTCAATAAAATAAAATTTCTAATATTCTGTACTCACGTTTGTATCCTAAACTTATGGTGCACATGGAATGCGCGCAGGATGACTTGACTACCACCCTGGTTCAGCAATGCCGACAGTGTCAGCGCACTATCCAGAGAATCATCGAGACGGCTGGTGACAACGAGGCTCAGCTCTTCGAGGCATTGAGCGTCCACGATGAACTTGAGAAGGTTCTCTCCAAGTATGAAGAACTCAAGGAACCTGTTGTTGCAGAACCTGAGGCAGAGCCAGCGATGATTCCAGTCACCGTGGAGCCAGAGAATTCCCCCCGCAATAAAGATGGTCCTTTAGGGAAGCCAGCAGGTTCTGGTGCTGATGAGTTGCTTCAGGATCTTGACGACATGATATTTGGCAAGAAGGGTGGCACCTCGTCTCAGCAGGATAGGAAGGACCACAAGGACGATTTCATCAGTTTTTGACTACCAGATACAGCGGGGCCGCAGGGAGACACTTAATATGTATTTACGTGATATGCTTGAAATCCCAGGGCTCGTCTTGGGCATGACGATTAGTTTCTTGCTGTACAGTATAGGAATAGATAGAGGTAGCACAGCCCAGGCCCCTAACTGTCTCATGTGACATGTTTGCAGTCAGATTTTGGCTCATGAATGGTACTATCAGTGTCAGAGGTTTCATTATGCTTTTGGAAACTCTTACTTGCTGTACGCTTGGTGAAGGTTTTGGATGCTGAGGCTTTTATATTGGGCATGACTAGGTGCTGATTGTTGCGAATTGAATTTGAATATGCTCCATATAAGATTTGTATAAGGAATAACTGAGGCGTCTGGGTTATTTATTTTTTGCAAGGTTATATAACCCCTTTTGTCTGCAGTAGTTGTATCAGGTATCCTGAATGATGAGGTAGCTGAAAGCAAATTGATCGTGCATGCAAGTTAGAGGGAACATGCGGAGGCCAGTCTAGTAATGCTATGGCATGACGATCACCATCACAATCAGTGTTAATATCCATCCATCCATCCGTGGGTTGGATTTTGGATGGAGTTGACCTCTGGAAGGTCGTCTGAAGAAAGTCGAAAACCAATAACTCCATACCTCGTCATGTTGATAGTGTCGATCGGCTGGATTAAACGTTTGTTTTGGACTAATTTCGCTTTCTTTTTTTTAGCCAAAAAGGATAAGGGATTCATTTGGAAATGGATTGAAGGATACACATGTCATGCCTGATTTCCATCTCGTATCAAACATTCACCTTCTTTGGCAGAGCAGAACACTTGTTTATTAATTGATTGATCAGTAGATAATTTGGCATCAATTGCTTGCATGCGTCTGCATCTGCGCATGTAATATACAATACGGAGGTTGGATCGCGTCGCGTAGCATCATTATATATATGTCAGCCATAGCCAGGATCGGGAGGTAGTCGCGAGCACGACGTACGGTGTGGTGTGAGTTAATCTGAATTTTCATTTTTTTCCTTGCTTGTACGGGACGAGCTCGTCGCAGTGGCAAGAAGAGTAGTCAGTCTTGCTTCAGTTTCAGTCGAGGCGAGCAAGCAATGAAACGATCAATCTCATCGTGCGCGCCACCTCGCCTCCATCGCATCTTCCAACCAACTAAACCCAACCGATCGAACTCATGGGGGAGGACGGCCATGAAGGGAGCACCAACCATTTCAAACACCAGACACGCTTGTTGCTTCAAATAACACTAGACAGCCTCTGATTTCTTTCACCATCTCTTCTCTTCTCTTGCACCGCGGCTTCCTCTGAGTTCTCTGTCTCTCTCTCTCTCTCAGACTAGCAAAATTAAACTTCATTTTCTAGCTAGCTCGTCCACCTGCAACTGCAATGCATCGCCCACACCTGATGAGGAGCGCGAAAAGGTGAGAGTCGTCCCTCCCCCACTATATATATACATATTGATTCTTGGTTTTGGTCGATGGATTGCTGCTAAAAATTAAACTAGATGGATGGATACCGTACGCAGTGTTACTGATACTCGATTCTCATGGAGCTATTATAAGGTTGAATGAATGCAAAATTGGAAGCAGGCTTAGTTTTTAGCCATGTATCAATTCAGCCAGTTAATTACTGCAAGTTTTCAACCATGCATCTAATTTGTCTCCATTTCCATTTAAGAACCACCCACGCACATTTCCTGTTATTAAGACTGATTTTGGATCGACATTACTCGGGTCGGGTCAAAGCCACCCAAAATGGTTAATGCCTGAATCGCCGCTGATGCTGAATTCACTTCATTCCTAGCTAGCTGCACAACATATCGATCGGCGACAAGCTAGGCTCCTCTCTACTTGTTGCCAACAGAAACAGGGTAGCTAGGCGCTCGATCATGGCGTCCAAGGGCATCCTCAAGAACGGCGGCAAGCCGCCGACCGCGCCATCGTCGGCGGCGCCCACGGTGGTCTTTGGTCGCCGGACCGACTCCGGGCGATTCATCAGCTACTCCCGCGACGACCTTGACTCGGAGATCAGCAGCGTCGACTTCCAGGACTACCACGTCCACATCCCCATGACGCCGGACAACCAGCCCATGGACCCTGCCGCCGCCGCCGACGAGCAGCAGTACGTGTCCAGCTCGCTCTTCACCGGCGGCTTCAACAGCGTCACCCGCGCGCACGTCATGGACAAGCAGCCCTCCTCGGGCGGCGCCGGCGCCAGCGCACGCGGGGCCGCCGTCTCCGCGTGCATGGTGCAGGGGTGCGGCTCCAAGATCATGCGCAACGGCCGCGGCGCGGATATCCTCCCCTGCGAGTGCGACTTCAAGATCTGCGTGGACTGCTTCACCGACGCCGTGAAGGCTGGCGGCGGCGTCTGCCCGGGGTGCAAGGAGCAGTACAAGCACGGCGAGTGGGAGGAGGTGGTGTCAGCGTCCAACCAGGACGCGCTCAACAGGGCGCTGTCGCTGCCGCACGCGCACGGCCCCAAGATGGAGAGGCGGCTGTCGCTGGTGAAGCAGAACGGGGGGGCGGCCGGCGAGTTCGACCACAACCGCTGGCTCTTCGAGACCAAGGGCACCTACGGCTACGGCAACGCCATCTGGCCGGAGGACGGCGCCGACGGGCACCCCAAGGAGCTCATGAGCAAGCCATGGCGTCCGCTGACCCGCAAGCTCCGGATCCAGGCGGCCGTGATCAGCCCGTACAGGCTGCTGGTCCTGATCCGGCTCGTGGCGCTGGGCTTGTTCCTCATGTGGCGCATCAAGCACCAGAACGAGGACGCCATCTGGCTGTGGGGGATGTCCATCGTGTGCGAGCTCTGGTTCGCCTTCTCCTGGGTGCTCGACCAGCTGCCCAAGCTCTGCCCGATCAACCGCGCCACCGACCTCACCGTGCTCAAGGACAAGTTCGAGACGCCGACGCCGAGCAACCCCACCGGCAAGTCCGACCTCCCCGGGATCGACATCTTCGTGTCGACGGCCGACCCGGAGAAGGAGCCCGTGCTGGTGACGGCGAACACGATCCTGTCCATCCTGGCGGCGGACTACCCCGTGGAGAAGCTGGCGTGCTACGTGTCGGACGACGGCGGGGCGCTGCTGACGTTCGAGGCGATGGCGGAGGCCGCGAGCTTCGCCAACCTGTGGGTGCCATTCTGCCGGAAGCACGAGATCGAGCCGAGGAACCCTGACAGCTACTTCAACCTCAAGAGGGACCCGTTCAAGAACAAGGTGAAGGGCGACTTCGTCAAGGACAGGCGGCGGGTGAAGCGGGAGTACGACGAGTTCAAGGTCCGCGTCAATGGCCTCCCCGACGCCATCCGCCGCCGCTCCGACGCGTACCACGCCCGCGAGGAGATCCAGGCGATGAACCTGCAGCGGGAGAAGATGAAGGCCGGCGGCGACGAGCCGCAGCTGGAGCCGATAAAGATCCCCAAGGCGACGTGGATGGCGGACGGCACGCACTGGCCGGGGACGTGGCTGCAGCCGTCGCCGGAGCACGCCAGGGGCGACCACGCGGGGATCATACAGGTGATGCTCAAGCCTCCCGGTCCTGGCAGCGGCGGCGGCGGCGGCGTGGAGACCCGGCTTGACTTGTCCGGCGTGGACACCCGGCTGCCGATGCTGGTGTACGTGTCGCGGGAGAAGAGGCCGGGTTACGACCACAACAAGAAGGCGGGCGCCATGAACGCGCTGGTGCGGGCGTCGGCGATCATGTCCAACGGGCCGTTCATCCTCAACCTGGATTGCGACCACTACGTGTACAACTCCAAGGCGTTCCGGGAGGGGATGTGCTTCATGATGGACCGCGGCGGCGACCGCCTCTGCTACGTCCAGTTCCCGCAGCGGTTCGAGGGCATCGACCCCTCCGACCGCTACGCCAACCACAACACCGTCTTCTTCGACGTTAACATGCGCGCCCTCGACGGCCTCCAGGGCCCCGTCTACGTCGGCACCGGCTGCCTCTTCCGCCGCATCGCGCTCTACGGCTTCGACCCGCCGAGGTCAAAGGAGCACAGCCCAGGGTTGTGCTCCTGCTGCCTGCCACGAATCAGGCGAAGGAAAGCCATAGTAGGAGAAGAGGAGGAGGAGACGATGGCGCTCCGTATGGGCGGTGGCGACATGGACGGCGCGATGAACATGGCGAGCTTCCCGAAGAAGTTCGGGAACTCGAGCTTCCTGATCGACTCGATCCCGGTGGCGGAGTTCCAGGGGAGGCCGCTGGCGGACCACCCGTCGGTGAAGAACGGTCGGCCGCCGGGGGCGCTGACGATCCCGCGGGAGACGCTGGACGCGTCGATCGTGGCGGAGGCGATCAGCGTGGTGTCGTGCTGGTACGAGGAGAAGACGGAGTGGGGGACGAGGGTGGGGTGGATCTACGGCTCGGTCACCGAGGACGTGGTCACCGGCTACCGCATGCACAACCGCGGGTGGAAGTCCGTCTACTGCGTCACCCACCGCGACGCCTTCCGCGGCACCGCCCCCATCAACCTCACCGACCGCCTCCACCAGGTGCTCCGATGGGCCACCGGCTCCGTCGAGATCTTCTTCTCACGCAACAACGCACTGTTCGCCTCCTCAAAGATGAAGGTAGGTTAGGTATCCAGTATCCTCCCTTCCTCCTATATATATAAATTAATTAAAACAAATTCCTCACCTCACGTGCTTGCAGGTGCTCCAGCGCATCGCTTACCTCAACGTTGGCATCTACCCCTTCACCTCCGTGTTCCTCATCGTCTACTGCTTCCTCCCGGCGCTGTCCCTCTTCTCGGGCCAGTTCATCGTGCAGACGCTCAACGTCACCTTCCTCACCTACCTGCTCATCATCACCATCACGCTCTGCCTCCTCGCCATGCTCGAGATCAAGTGGTCAGGCATCGCGCTCGAGGAGTGGTGGCGGAACGAGCAGTTCTGGCTCATCGGCGGGACCAGCGCCCACCTGGCCGCCGTGCTGCAGGGCCTGCTCAAGGTCATCGCCGGCATCGACATCTCCTTCACGCTCACGTCCAAGCAGCTGGGCGACGACGTGGACGATGAGTTCGCCGAGCTCTACGCGGTCAAGTGGACATCGCTCATGATACCGCCGCTCACCATCATAATGATCAACCTCGTCGCCATCGCCGTCGGCTTCAGCCGCACCATTTACAGCACCATCCCGCAGTGGAGCAAGCTTCTTGGTGGGGTCTTCTTCAGCTTCTGGGTCCTCGCGCATCTCTACCCTTTTGCCAAGGGCCTCATGGGCAGGAGGGGAAGGACACCCACCATCGTCTACGTCTGGTCTGGCCTCGTCGCCATCACCATCTCCTTGCTCTGGATTGCAATCAAGCCTCCATCAGCACAAGCCAACTCACAGCTAGGAGGATCCTTCTCTTTCCCCTAAATCTGACCATCTCATAAATCCACAACTGTCTCTGCTAGCTGCTTCATCCAAACTATTACGATATCCATTCATTCTTCTGCTGCTCGATCGACCTGCCGCAGCCTAGGAGGGAACATGATCCTATCACCCCACACTCTGTTTGCTTGATGGATCAATCTGCACTTCTGCAGTGCACTTTAACCCAGTCCAGATCTACTTCTTCAGAGAGAAAGTGGGATCACTATTTTTTGGTTGTTTGTCATTTTCTTTTCTTCTAAATTGGTTCAGACCTCATTGTCATTTCAACGGCATTCCTAGAAAAGGGAGGGAAAGAAGACACTTGAAGACATCAAGACAGGTCTAATACATTGTTACTAGAGAGTCGGGAATATAATGTTGCTAGAGAGAGAATACAAGCTCGGAACGTGGAACCTGTTCCTATTAAGTTTATAAAAAGAAATTACAAGTTTGACAAGATTTCTTCTCTCTTTGTTAAAAAGGTTGATGAACAAAGTAAACTAAGACAGCACTATGGGGCTGTGTTCGATTGTATAGTTGAGAACTTCTCCCTCTTGCACTAAAAACGGGGTGACTCATTAGAGCATGAATGATTAATTAAATATAAGCTAAAAATCTTAAAAATAAGTTGATATATTTTTTCAAACAACTTTTCTACAGTGTAGCAGTTCGAAAAAGGTACAGAAGACAAAAAAAAGTATAAGTTGAAAAGAGGGAGAAACGAACAGAGCATTCTCGTGTAGGTGAACCTAGGTCACCCCGCGCTGCCACATGTCACCTTTCGGGCCATCCCAGTGTGTGGTAGATCTAGTTAGTTTTGTCATGCGCCGCCACACATCGCCTTTCAAGCAATCCTCACAGGCGTTCTTGGGTCGTCCCAAACAGTGCCCCGCGCGGCCTCCCAAGCAGTCTTCTCGTGTGTAACATCCTGATTTCCGTGTAACCGTTAAAAACTATTTTGAGGAATGACCTATGTTCAAAAATTTGATTTTTTGTGTGTATTAAGTATCCAATGCCAAGATCTCAAATCAAAACAATCCTTGGAGCCCAAAAATCTCACTCTAAAGTCTTCCTAAAATAAAACCTCGATGTCAAATTAAAATTCTATCCTAAGCCCTTCTCCACAAATTCTTTCTAGTTCTGATATATCAAAATTCACTCAAGTCATGATATCTCCTTTGCACCTTGGAAATTGTCAAGATTTTTCAATATTAAAATTTAAATATCTCTTTCTTTCTTATCTATTTTCAAATTTATTCAAATAAGTCCAAACACCAAACCATTCTAAAAATTCCTTGAAATTATTCTATCTCGTCCTCATCTAACCCTTTCTTTTAAAATTTACTTAACATACATTTCAAAAAACACAAAATCTCCTAGAACTCTCTCCCATAAAAAATTAACCAAACTAATCCAAAGTAAAAAAATACAAAGTTTAATTTTACAATGTTTCTCCGAGCTTCTCTCATCCTATGGTTTCCTAGAATCCGTTTAAATTCCATCCAAAAAGTCAAACATCATGAAATTCCATTAAAATATCTCCTCTAAATCCCTCCTAGTTTCCTTTAGTTCTACATAAGACTTCTTCAAATTGTTTCAAATAAAATATCCTAACCTTTGCAAATAAACCCTTCCTTGAATTCTCCAATATTATTTGAGATCACAATTTGAATATAAAATTTGAATCCAATTATCCATTCAAATGTTCCAATACCATTTCAAATAATTCTCTGAAAAATTATCTAAGTTATTGTTCATTTAGGTCATCCTACTCTTTTTCTCCCTCTAGCCCAACTCTCTCTCCCCTCAGCCTATTCTCGCTAAAGTCTATTTTGCCTCCCTTCTTCCTCCTTAGGTCAGCCGCACGCGCACACCACGTGCTCGACGAAATACCGAGCCGACGTCGCGTCCACCAGACCGAAGGACGCACCGGTCCTCGCTCTGCCTCACCTCTCCGCCCAACCCCGTCGATCGTACGCGCTCCTGTGGCCACCATAATCACCATCGCCCATGCCTCATGCCCACTCTGGTGACGCCAGCCGCATACCTCACCACGCCGCCCAAAGTCCACACCACACGTTGACCATGTTGTCTCCCATGCTATTGTCCTTAGGGCAACCACAATATATCAAAAAGTTAGCCTTAAGGCAATGATTGCACATGTAAAGTGAGCCATATACATTGTGGAAAATAGCTTTAGCTTTGTATGCACCTTAGGCTTGAGATCAACCATAAGCAATAAAACAAATATTTTTCTCTCTTCTTTGTGTGATGAACTAGTGGGCCCATCTTATTGCTAAATTTTAGTCATACCATTGTGGGAGAGACTTTAACAATAACCAACTATTCATGGACCCACTAGTACACCATAAACATTGTGGTTGCCCTTATCGCCGTGTTTTCCGGCCGCACGTCGCCGCGATTCCCGGCTGCACATTGTCATTCCTCAAAGACCACAGACCGGCACCCGCTGCGGCTACCTTTGGTTGCACGACCTTGGCACCCCGTTGACCCCGCGGTCCGACGCCATCCCCGCCCCACTCCCGCCGTACCTATAAAACCTGATGCACCGTACCACCACCTCTCCTCACTCCGTTGCAACGCCACCGGAGTCGCCCATCGATCTTCTCCATACCGCCACCCCCTCGTTGAGCTCACTCGCCATCAGCCGTTCCCGCTCCTCCCCAACTCGAACCCTCAAACATGTCGCCATCCCTGTCGCCATAGCACCTTCACCACCGCCGCCTCCCCTTTTCCCCTCTGTTCGCCCGAGGCCCACTCGCCCCGAGTCGCCTCACCGTCGGGGAGCCCCATCCCTAGCCTTCCCGCGCCAAAGCAAGGCCGCCACTGTCACACCGAGCGGTTGCCGACGTTGTGCTTCCATCACCTCACGGAGAAGAGAAAAGGAGAAAAGGAGAGAAGAAGAAGAGAAGAAGGAGGAGTTGAGGCCGACAGGTGGACCCTACCCCGACCCTACCTCCTTAATTAAGCTACATAGTAATGATCTCTTTAATCGCTCTCCGATTAATCAATGACATGTGGGTCTACCTTTGATTAATCTCTTTTAAACCTCCTTTTAAATTTTGTCTCACACGTGGGACCCATTTTCGTCTCTAAACGTCTGTGCACTCAGTCTACATGGGCCTAGTCACTGACCGTCGGGCCCCAACCATGTCTCACGTGGACCGTGAGTCGAGTCCATCCATCCACCCTCGCCGAGCGCAAGGTAGACTTGGTCTACCATGAGCCGGTGGCTCAATTTCTATGACAGTGGGACCCATGAGGAATATTCCCTAGAATATTCTTTTATGTAAAAAGAAAAACTCTTTTTTCCTTTGGACAGAAAATCCTTTAAACTTCAAAAATTCATATCTTTTAAACCGTAACTCCAATTGATTCCGTTCGGCTTCCTAAATTTTTATAAAATTGAGATCTATCCAATGGCGCTACTAGTATATAATAAATATTATTTATTTGTAGGATTTTGTGTGGTTTTCTTGTATTGATCGCGTAGCAGAACTTTTGGAGATTCGTTAGATGCAAGGAATCATGAAGATTTGAGGATCGAGGCCAAGGCAAGGCACTCTTCGATCATATTGTTTCTTGTTTATAAAATGTGTTGTTTGCAAAATGCATGTATAGGGTACACCTTAATTTGATCGACCTCAGTTTATGTGCAACCGATGGACCTATCTAGTAGTTGCATTATTTTTCATAGGATATTTTGATTCCCAATCCTTGTCGCTTCACCAATGAGGTACTTCAATATGCATGTCCTTCGGGCATGTGTATCGGTCAACCACTACCCTTCACTATTATTTGTTGGTTTATGAACAACGAGTTGGAAATGGTTTGAGAAAACCTGATACTTGGTATCGGTGGATTTGAAAAGGAAAACCTTTTGCCAAGTCATGATGCAAGGTTCTACCTGTGTGGTGTGGCCTCGTATTCGCATGTAAGGACCATTTCCTTTGGGAATTCCATCCAAGCATCTTATAGTGCGACCACACTGGTATTCTGGAATACCCCTAGAAAAGTAAATCGTTGATTCATGTTTATCTTGTATGCCAGTACTTGTGGAACACCTAGGGTGTAGGAGACGAAGTTACAGATCAAGTTTCATAAACCCTATATTATCGCCTCTTACGTGGCACATGGTACCAGATGAGTAGGAGTAGGAAACATCTCCGGTGTTCCCAAGTAGAGAAGGGTATTGGATGCCTGATGCTGGGTTCGTTGGAGCGGCCCAACTATGTGGCATGGGATATTCATGAGTTAGCTCTGGAAAGGCCTTGTCATGAACTTCTGATGTTGGCGAGTGTTGGTGTAAGCTTCGTATCGTGTGGGTAAATCGTGCAACCTCTACAGAGTTTAGCTAAACTATTCGAACAATCATGTCCACGATCAAGGGTGAATGTGAGATGATTCTCTTAGCGTATATTTGTTTGCCCGTGCTTTGTGAAATTGATTTATGGGATGATAATCATTTTCAGAGTTGGTTTGAGTGACTAACGGATAACCTGGGTGGTTTGAAACGGGCATGTGTGACCCGAGATGTTGAAATGGCATCATAGAGTAGGCTTCCGGAGTGGAAGCGGAATGATATAGGATATGGACGTCTTAGGAGAGCCAAGATATAAGATAAATGAGCGGTTGGTTGAGATGATGTGAAACGAAGATAAACTGGTAAGAGATATTTGAAACTAATAGAGGAAAAGAGAATAAAATTAATACGACTAAAATTTTGCTTACCACTTGAGTTGTTGCAAAGCATCTCGCGAACGGATCGAGACGATAAGTCTCCTTCCAAATGGTTTATAAAAAACCCACACTTAGAAGTTTGAAAAATGTTTTAAAATAAAAGATCTGCAAAATAACCCAACCTTCCTTTGAAGCTTGCATTATTCACGTTTTTCAGTGGCTTGTGAAGTACAAAAATACTCACCCTTTTATTGTTGTTGTTTTTCTTCTCTCTAAGTTCATGTTGATGAAGATGAAAGATAGGTCTCATCCTTAGACCTAAGCCGCTACTTGTGGATTGGTGTTCTAGTTAAAGGTTCGGTTGCTGCTGTTTTTGGATGAAGATGTCTACTTAGGGATTACCCAAGGTTGAAACATAGAAGTATAAATTTATTATAGCATTACAATAATTCATCATGTTATCGTAGTTACGAGCACTTATTTCCTGAGACTAATACCAGCAAACGTGGTTTCGTAGGAGACGGTTCACCGTTCTCCCGTAACGCACCCTTCTTAGCATTATCTATACGACGGTGCCAAGACGGGGTGTGACATCGTGGATGGCTCCAAATAGTCATGCACTACTGTATGCTAGATCCTGAGCAGCCTCCCCCGTGATCGGCCTCTAACAGGCCACGGCCATGCGCCTACTTCCTCCGTCCAAAAATAACAAAACCTATTTAAATTTAAATCTTCCCAGCCAGCTTCCTTGTGGGCCGAGGGATCGGCTGATGCCTCATCTATGTAACTATACAAGCGTATCAGGGAACCTCCATACCCATGAAGCTGACGACAGTGGACTACATGCTATACTTATTCCCCATGATTCATATCATGGCTAACACATAGCATTATGTTTTGAGACCATAATAGGAATTAGCTCTTATCAATTTGCACACGTGTAAACAGTAATGATCTTGCCATGGAACCATAATAGTTGACATTTTATTTATTTTTACTGAAACCAAACATGCGTATATGATGGCGTGCTTAAAAGCATGGCACATCAACAGGAACATATAGATGTACAGGGTGAATTTGGTCTTCAAGAATGAATAATGAAGAAATCTGTGTTTCATCTAAAGTCTCATCCTGCAACGCGTGCAAGGATCAATTTATGGAAGAAGTCATTGATATTGCCTACATATTGATGAGTTGAAACTTCTTTGCTCGAAGCGATAAATGTGCTTGCATTTCCAGTTGCAACCTAAAAGTAAGCTTTCGCGTGAGAATGAATAACGAAGGCTACAGGATCTATATATTGTATGCCACACATACGAATGTACGTACCTTCTTTTATGAGAAAAGATGATGTACAGAGCCTTAATGTCCTGTGATTTCAAATAAGTAAAGAACACAACCAAGTGGCTTGCTCTTTCTTTCGAAGAAAGTGATGACGGGAAGAGATCTTCAGCAAGTATAAGCTCCATGTTTTGTGGCCTGCCATGAAAGAAGTCAGAAATCATGAGTTGGATTGATGGCATAATCAATGTACAAAGTTAGAAAGAAAAAAACCTTAAGATTTCAATCCTTATCGAAACAAAGACCTATAAGTTTAGCCGGGATTTGTTCATAATACGTGGTAATACAGTAATCTCGGTATAGGTCCAGCAATATAAGCATTACATTCTTTCTGACAAATACATCTATACTACTTAAAATGTTAGTATTTTTGTGTTCATTCCTACCTCACCACTACTACTGGCATTTGAGCCCCACAATTTAATACTATTACACCACCTTTCAACGAGTTCTCCCCCGTTTTACTGTTGGCTCTCTCCAAATTTCAAAATGACATACTTGTTTAATAAGAAAAATCATAATACTACTTGGACTAAATAAGTGTTTATTAACTGGTTTAATAACTTAGAAACTCAACTTGTTGTCCGTTGCAATACAAGGGCTCTTGGATAGTAAAACAAAAGTAAGTGAGGCACTGTATAGAACCTGCAGTAGCAAGAAATAACAACAGTTTGTGGCTTCTCTGCTGCCTGCAATATCAGCTCAGAAGGAACTGATCTTAGATTTGATTTGCCCCCAAATTGCAGGATGCAAAACCAGCTTGCATTCCGACTTTGACATAAAAGATGGTCATCAGGTATCAGTATGTCAGTAATGGAAACAGTCGAAGAAATCAGCAATACCCAATCATCCATGTCAAAGGTGGATCAGGTCAGATACCTTAAATATTTCATCACTAAAAGGTGGATCGGGTGCAAGGACCTGCATAACTTCAATAAAGCAAACTGCGACAAAAAGTTTGACATCCTTTTCTTATGGTTGAGTAAAGTGGTCTCGACCAGAGATTTACTCAGAGGATGTAGAGCCTCCTCCAGAGAGGATTGGATCAACTCTGATAAAGCAATTTCAGCTTGCTGCAGACAGTATCAGAAGCAGTTATAGAAGTACAGAATAAATACATTGAGAGAAAAGATAATGTAAAGAAACAGTCGGTCGACAACAAATTATAAAGACAAGAACATCAATTCATATTACTTAAACTTATCATCGTTAAAGTGATGCCAGTTAAGTATTTGCATGTTCATCGCTAGCTCTATGGCTACTTCAAATTTGCAAGAAGATGAAGTTAAGCCACCGACTCCTCTATGATTCTACTGTTTGCCATTTAGAATATCCCCACAGCAAAACTAATTTCAACAATAAGGAAAAACTCCTTACTAATCAATTTACCATAATTATCATATATATTTTCTCAGTTCCCCGCTGAGTTGACACTAAAATCCCTAAGTCAGATACTTACTCTGACAAGCTCCATTCACTAAGACAGTTGGTATGGATAAATGAAAAAACATATAAGGCAATAAAAAAACCCCATATGCAGTATTTGGCTGTTTGAATATTAGACATGTAAATGATTGATCTACACTGGAATAGTTTGTATGCACTTAAATATATTTAAACAGAAATTAAGAAAGTGGCAAAACAGCAAAAACTGATAATTATTATGTAGCATGATGTCCCAAAGCAAAGGTGCTGTTGAATTAGCTTATGAACCCCATCCTTACAGGCACCATATTCACACACAAACTTGCTCCAATCATTTGGCAACCCCCTGATGTAGATAATCAAGGGTTTGTTAAATACAAATTTCATCTGAGCTTTTCTTATCAGTATATATGAGGTTCAGTACTGGAGTTTGTATATTTTCCTTCTATGTTCGAGGTGATTTCCTGAATTATATGAAAGGTTATCAAAATGACAAAACCATCTGTTTATTTTCTCTAACACAAATAAGATTGTTTTTATACTGAAAGAAAATCATCCAGCACGTAGAGCAGTGTCAAGCCTTGGAGCTGACTGCTAATGTTCATTCTTTTTGACATGTGGAAGAAAACTTTGATTTCCTGCCGAATGATAAAAAATGGCAAAGTTGCAAAAAATAAATTCATGAAGTGTAGTTTCATGACTGCTAATTCATGAAGATGTTAAGGTCAAATCAGGGGCGGAGGCTAGCCTAGAGCAGCTAGGGTTTGAGCCCTAGGCTTGCCTACGTAATAATGTTTAAATTATCTTAAATCACCATGTAAATTTTGGAGAAAAACAATAACCCATTAGTTGACCCCAGCTGAGCCTAAGGCTTTAGTAATTTCTGGCTCCGCCCCTGGGTCATACTATGTGGCAGGACACAAAAAGCAGACAGTCCTTTCTTTTTAATTTATTACTTGCAGAATTTTTCGCATATCTGTGTGTCTCAACACCAACTGAGAATTATCCAAAACATGTGCATGACCAATGTTCTACAGCAAAGATAAGATGAATGCAATAGGAGGGATCTTGTTTCTTTCTTGAAATCAAATCCTTCTTTTTAAATAAGAATGTACCAGTGGTGATATCACAAGGAAAGAGAAGGCACATACCAACATAATGGCGGGAGGGCATTTAATTGAGCAGCTTTTCAGTGGCCATGATAGGTATTTGTTATATAGGCAATGGATGGAGATAAATCATTGAAGATTTCACCAACCTTTAGTAGCTTGTATCTGTATTTAATTATGCATCACCAAACTGAAGATGTACAGAAGCAGCATGGTTATTTAGTTGAGAAAATTGACTATGAAGCTGAGCAAGCAAGCAGATCATTAGTTGAGTCGGATTGATCATTTTCAGCAATGTTAGCATCCTCCGGAACACAAACATGACCAATGGACTGAGAAATTAATGAGGAAGTTTTGGTGCTAAGTTCCATGCCTAGATTATCCATTTCTCTTACCAAAGCAATGGCTGAACTAATATGCTGCAACTTGATTAAGAACACGATCATAATATTGAATGAGATACTGTCCATCTCCACACCTGAACATTCCATTTCTCTTAGCAACCACTTGACTGCATGTGTATCCCTGGTTCTACAAAGTCCACGAAGCATTATGTTGTATGTGCAAGTGTTGGAAGTCATTCCTGAACGCTTCATTTTGTCAAACAGCATGCAAGCCTCTTCAATCAGATGAGCTTGGAGAAGGCCATGTAGAACAACATTGTAGCACACAGCATCAAGAGCATAATTTTGACGTACAGCCTCATTTAAAATTAATAGTGCCATACGGATGTGGCCCTTTTTAACAAGGCCATGGAGGATGGCTGCATGAACATAAGCGTTTGAACCAGGATCACTTGAAACAATACTGCGGTAGACATTGATTGCATGGTCAATTCTTCCCAACTGGCACAAACTGTCCAAAAGACCAACATAACTGTAGTTGTCAGGTCTGATGTGGCACTTAATCATATTGATGAAGAACTGCACGGCTTGAGATGGAAATCCAGACTTGCACAGAGCATTCAGCACAGAATTGCAGGCCACGAGATCATAAGGGATATCATCCGAGTCCAGAAATAACCTAGGAAGAAGGCTTACATTCTGTGACAAGTGCAACGCCCGGACTAAAGTAGATAAAGTGTATGCGTCTGGCTTCATCTGGCTCTCGTGAAGATTTAAGTAAACGCCTAGGGCAGCATCATATCTCTTTTCCTTGGTCATGCAGTCCATGAGAACATTATGGAGAACAAGATCTGGGCTGCAATTGGTGGATGACATGGATGCGAAAAGCTCACTGGCAATGTCATGCCTTCCAGCGCGATAGAGAGCTCTGACAAGCGGCGTGTAAGTGACAACTGTGGGAGAAGAGCCAGAGCCCAGCATCTTTGCCAGCATCCTGATAGCCTCATCTAGTCTTCCCTCGCGGCACAAACGAGCGATGAGACATGTCCACATGGCCGAAGTGAGCTGATATCCCGAGACAAGTGCGAAGGAGAGCAGCTGCAGCAGCTGGGACATGGTGCCGAGCTTACTGCAGCACGCAGAAACCGCAGTAAGAGAGGCGGCGCTGGGGAGAAAACCCTGGTGCAGCATGGCTAAGAAGCAGGCCCGCACCCCTGGCCAGTTCCCCGACCTGCAAAGGTGGGTGAGGAGGATGGCGTAGGTAAGGTAGTTGGGCGAGGGGTTGTCCTGTAGGAAGCAGAGCGCGGAGTGGTGTTGGCGTGTCCTGAGGAGGACGTCGAGGACGACGTTGCGAGCGAAGGCGTTGGGGTGGAAGCCCCAGAGGGGCATTTGGTCGAACAGCTGGAGCACGAGAGGGTAGACGCCCCCGCGCCAGTAGAGCCTAAGCAAGAGGAGGAAGGTGTGGGGGCGGATGGGGCAACCGAGGGCGCGGAGCTCGTGTAGGATGGCGGGGGCGGTGCGGAGGCGGGAGGCGAGGCGGGCGGCAGCGGGGAGGAGGCGGTCGAAGGACGAGGGAGGGTGGAAGTAGGCGGGGCAGCGGGCGCACCAGAGGAAGAAGGTGATGGCGAGGGCGTCGGAGGGACATCGGGAGACGGTGGCGTCGACGAGCCGAGGAGAGAGGCGCGGCGGGTGGAGCTTGGGCCTGGGCCTGGCGGTGAAGGCGGCGGCGGCAGAGAGGCACGGCGTCCGCGTGCGCGTGGCGTGGAGCATAGAAGCAGCAGGCAGCGAGGGGGAGAGAAGGGGATCGCATTGCAAAGCAAAAGCGTGGTAGTGGTATTGGTGCAGAGGCGTCGTCGTCGTCGGCTGCGGCGGCGGCGGCGAAGGACGAGGCTCGCTCAAACGCCGGCGGCGGACGGGCTATCGCGCTAGCCTGCGCGGCACAGCCCAGCAAAGCAAGAAAGAAAGACCACACGACACGGCCCACCACTGAGAACGGTGTCGTCCAGCCCACACGAATTTAAAAAATGTAAAGCCACGGCAAATTTGTTCTACTAGCAAAATGTTCGTGCGTTGCTACGGGACGATGACGTAAGGAGGGAAGCAAGCGGAGGACAAAGGTCCAGACGGCGGCGCGGGAGCTTCGAGCGACAATGGGAGGGAGGGGCGCAGGCACGGCGTGGATGGAGAAGGAAGAGAGGGACGCAGGAGGTCTTTTTTTCATCCAAGCCCTTCTTTTATTTTCAGCACTGGGACTGTGGGTTAATTTTATAAACACTCAAGGAGTTTTCTGCAAAAATAGCCTCCTTTTTTTCTTTAATTGGGTTTTTTAAAATAGCCAAGCGGATGCAGGTTAATTTCGAAAAAACTTAAGGGGTGTCCTGTAAAATAGTCAGGCAAAACAAAATTTGGATGGAAACACTACTTGTTTTATAGATAAAGTTATAGATTAAAAAAATATCATTACTATTTACCTATTTAAAATCATATCAATATAATACTTATAAAATTTAATCCATGCCATTTTCTACACGTCAAACCTGTTTCGAGTAATCATGATACTATAATACATATAAAATTGGATCCACACCATTTTCTACACATCAAACCTGTTTTGAGTCAATTTTTTAACCATATTTTTTTACAAAAATACCCCCTTGTCATCAATCCTCACATGGGCCCCACATGTCAGCTCTATCTTCTTTCCCACCATGCCCTCTCATCTCTCCCCTCTCTGTAGGTGCTCGTGACGGCAAGGTCCTTCGACGGCAAGACCATGCTGGCGCTCATGCCTCCTCCGTCGCTCGTGCTCCGTTACCCATGCTCTCACCGTCGGGCGACATGGAGGATGGATGCCGAGAAATAGAAGGAGGAGGAGTAGCCAACTGACCGTCAGAAGAAAGGGTGGAAGGTCAGCCATCGTCGAGAGAGAAGGAAAGGAGAGGAAGGAGACAGTAGGAGATCCGCAGGGATGGTGACATGGAGACTATCGACAATGGCGTACTCAACCTGCTTCTCCCACCTTGCCATCGGAGGCCGACCTTGCCGCTGGTAGATCTATTAACCTAAGAGCCCCCGTCCCCACCCCACGCTGGAGCTCCCCGCGCCATCGTCACCTCCTCCACATTGGGGCTCCCCACACTACTGCCAACACACTAGAGCTTGATGAGCTCCTCCTCATCATTGTCGTGCTCCTGCCTTTGACCTGGAGAGGAAAGAGTTTTGGGGAAGGGCTAGATGGAGGCTTATGCCAGCACCGCCGCCACAACTTCCTCTCTCAGGATAGGAATGGTTAGGATACAGGCTGAACCTAAATCATTTTTAGTGAGTTTACTGATCCATGATTCAATAGGATAAATCTATCACGAGTTCATTATATTAATATATTATCCATGGATATCTAAATAGATCTACTATATTACTAGTAGACAAAAACTCCTATTACATATGTGTAAAACTCGGATCCAAAATTTTTAAACTCATGTTCACATTATAAAAACTTATCAAATTTAGTTAAATTTTATAGGAATGATTTATTGTACAGAGAAGCAACTTTGTACAAATTTTGAGCCATTTATACATGCAAGACCCATGATTAGGGATGAAAACGGACGAAAAAAACCCTATTTCTACTTCTGTTTCTATATTATTTAGCGAAAACAGGATCCGGTTCGAAAAATACGGGTTCAAAAACGAAATCGGGATATACGGGTGCATAGAAACGGTCAAAATCCGGAACTTAAGTCGAAATTTACATATCTTCTAACCATGTGACATGTTCATTCTTTTGATAATTAACAGGATAATTAAGATAATTCTACCAACTAGTTGGAATTATAAGATAATTGATATGAACGGTCTGTGATGACATACAATTATTCACTTCAAATCAAAAGGATCAGGATAGGTTTTGTTTAGATGGGCCTAGACGATTGGGCCTTTGAGACACAAATATTGACGGGCCTAAAATTCGGGTTAAATCTATATACAATCCGAAAATATTATGATTAAATATGGAATTCCGTGAAAACGAACGAAAAAATATCATTTCTACTTTCGTTCCATTTTCGGATTTTTTTCAAAAATACGGAAACGGTCGGGTCAAATGTAGAAAAACGGCGGGTCGGGGTGGGAAAAATTTCGTCCGTTTTCAACCCTACCCACGATGCATTACTAAGACCAAAAATTCTAGTTAAATGTGTGTAAAACTTGAAACCAAATTTTTAAACTCGCGTTCATACTATGAAAACTTGTTAAATTCAATTAAATTTTATAAAAATGATTTATTATATAGATGAACAATTATGCATAAATTTATTTTGAAGATATTTATACATGTAATGTCATTTTGGGTTAAACCCTTTAAATCTAGATTTTAATGGTTTGATCCGTCTGATTCATTTATTTTTTAAACTATCCTAAAACCTATTGAAGCAAATTTAGTGATAAGTTCAATGGATAAATAGATCGATCCTAACTATTCTCGTCCCTATTCCTCTCCCCTACCACTGTTGTCACACAAGTAAGCGGCTCAGTGCCACTCCTTTCTGCCGCCACCTTCCCCTGTTACTGAGGGAGATGAGTAAGAACGAGGAAGGAGATGACGAGCCGGACCTACATGTCAGTGAGGTGGAGAGAAGATATGTACCAAGGGCATTGCGGGTGATTGGAAAATACAATAGCCTGTATGTGGGTCCAACGACATCTAGGGTGTAGAAAATAGCATATCTCAAATAAAGAAAGAATTGCAACGGTATGATTTTAAATAGCTGAACAGCGATGATACTTTTCTAATATGACGAAATTACAATGACATGTATCAAATTAACCGTAACAAGAAAGACCATCTCGTTCGTACGGCTAACGAAAGGAGCTACACGTGTTGAACGCCGTCGTGCGACGGAGGAACAAGGCGCCGGAAATTGACGCGCTCATGCTGGCACTGGCACTGACACAGCCGACGGCTCGTGGGAGACGAGCCCAGCGGTGGTGCCTGGTGCTGACAGCTAGCATGAAGAAAGCAGCAACGGATGATACTGATAGGGGTCAGCAAAGAGAGTGTTGTCTGTGAATGTGCCGCTACAAGGGTTCATCGACACCGGCTGCCGAGCGGAGCGGCTACATACGAGGCTTGCGGATGCGAGAGACTATTTTGGAAAGAACAAAGATGCCTAATGAACGATGATGCGTGAAGTGCTTTCATAACCTCGTAAATTAATGGCGGTGTCTAATGGTAGTATAATACTACATATTATAGAAACCGATTCAAAATCATCATCAAAAACTAAACACGAGAAAAACAATGTAGGACATCTAAAACTGATGACGACATCGAGTTAAGAAAATTTAGCCGAAGCCTACATCCTCAAGGTACTGATTACATGCGCTCCTTCCAAATCTAATATATTACAGTGCATTAGAGTTACAACGATCCTCATCAGACGACGTTGACAACCACTTCTATGCTAAGTCGTCATGTGGTTATAACAGGTCCACCCATCTATTTAAGAGAGAGCTTAGGATAAAGTCCAACTCTTAATTTATTTTAACACCTAGTATAACTCCAAGTTTTAGATTGTAACCGATTTTGTACACACATTCGACACAAAATTCTAACAAACTCTATCTTGACGAATATACCACGCCAATCTAAATTTATCTCTTGTACAAACCTTAGTGTATCCGGACTTGAGTTGATCCTTTCACAGCTCACATCAAGCCATACTAACAAGCTTTTATCAGGCTCACCGTAACAAGAGACTACGTTATATCCGTAACTTTTTCCTTCAGTGTTATAGTGTTTCACTTTCTCTTCTATCATCATAATCGTCTTGCTGAGCGAAATTGGACTCCTCCTAACTGGGATCATATCACAGACTTTTCAAAGACCATATTCACCTCCATCTTTCGTCTTAAAATTTTATTCGATCTAATCTATGGCCATATAACTGATGTCATCATCAAATAAAATCAAACTCAGCGGATATGAAGAGAACCATTTCTTTTTTCTTTCTTTTATCTTATGAACCAAGCTAATAATCCAATATCTACGTTTTTCGCATGCTTAGACCAAATCCCTAATAATTTGAGGGAAAAAACATCATGGCCTTGAATCAACCGAATAAATTATCATCATAACGTTTACTTCTCTTCAGTGAGGTAGATTCCATATATGCCCATCATACAAACTCGTAGATCCTGTATACTGTCAAACAACATTCTGTCGACTTCATCAACAAATTCAACCCGTTGTCCCCTGGAATTTCTTGCCGAATCATCCTTTCAGATTTTTCACAAGTTTTACAGCAGACCAATTTTCCACTGCCTAATCCGGTCGGCCCAAGTCTCAAACCGAGTCCCAAACCGTCTCGTGTAATCTGCCTCAGACACGTCGCTACTGTTGTACCGTATACCGTTCAGTCTTTGTAGTTAAAATATATCACATTTAATTAAAAATTTTTATATTTTAAGAAAAAACATCATTTTATTTTTCAGGTCTATATTGAACAAGTTGCAATGAATAAAAAAATATTCCAAGCAGCCTGCAAACCGCCGGTTGGAGCCAACCACCCAACAGACAACGTCATCCCACGCCTAAACTCTACCACGCGAACGGGAGTCGGAGTCACCTCCGCTGCTTCTCCCCTGCGTAAAGACACCGCCTCGAACACAGCCACTGTCACCTCCTCCTCCAAAATCGATGCCGCCTCGCTTCCACCAGGGACAGCCTGCCGTCGTGACTGCCCGAAGCGGCTGACCCTGCTGCTCCCCGCGGCAGCCGCCGTCTCACTCAGATTACGTCTCCCCTCACCGAAGATGGCCCACGTCAAACTACGTCAGTACCTACACAACGATTACACCAAATCGTGCTCGTGCCACCCAGACTTCATAGCCAACAAATCCGCTTCGACCTTCGATTGAAAGCAGCCATCTCCCTGTTTAGACTGTCGCCTAAAATTTTTGATTTCACCGATCAAAATTCTGTTGATCACCTTGATCACCGCCGTGCTCAACCTTATTTTCTATGTCCGTCCGTAAACATCATCGTCGTGGTATAGAGTACCTCTCTCGTACCTCTATTATGGATCCTCCGTAGGTTCTGATATCACTCGTTGAATCGGCCCAAAATCATCGTCAGAAACCAAACAAAAAAAATCATAACATATCCAAAACTGATAACATCGAGACATGATATTTGTTAATGATGTTCAGCCGGATCTTATATCCTGGAGGATTGATTATGGACGCTTCTTCTGGATATATTACAGAGCGTATCAAAGTAACAACGATCCTTGATCGGACGACGTCGATAGCCGCTCCCTTTCGCCTATGTTAAGACGCCATGTAGTTACAACAAGTCTATCCTTCTATTTAAGAAAAAGTCTAGAATAAAGTCCGACTCTCTATTTTTAACACCTCATACACTTTTAAGTCCTTAAACTGTAACGAATTTGTACTCAAATTCGACATAAATTCTACCACTACCGTAGAGAGCACAGTAGATTAGATAGATGTGTAGTGCGTAGAAAGACAGACAGAGTTTCATTACATGGATGCAAAGAACTAAAACACCCAGAAGGGAACCCACTCAAAAGCTAAGCAATGCCATCCCTCATCATGCGAAGCTGCTAAAAAATGAAACAACCTAGTGTACGTAGCAGAACCAAACACACAAATGCAGCTTTTCTACTCTTTCCTGTGATCTCTGCCTGCGAAGTAGCTCAAGAGGAATCCAGAAACAAACATATTTGATCAGCTCCAAAGGGCTTTATTCCTAAAAGGAAGCTTCATTCCAAGTCTTCCAAATCGACCACACCACAGCAGTTACTCCTAGAGCAATCAAATTCCGCATATGCTCCTTTACAAAGTTATTTAACCAGCCCCAAACAAGTGAGAAATATTATGAGCGACTCCGAAATTGAAGGTGCTATCAACTAGTACACTCGAAACAAGTCGAGCCAATATCTCATCAGCGGGATAGAATTGATCAAGTTGTCCTCCCTTGGTCAAGATGTTATTCCGAAGCATAAGCCACAGGAAGATGTTGATTTTGAGAGGAAATATGAGTTTCAACACCTTTGAGAAAGGGGAATTGCATGATTTGCAGATGCAAAGGCTTTATCACAGAGAAGTTACCGTCGTTGGTAGAAGACGGGACCCCAAATCAAATCAGTGTATCGTCCTCATTGTTGAGCACAAATCCCTTCCCTTGGCATTCCTCTTTGAGCTTCTCTATTCCACAATCACCTAACCTCACAGCACAGCTTTCTTTCGTTGTAATCTTTGATGTATCATGAGGAAACAAGTGAACACCATTACAACTACAATGAGCAGCAGCAGCAGCAAGCAACGCATATGCATTTGAATGTCAATCAGGGCTTTTGTAGCAGCGCGGTGAGGTACACCTCGTCATGCTTGCCTCCGAGTGCCGCCGCCGGCGGTGTACTCTTGTCCCCGACGGCCCACTTGACGGTCTTGTAGCCGAGGCTACGCAGCATGGGTTCGTAGATGGCGGTGAGGTCGGCCCGCCGGCACCAGAAGTGATCCACCCAGAGCAGGCCCCGGGGGCGCAGCACCCTGTCGGCGTCGTACCACAGGAACTCCAGCGCCGTCTCCGGGATCCACCGGTTGACGGCGTGCCCCGCCCGCACCAGGTCCATGGTCCCGTCCCCGACCGGGAAGCGCTGCTGCAGCGGCGCGTGCACCGGCACCACCCCGCGCGCCGCCGCCGCCTCCGAGTAGGGCGCCCCTAGGTCCATGGTGGTGGTGAGCACCGTGGCGTTGGCCGCCCGCTTGAGGCGCGCCGCCAGCGTCCCCGTCCCTCCGCCGACGTCCAGGCCGAGGCGGATGGGCCCCGCGCGGGTGAGCGACGCCAGGCGCAGCAGCTGCGGCACCGTGAGGTCGAGGGGGCCCTCCGCCCGCAGGAAGCGCGCGGCCTCCCTGCGCGCGAGGTCGAAGCCAAGCGAGGGCGGGAGGCAGGAGAAGGAGGTGCATTTGGCCCCCGGCGGCCAGCGGACGGCGGAGTCCGGGAGCGGGGAGAAGGGATCGGTGGGCAGGTGGAGGTTGTGGGAAGATGATGGCGTCGGGGAGAAGCACCTGCGCCTGGGGAGCGGGTGGCAGCCGCGGAGGAGGAGGGGCTCGGCGAGGGAGAGGGTGTCGTCGGGGCAGGGGAGAAGGGCGTGTAGGACATGAAGCGGTGGAGGAGGTCGGGGTGGGCGGAGCAGGCGGAGGCGAGGGGGGCGAGGCGGGAGTAGAGGAGGAGCTCCGGGGGCGGCGGTGGAGGCGGGGGCGTGGAGGAGCGGAGGTGGTTGAGGTGGGATACGGTGGCGCGGATGGCGGTGAGCTGGCGGAGGAGCTGCTCGTCCTGGGCCTGGTGCTGGTGCGGCGGCAGGAGGAGGAGCGGCGGGGCGGTGGATGCGCGGGTGGAGAGGTGGTAGAGGGACAGCAGGTTGGTGGCCACCATGGAGAACAGGAAGGCCACGTTCAGCCTCAGGCTCAGGCTGCTGGAGCTGGAGGCCACGCCCGTCGCCGTCGTCTTCCTCATCGCCGCCACCCGATCGAGATGTGAATCCCCCATGCCCACCCCCATTCCCATTCCCATTGCCCATGGCCATGGGTGGGATCATATATGTTGTGACCACCGCCAATTGGGGGAGTCAGAGTCAGTCAACAACTGAACAATAATAATTCACTTTGACTTAGTGTTGACTCGTCTTTGCTTACTTTCATTTTGATGATGAACAAGTCTAAGAATATAGCCCTATTACTATTACTGTCTTAAAAATTGAAACTATCACACAACCAAACTAATAGCACATTCATACTATAGTTAATGATAGATATATACCATTTTATCCGATTCCATCATTCTTAACGTTTTATTAAACCTTTAAATTTTTTATATTTTGATTATCAACCACTTTAAAAATTTATTTTTAAATTTAAAGTAACTAAAACAATATATAAATTTATCTTTTAAAGTACTTTAATATTATAATAAAAAAACAAGATTAAAGATTTATTTTATGAAATACATCATTAATACCTAATTTATCCCTCTTTCTCACACCTAATTTATCCATCTTTCTCACGTAGTTTTATTAGCTGTCATATTTTATGCTTGTTCATATGATATATTAAAACTCGTCTTACAGCTGACTTGTATGTTATCTGTTTTTTTCTCCTTCTCTTTTCTTTCGAAAAATACAAATCTAACGGGACAACTTGTAAAGCCCGTTTGATTTCATTGTACTCGCTCTAATTCCTATTGCTGCACACACTTAGTGCACTTGCTTTGCTATCCACCACCAAGTCCTCCCTTACAAAAAGAGATATACGGTACAAATACTGTGGTAGGTTAGTTTCTCTTACCATATGTGCAGTGGCGGCAGGAATTTTTTGCTGGGTGTTTCTCCTTCACGCTCCAAATTTTTATAACGTTGATGATATATTCGCAAAATTTTCCTTGGTCTAAAGTAGGTACAGAAACACGCCTTAACCCTTAAATGTGTTCATTTTATTTTTACCCTTTTATCTAAATTAGGATGGTTTTCGTTTGGCTAACAGTCCAATCAGAAAGTGAATAAATAAATGAGAAACTGATTACCCCACTTGTCATTAATTCCCTTCTTCTTTCTCCCCCCTCTTCCTACTTGCTGGCTTGCTGTTTCTTCATTATGCGAGCAACAAGAAACAAATCAAATATTGCAAAGGTCGGCATTTTCATATAAACGAAGAGCAAAAAGTAGAGAAACAAGGATCCATGGAAAGAGAGCAGCTCAGCTTGTGATCAGGAGGAATTGATCCAATGTAGGCAGCCGATTCACTGAATCGTCGATGGTGGTGGGGTCTTGCACGCGACCGTGGCGGATGTGGTTTGTGCTCGTGGCGCAGAAAATGCCGCAGGGCCATGGCTAAGCATGGCAATGGTTAGAATAGGAATAAGTTCATTTGATCTATGGTTTAATAAAATAAATTTATTATAAATTTATTATATTAATAAGTTATTCATGAATATTCAAATGGATCAGCTATATTTCTAATAATATTAAAAAAAACTCATATTATATATATATATGTAAAACTCGGACCCAAAATTTTTAAACTCGCGTTCACATTATAAAAACTTATCAGATTCAGTTGAATTTTGTAGAAATGATTCATTGTACAGAGTTTTGAGCTATTTATATATACGGGGTCCACGATGCATTACTAAGACCAAAAATTCTAGTTAAATATATGTAAAATCCGGACCTAAAATTTTTAAACTCACGTTCATATTATAAAAAATTATCAGATTCAATTAAATTTTGTAGGAATGATTTAGTGTACAGAGAAACAAATTTGTATAAATTTTGAGCTATTTATATATACGGGGCCCACTATGCATTACTAAGACCAAAAATTCTAGTTAAATGTGTGTAAAACTCGGCCCTAAAATTTTTAAACTCGTGTTCATATTATAAAAACTTATCAGATTCAGTTGAATTGTATAGGAATGATTTATTATACAGAGAAGCAACTTTGTACAAATTTCAAGCTATTTATATATGCGGGGCCCACGATGCATTACTAAGACCTAAAAATTATAGTTAAAGTGTGTATAACTTGGACCTAAATTTTTTTAAACTCATGTTCATACTATGAAAACTTGTTAAATTTAGTTAATTTTTTTAACAAATTATTATATAGAGAATCAACTTTGTACAATTTTTAAGAATATTTATACATGTGAAGTCATTTTGGATTGACCCTTTTAAACCTAGGTTTTAATAGTTTGATCCGTTTATATTTTTAAAACAATTCTAAAGATCTATTGTAATAAATTTATGAATATGTTTAACGGATAAATGGATCGATCCTAACCGTTCCCATTCCTAGCCATAGCCATGGCGAGGGCGACAACATGAGCTGGGCGACGAGAGCGCAGGGTACAGGATGCGAATTGCGATGGCGCGGGAACGCTGAAGCAGCGCGCTTGTGCAATGGTTGCTGATGGGCTGAGTTTTGTGCAATGGGGAGGTCTGCTCGCCCAAAATCCAGGGTGACCCCTTAGAGCCGTCCCTACATACATTTTTGTATATATATAGTATTTACTCGCTCATGCTATCATGAACCATATCAGTATATATTGGGTCTATTTTACATTAATGGTGACATAAATGAGAAATAAACGATTATATATATACTCTGTGTCTATATTATATCTAGTTGTATTCTATACAACCTAGGCCAACCGACCCAATCACCCAACTAATCAGACGCGTCACCTCGTATGCGAATCCACCAACTAATTCGTCGAGACCAACATTAAAGCACTGGATCTCATTAGAACTCTAAAGTTAAGCATGTTTGGACGAGAGTAGTAATAGGATGAGTGATCTCCTGAGAAGTCATCGTGTTATACTGTATCTAACGAAGTTACAACTGGTGCTTAGATTAGGTTGCAACCAGCATACCAAGTCTGTTGCAACTGGTCAACCAATAGAGCTGCATGCCAATTGCAACTGATGTTTAAATTAGGTTGTAACCTCTAAACACAAGTTGCAACTAGATGAAGTTGCAACTAGCTATGAACGGTGATATTGGTGTATCACAACTGGTAGTCCCAACAAACTGAAGTTGCAACTAGTGTCAAACTGGAGTTGCAACTAGTGTTTAGATGAAATTGTAACAATTGCAACTAGGTAGTCGATGATATTGGTGTGTCGCAACTGGTGTAACAAACTAAAGTTACAACTAATGTTTAGATGAAGTTACAACTAGAGTTGCAACCAGTTGTAACTGGACGGTTGGTAATATTGATGTGTCACAACTGGTGTAACAAACTAGAGCTGAAGTTGCAACTGGTGTTTAGATGAAGTTGCAACTGAAGTTACAACCAGTTGCAACTGAACGATCGATAATATTGGTGTGCCGTAACTAGTGTAACAAACTGAAGTTGTAGCTGACCAACTGGTTTTCTAAAAATAACCAGTTGTAACTGGACGGTCGGTGATATTGGTGTGTCGCAATTGGTGTAATAAACTAGAGTTGAAGTTACAACTGATGTTTAGATGAAGTTACACCTGGAGTTACAACCAGTTGCAACTGGATGATCGATAATATTGGTGTGTCGTAACTGGTGTAACAAACTGGAGTTATAGCTGACCAACTGGTTTTTCAAAAATAACCAGTTGTAATTAGATGGTCGATGATATTGGTGTGTCGCAATTGGTGTAATAAACTAGAGTTGAAGTTGCAACTGATGTTTAGATGAAGTTGTAACTGGTTGTAACTGGACAGTCGATGATATTGGTGTGTCATAACTGGTGTAACAAACTGGAGTTGTAGCTGACCGACTGGTTTTCTAAAAATATAAACAAGTAATTTGTGTGTAAATGAAGTTACAACTTTTCATGAAGTCACCAATCCTAGTACTATCATTGCCCAAACACAGTTTTAATAGAATCCATTGTTTTAGCGGGATCTAGTGCTTTTTGTTTGGTTCAAGCGCGCCCGCGAGGATATGCATGCAGAGCTAAAATGTGCATTTTAGCCCAGCCGTATATATATATATATATATATGTATATATATATGTATATGTATATAGTACATGTCATACATATTACCGGGAAGCGAGCATGCATCCCAAAACAGTGGAAGCTAGCAGGAAAGGAAGGCATGTTGTTGCGGTGGTACCAAATGCTGTGGGGGGAACATATGCAACAGCGAAGAATGCAACAAAGAGAGCACCCCAGACCCAGAATTCCTGTACCGCGAAAGGAGACGGTTTGTTCATGGGCTCAGCCGGTATAAGCTTTGTCTTGACTATCCTTCTCACAGCTAGGGCTGTGTATCCAGCCACCACGAGTGAAGCAAACCATCCACCAACTAGAAAGAAAATCATCAGCAGAGCAGAGTCATGTGCGTAAGTGACAGAGTCGAATGCATGAAGCTGAAGATGTTGAGGACAGAAGCAGGCGAGACGTCCCTGACGGCAAGCGGCAGGACGACGAGGGATGGCACGAAGAAGAGGGGCAGCCACCTGTGGATGAAGAGAGTGGCTTGATCGAAGAAGGCCATGAATCCGTTGGCGAGCGCAGGCGCCAAGGCGTGGAGGAGGAGGGTGAAGACGCAAACCATGCCTAAGAGGAGAGGGCGCTGGGAAACTTGATGGAGGCGGTGGCGAAGACCTGCTCCAGCAACTTGTCGGAGGCGACCACCATCCCCAGCGATAGATGAATGCCGGTGATTACAAAGTGATCGAGATCTAGGGGAACACACGCTGCGCAGCCCACAATATGGGCGTTGGCGTCGTCTTCTCCGACGGCGATGAGATCGTCGAGAGCCATGGAGACGGAATGCGCGGGAGCAGGAGGAGAGGCAACAATGACGGGGGATAAGGCCTCATCCGTCGGCATCGGCAGGCGGGCGCGCGGTGACCGGTGGCAGTGGCGGTGGCGGATCGGAGGGCGGCAGCGACGGGTGCAACTGTGCAAGGCCAAGGAAATCAATCAATAATGCACGGGGGGCGGGGAGGTGGGAGGTCGCTTCCTGCCTAGGTCCAACTGCCATCACTGTACCGTACGTTGCTTTCCTTCGTCTTCCTCTTCTCTCTCTCTTTTGCTGGGACGGCATGAAAGCCGATCAAAATTTAAGATTAATGGAGAAAAGGTTTTACAAATACGACACCAAAATGTCACACCGGTCAAGCTTCGCATTGGACCGAAAGATTACAAAATCAGAGAAAGCGCAAAATTAACAAAACGACCTCTCTGTTTCTCTTCCTCTGTTCCTCCTTCTGAAGAAGAACGGAACCCCTGTTCCCCTCCCGAAAACGCATCGAACTACTCGTCGTCTCTGGGGAATATCCCGGCTTCCATCCAAACCGTTATCTCCTCGCTAATCTGTTAGCTGCTCAACCGTCTTCTCCTGATGCTTAAAAATGCGGTTATTTCGCTCCTTCCACACGGACCAGCATATAAGCAGAAAGAAAGTGTCGAAGCACATCATGTACTCTATTCGAAAAAAGCGATGCACCTGTAACCACTACTCCGCCAAGTTGTTGCCCCCTTCCGCTGGAATTGGAAAATTAAATCTACACCAATTCCTAATCCTTGACCACACTGCCGACGTGTAGAGACACTACGAAAATAAGTGATTGCAGGTCTCCGGCTCGGATTGGCAGAGAACAGAGCTCAGCCCGAGGCCAATTCCTCTTGACTAAATTCTCTGTGGTTAAACAGCGACCCTTGAGCATCATCCACATGAAAAAACGGATGCGTGACGGCGCTTTAATTTTCCACAAAAGTTTGCCATAGGAACAGTCCTCCGTCGCCAAAAAATGCAAGTTGTAGGCCGACGAAACTGAGAAGGGGCCACTTGCCTTAGGCTTTCATCTGCAAATGTCTGCCCCTGCGCCCAAAGAAATACTTCGAACTTCATCCCAAAGTTGAAAAGATCCCACCATTGCTGCATTTGACAAGGTCCCTTGCAAAAGCATCTAACCCAATTGTTACCATTTAGTCCTTCAGCAACCGTGATGCCTTCGCGAGTGACGTGTGATCTTAGTAGCGGCCATCGGCAGAAGAAAATTCCTTTCCTGGTCCAGTTCTCTGTCCAGAAGCGAGGTCTTTTTTTTCACCAAGAACAATATCTGTCGCCGACCTAAATATAGGCCTAAAATCTTCCCCCCGGTTAAAATCCCGCCTTGGTCCACAGTCTCTCACTTTGTTCAAACTCTTGTGCAATCTACTGCAGTCGCAAAGCGTTTCCAAAATAGTTTAGATCCCTAACTCTGAAGCCTCCTTTCTGAATTGGGGCACAAACTTTCCTCCAGGCTACTAGACAATGTCCTCCATTCACCTGTCTCTCTCTCTCTTACAGACAAAATAGTTTAGATCACACTATTTAGATCCAGGCTACTAGACAAAATAGTTTAGATCTCTCTCTCACACTCACACACAAACAGTACTAGTAATTAGCTTTCTGGAGTTGCAACTCCTTCCTTTGCCAGTGGAAGACCATTCTCTATCTCCTCTACTATTTCTATTTCTGTGATCTGGATTGCTGGGCACAACTCGGGAGGACAGTTGAATAATAATAATACAGTAGTAATAATTACTATATCCCTCTCCTCTGCTTTCAGTGTCAACATCTCTCCACGTTACAGACAAAACCCAAGGGAAGAGAACGACGACAGTACTCTCTCCAACACCTACAAGATACTACAGATCGACTCCAAAGTCTCAGGATTATGCCCAAAAACACCAAACGCCTCTGCTATAGACATTTGTATACAAGTAAACCAACCAAAGGAAGAAGAAAAAGAAACAACAAAGCTCCTCTCCCTTGTAATTAAGCTGCAACTCGTACAAGCATCACATTCCATGACACAAGCGCACACACACTCACACTAACCGCCAACTCTAGCTAACAAGGAGGGGTCGAGGCATCTTCACTATATTTCGCGTCCGTGCTGACCCCAGGGCAGGGCAGCTTTTAGTCCAACTCAACTTCATCTCTCTTCTACAACTTACGCTGCCACCGGTTGCTGCATTAGACCTCCAATTGTCTGTCTCCTCAACTTCTCCTGGATACGCCCCTTGATGGCAGTTTCCTGACCAGACCAACGAGGAATCAGTGTTTGGTACCACGTCCAAAAATATTTACGTTTTACCCTCATTGTGGCTCTCGACAACTTGTTGTACGGACTTCTCGGCCACCTTGCTTGAAGTTTCATGTAAAAACTTACCATGTTGTGGCAGTGTTCCTCAAACTTCTCCAGGAAACCAGCGACCCAGCGATCTGCATTGGCCAACCATTCTTCATGATTTATTCCAGCTGTCTTCGCCACTGTTTGCAACTACATCAAATAATTTACACACACCACCAGATCAGGATATCAGTAAAGTCATAAACATAACTGCCAGTCATGTCCTTCCATGTGACAAAACACAAATAATCGATCTTAGAGCCACATGGTTACCTTTTCTTGATGCGCCTTTACAGTCTCTCGCAGTTTGTTTATCTTCATGTTGACTTGGAGCTGCTTTTCCTGATAGAATGATAGCAAAAAAAAAAAAGCATGTCATTACTTGCAAAAGCAGCAAAACCATGCAAACAAGAAAATACGTCTGAATTTGTCAGCAAAAAGATGAAGAGAAATCAACACTGAGATGAGGGTTCACCTTAACATAGCTTACGCCTAGATCTTTCCTTGTGTATCCACGTGCTAAATTCCTCATGACATACTGATTGTAATCTTTCAATATCCTCATTATGAGGTCTGATGTGGATACACCGTCTGTCCGCTTCGTTTCCTTGAATTTGCCAATCTTTTTAACCTAAGCACATGAAGACAACCATCAGTAAGGAGCGATGCAAGAGAGAGACATGTACTTACTAGTAATAGATATAGCCACTATGACTTACAAATTCATAGACATCATTTGCAGCTCCACTAGTATCAGCATAACTGTGGCAAAAGAAGAAGAAGAAGAAGAACTCTGGTCAGTTAAGCTGAAAGAGCACATTATTATAGGGGCAAAAAATGGGAATTCGATAATAGTTGGTGTGCTGCTGAAACTTACGGCAGTGCATCATGAGCAACATAGTCAATCTGATGTTTGTCAATGAACTCTTGCGTGAGGACCCATGGAGCATCAGGAATGACCTCATCAACCCATCTAAGGAGGCAGACAAATAATGAAGCTATGAGCACAGGAGGAAGGAGGAAATTTGACTGACATAAAAACAACTCAATGGATTCCTGGATCAGCTACAAAGGTTTTCTCTTGTATATATAAAAGAAGCTTATGACTAAGGTATGGAGCTATGAAAGTAGCTGAGAGGACAAAGGTGAGAACTAATTATGGAACCTTAATTTAACGCACCAAATTAGAAATTATGAGGCCCCTTCAAATAAATAGGATAGTTATTAGCAATGTAGTTTGCAATGAATAAATAGGATAGTTATTAGAAATGTAGTTTGCAAAGAGCACAGCAGAAGGGAGAGTCAAGCCTTGAGCAATCTATGGTACAGGTAGTGAGATAAGGGATTGGTATGTATATACTATTAGAGGAGCTTGGTGTTATGAGGCATAATATTGTGACTAGGAAAGGGAAATAGATAGAAACATTGGTGGCCTCCTTCTGTCCCTGTTAATCCCAATTATGTTATTTCCCTGTTGATTAAGGAGTCTAGTCCAATACAATGCAAATGCAGTTGTTTTGCAAATATAGTTGATAGAGGGTAAGAAGAGTATGCAGTGAAACAATATAAATGGTAGGAAGCATGTAATACTAGAATCAAGATAAGAGCAGTTGATAATCCATGTATGTATGTATGTATGTCGCAAGGTGAAGGAAGGAAGGGAATGTATTATTGGAGACAGACTTGCAGTGGCGAAGGGACTCGTATCGCTCTTCCTGGGTCATGACGGTCTTGCCCTTGTAGCGGTTGGTGAGCTCATCGTTGCAGCAGCCCACCAGCAGGTACGTGTTGGGGAAGCTGCGATGGGCATAGAGTCAGTCTAGTCTAACATAGTGAAGCAATTGAACAGATCTCTCGATCTCTCACGGTCACAGAGAGGCCAGGCCAGATCCAAGACAGATATGTAGATATGTAGTGGTGAGATGGAAGAGATGGCGATGCAGCCAAGAGAAGAGAAGGTAATAATGGTGGAGACTTACAGCAACTTGGCCTGCTCGAGCGCGCGGGCATGGCCAAAGTGGAAGAGATCGAAGATGCCGTCGGCGTAGACGCGGACAGGGCGGTCGGTGTGCTCCGGCGGCGGCGGCGGCGGCTGGTGGGTTTGTGATGTGGACTTGGAGGGAGCACTCCGCTTCCTGGAATGCGAAACGCGCGCCATCGATCCTCGTCGCCCCTGCCTCAACCCAACCCAACCGGAGAAGAAGACGACGACGACGACGACGACCCCGAGCCTTCGCCTTGCCTATTTGGAGATGTTGAGAAATTTTGCAGATCGTGTCGACAAGGGGAGGGCCTCCCTCTCTCCTCAATATAAAAGGGGAAGGCGTGGCTGACGTCAGCACGCCTTCCGTGAGAGAAATTTCTACTCCGAACACACTACATATGCATATCGACTTACAACTCCGACCGCCACTCGTGTTCCGAATCCGAATCGAATCACTACTTCAAACAAGCCTTCGTCTCGTTTTTTTTCTCTTCTATTTCTATTATCATTCAATTTAAAAAGACACCCACGAGAACATATATATACGATACGATGTGAGTGCATCAATCTTCATTATACGCACGAGGGCGAGGTTGAATCAGTAATAATAATATATGCAGCTCACGACACGCACAGCCTCGCCACGACGCCACCGCGATGCGACTAGAAACAAAAACCAACCTTCTATTCCATTCCAGTGGCAGATGTGGAGTATTTCTTTCTTTTGCCTTCCTTTACCGAAAACAAAATGGGATCTACGATGCCTGCCCTCTTTCCCTGCCGTTGGTTGGTTCGTTAGTTAGCTGGAGTTTGTTGAGCGCGCGCACACAGACATCGATTTAAACGCATCCAACCATCCATCAAAAAAGAAAATAGAAGATGACCGATATTATATTCCTCTGTCCTATAAAAAAATCAATCTAACATCGGTCGTGACTTTCATAAAAACCAACCTAATACTATAATACTAGTACGGAAGAGAGTATATGCTGGCAACCGCTGTAACTGTAGTATTATCATTGACTGGCAGCTTCAACTTCAACCCACATCTGTATTCCAAGAGCATACTCTTAAGCAATGTTCGTGCCAAGGAGCGACTACAAGTAATAACAAACTAACAATACAAAAAAATATTGACCACTTCTGGTCAGGAACTAGTGATCTCCTGGAGAATTAACAGGCATATGCTGCTGGACAAGCCAGCCTGGACTGACCTCGTTTGTTTGTTTGTAAAGAAAAATCTTTGTAAGTAAGGCCTGGCCGGCCCTTTTGTTTTTTCGTTTTAACGAACGGGAGGAGTCCTGGCCTAACCTGATGGCCAAAATGAACAAAACAAATCCGTTTGCTTGCTTTCTTTGATTGAATGAGTAAATGTTGCTTCTTCTCTGGTCATAGCCTGGATCTGCCACTGGAAGCATAAATGGAAGCATCAGCAAGAGAGTCCTTGAGAAGCCTCCTCAGAACCTTGCCAGCAGCTGACTTGGGTATCGCCTCCACGAATATTACCTTCCTCACTCTCTTATACGATGCCACCTGCACCCACCATAAAAGTATACAACATCACACTACTTGGTAAGCACTCTACTAGACAGCATCAGCCCAAGGATTATTACTTCAAGAAAGAAAAACATATTTGGATGGGCAGGGTCAAAGAACAACCAGCTTCTGGATAGACAATGTCTTCTATGGCTGCCAAACCGACAGACAGGCTCATATCAGTTATTCCCATCGGTACACACGGGGGCTCAACTGACAACAACCACATCTCTGTTTTCAAAACAGGTGGGCTGGACGCAGAGGAGCACACTGACCAACACGACTTGACACTAACTAATATCTGCCATATTTATTTGCACAGGTGGGCAGAAAGTTTGTAGTGATCCATTTTTACTGGATTTTGATACTCTAGCTAACAAGAATGCACTCTGTGCACTTGCTGTTATTATTATCTTCTAATAATGTTTCCAAGCAAGAAAATATGGTGAGTGTTGTGTTGTGTAGGATCTTCTTGTTCTTACCTGCTTGGCCACATACTCCATGACATGCGTACAAGAAAGAGTGCTTCCAGATTTTCTCACCACAAAAGCTACAGGTATCTCTCCAGCTTCTTCATCTTCATCACTAAGTAATGAGAGAATCAAAGAAACACGTTCAAGGACATGATAACAGATAAAACAGTTATTATATCATGCTGTTTAGAAAAAAAATCTTACGATGTCACAGCAACATCAACAATTTCAGGGTGCCTGATCAGAACTGCTTCCAAGTCAGCTGGAGCTATCTGAAGGTAAGAAAAATACAACAACAATTTGTTACAACCAAATAATTTGTCACAACCAAATTCTTGCATAATACGTGGAATTCCTGGAAACACGAACAAGAGCAACAATATTGAATTCAAATGCCTGCTGCAGGAGGTCATACCTGAAATCCTTTGTATTTGATTGTATCTTTCAAGCGGCCCACTATGAACAAGTACCCATCTGAATCAAAGTAAGCAATATCACCAGTCCGCAACCAACCATCCTTTCTAGTGAAAGCATTATCATCATTCAAGTAACCTGTGAAGAAGCAAAATTCTGACAACCCAAATACAAATGAACAGAAAGAGGTAAAGAGTACAGCGTACCATGATTCAAACATACAGTGGAATGTGATGTTACAGACTAAAGTATAAAAGCTAAACTAAATCCCCATTCCCCATATAGATCTTAGGAACCTTGCCCAACCGATCTCAGGAACAGTACTTAGTGAAGGCAGCTAAATCTATTCCTCGACAGCAGGATGCATTGGGAATCTTCTTTTTTGGCTAAGCATGGCAACCCATGAGAGTCCTAACGTAGTACCGTATTTAAGAAGAGTTTACTGTTTAGCACTGCAATGATTAGTGTTCAGCAGAGCAAGTATACAAGGTTAAAATCAGAATGATTCTGTTATCTGCAGTGGAAAAACAAGTGACCACCAACGTCTTTATGTATAAAAAGAATGACCATGTTATCTTCAGTCAACAAGAATAACCACATTATCTAAAGGAGCTAAACAAGATGGCAGACAGTACAGAAGAGACTAGAGACAGTAGAAAAACGTAGTTCATATAAAATTCCCAACAACCAGATCATAGCATGTGTGAATAGTTAGGCTTGTTAATTAACTTTTGAAATAATTATCAAATCTTTTGTATCAGACTGCAAAAATGTAGATTTTGGAATGAAGTAAAAAAAATGGAACGGTTTGTCCTCAGGTCATGAAAATGTGGTACCTTTCATTATAGCCGGGCCATGGAGCCATAACTCCCCACAAGGGCCTGGAGGTAGACAGCAACCACTTTCCAGATGGACAATTTTAGCATGCATGTTGGGGGCTAAAAGACCTACTGATGCATACTTGTTGTGGTTGCAAGTATTGAAGCCGCGAGTTCCTACGGCAGTAGATTCAGTCATGCCATACCCCTGTGCAAACATTTGTTGCATGAACATTCCCTAACAGCTGACTAAGATGAGAATGCATAATAGTAGTTGCAGAGGATAAAGACAAAATATTTAGCAGCCACATTTAGATACGCTAACCTTAATGTAGTGGTACATAACAATAGCAATACAGCTAGGCCGGTATGCAAAAATGCAGTGCATAGAGGGGAAGGAGTGGAGGGACCTGAATGAAGTCAACGTGGGGGAAGGCGTGGAGGAAGTCTTGAATGAGCTTGGCGTTGAGCGGAGCAGCGCCGCTGGAGACCTGCACCAACGATTCCAAGGGCGCCTTGGCCCTCAGCAGCGCCGACATGATGGGCGGCACGAGGGGCAGGTGCGTCACCTTGTACCTGTGGATGGCCCTGACGACCTCGCCGACGTGGAACCTCCTCATCACCACCACCGTGCAGCCGAGTGAGAGGAGCCCCACGGCGAAGAGGGAGAGGCCGTAGACGTGGAACATGGGCAACGCCGCCAGGTAGACATTGTCACAAGCAGGCCGCGTGTACTGCGACGCCTCGAACCGCACGAACAGCTCCACCATTGCGATGAGGTTGCGGTGCGTCAGCACGACGCCCTTGCTCCGCCCGCTCGTCCCCGACGAGTAGAGGACGGCGGCGGCGTCGTCCTGTCCCGCCCCCACCCCCACTGCGGTGGTCAGCGTTTCTGTTTCGGGGTCGAGCAGCTCGTGGAAGAAGTCGAACTGATCGGCCTCGTGGTGGGCCGAAAGTTGGAAGGTGTCGGGCACGAGGACAACCGGGGCAGCGAGAGGCGGAAGCTTTGCGGCGTTGTCAGTCGAGGCGAGCACGAGGGAGGGCCCAGTGTCCCGCAGGCGCGCGGCGATCTCCGCGGGGGCGCTGGAGGGGTTCATTGTGGTGGCGACGGCGCCGGTGGCGAGGACGGCGAGGAAGGCGACGGGGAAGGTGACAGAGTTGGGGAGGAGGAGCAGTACGAGGGATCCCCTGGCGATGTGGAGGCGGTGGCGGAGGCCGGCGGCGAGGGAGGAGACTCGGCGGCGGAGGTCGGCGCAGGAGACGGTGGCGGCGGTGGCGGCATCGACGAGGAGGGCGGGGGAATGGTGGTGGGAGGGGAGGCGGGCGAAGAGGTGGGGAACGAGGGAGAGGGAGGGGTCGGAGGGGAGGGGCAGGGGAGGGTGGAGGCTGCTGTAGAGGCCGGCGGCGGCGGAGTAGAAGCTGGGGTGGCCGACGGTGGCGGCGGCGTCGGGCTGCATTGCGGTTGCGGGAAGCTCAAATCAAATGTTTGCTTGAGGCGGCGGCGGGTGGAAGGAATCCAAGAGGTCGGCGGCGGCGGCTTACAGTTTTTATCACACACACAGAGAGAGAGAGAGAGAGAGAGAGAGAGAGAGAGAGAGAGAGAGAGGATGGAAGAAATCGAAGGGAGGAGAGGAGACAGAGGAGGAGGTTCACGCAAAAAAGGAAGATGAGCGTGAGGCTGCTGTGCCAACAGCTTTTTTTTAAAAAAAACTTGCTAACAGCTTTTCAAATAGACAAGTTCCCAGTTTGCTTTTGGCATCATCTTATCCCCTCGTACGGACTAGTATTTGCATCTGGCCCAATCCGCCAATTGGCAGCCATTCTAGCCCAATAGAAAGAAGGACTAAGTCCACTTACCGTTCCTCGTCTTGAGTTTTATCGACATCCCTAAACCACAATACTATCAATCTTAAACCCACAAGTTGTAAAATTAGGTTAAATAATGCTCTCCGACAGTACAGCTTGTTGGTTTCACTGATGTAACAAGTTGACCCAGTCCACTCGTACTTACGAGGTGTTTACATGGCAAAAACAAAAGTAAGGCCCACATGTCATTCTCACTCTTCTTCCTTCTCTCTTCCTTCTTCCCCTTTCTCTCCATCTCTCCCTTTTTTTGGATCTCGACGCATCGAGCGCACTGGTAGGGACCATGGCCACCGTCGGATCTCAGGGAGACCTCTACAGCGTGGGAGGACACGCGAGCTCGGGGCCACATCGCTTCAACTAGCTTGTCAACCCCACCTGGCTCCCTCAACTCGGTTGAGCTCCAGCCAGTCTCTACTTCTTTGTCGGTGCCCCTGACTACTCTATCGGGATCTGAAGGACATCGCCGATTTTGTTTCACGTCGTGACTCCTCTACCTCTCCACCTGCTAGGATCTAGGGAACACTACTCAGGAGGCTGCTTGGTTTTTGCCGCGGTGCCTTGAGGATGTCGCCACCAGATGAGGAGTTCGAGGCCAAGGTGGTTGTCGCCTTGACCTCCAACTTTGGTTGCCTCTTCCGTTGGTTTCGGCGCACCCAAAAACGCTTGTACTTGGCGTGGTGATCGTGGCGGACCACTAGAGCCCCCCATGGATGAGCTCGTCGGCCGTTGCCCCTCTCCCCACTAGCGAGCTCCTTGTGAAGAGAGGATAGGTGGGGAAAGGTTAAAGTCAACTTACATGTAGGCCTCACATGTTTTTTAATTTTCTTTTTGGGACTAGTATGCCACGACAGCCAAAACACCCTTCCATACTACAATGGGACCTGATTTGAACAATTCTGCTAATATGGGAGGTGAAAATTTTTGGTATTGTAGTTTAGGGATCCAATTAAACTTGATGGTAAAAACAAACAAAGAGAATTTACATGGAAAAAGTCCAATTTGAAATATAGATTGGATGTGATTCGTATTATGACTTCCTGGCATAATTAGGATGTGGCCTATGTAGCCCATGAGAGCTATGTACGCATGCTTGGTACTACCTTACAAGTTTAGCATGAGTAAAACCAACTTATAAGGGTGTGTCCCTCGAACCATATCACTTCTATGTTAAACTTTTTAAATGAAGCGAGAACGAAAATGTAAATGAGGTGGTATATGTAAATGGACCCGCTCGTCGGATGGGCTAGGTTATGCGGTTCTAGAGGGCGAGCTGTTACACGTACCCCTCAACCACAAAATCGAGTACAATAACTCCTCCAACTATTGAAACATGTGCAAAGTGACTCCCAGGTAGTATTGTTGGTGGTATTCGCAGGCATGGTGTCCATGCGGTAACCTAGTCATTAAAGAAAGAGAAAATTGCACTTTGGACCATCTTTTGTTACCTAAGTTTCACTTTGGATCACTTTCTATCCAATATTTTCAGTTTGGACTAGGTATTTTTACCTTTGTTGCACTTTGGACCACCTAACATTTTTGTCTAGCCACATCCAACCTTTCATTCAACAAAGATGTGAGCTGCATATAAATAGGGAATATTGTCGGTATGAAGGTGCCAATGTGCTTGATTTTTGTTGTTGGGCTTGCGAAGAGGCTTTAGGTGGTCCAGAATGTAAAAATTGATAAAAATATTAGTCTAAAGTGAAAAGATGGGATTAAAACTTAGGTAATAAAAATTAATCCGAAGTATAATTCACTTAAAATTTAAGAAAATAGTGGAGCCTACGTGTCATACTCTCCACACACTCTCTCTCCTTCCTTCTGTACCTCTCTCTCCCCCGAGTCTTCTCGTCAGCATCAGCAAGGCGGCGGGAGGCAGTAGGGCGAGGGAATTGGACGGCAGTGACGGCTTATCCACACCTCGGGAACCCGAAGAGAACGTCGTCGGCCTCGGCGAGCTCCTGCGTCATGATCTCCGACTCGTTGCTCCTTGCTGACGCGCCTAACTTGCCCACCTCTTCCGCTAGGAGAAAAGGGGGAGAGAGGAAGGCCTGGCACCTCTTTCAGTCTCCTCAGCAGCTTGGCGGAGAGCTGATGAGGGCCGACATCTTTCGCTGAGAGAAAAGGGCAGAGAAGAGGGAGGTAGAAAGAGAAGGGGAAGGGGAGAAGATGACATGTGTGGGCATAGCAAGCTTGAGCTCCGCACCATCTCCATCGAGGAGGAGGGAGGGTGGAGGAGGAGGTGCTCAGGGTGGTCGTGCCGTTGAGGTCCTTGTCGTTGCTCCTCGTCGCGCCGCCACTTGACACGGAAGGCATGCCTGTCCACATCAGGTTGTCATCACCACCCAGCTCCCTCGAGCTCCTCCGCCCTCTCCTCAACCTCCCACAGTCCGCCGCCCCATCTCCGCCCATGACGCTCCCTGTTGCCTCCAAGAAGACATGGGGGGCCGCCCAACTCCCTCGAGCTCCTCCGCCACCCTCTCCTCAACCTCCCGCTACGTTGCTGCCGTCGAGGACAGGGGACAGAGAGTGGGGTAGAGAAGGAAAAAGAGAAAGAGGAGAAAGATGACACGTGGGTTTGTTACTTATTTCTAATTTCTTTTATTTCTAAATTCTATGACTATGCGGTCATACTACATTACATGAGCAAATATCATCATTAATACTCTCTTCGTATCATTGAATAAGACACACGCGTAGTTTAAGATCTAATCATTTAAATATTTGACTAATAATTATTTCATTATAAATTAAATGTTATTTGATGAAAATAATATCATTGGAGGTATTTGAATTTGCTTTCTTATAATTATGATTTTGTTGCTCTACACATTATAGTATATGAGAAATTTTAAGTAAAAACTAGTTTTGGAGGCTATGCCAAGTTTGATCATTTTGTTCGACAGTGAGAGAGAGAGTACTGTTTAAGAGTTATTTTACATCTACTTTAATACTTAAAAAGATTTTTATGATTTTTATATTTAATTTTACAGTTGAGGGATATGGATCAGGCCTACCTATATTCGAGGGAGCAAATATGACTTTTTCCGATTTAAGTACACATACACACTCAATCAACTCACATATTCGCATTTACATCAGATCATCAATTAATTATCAGCAGTCAGTCGGTCGTTAATTAGAGGAACAAAAAAATCACCCCCAATTGACAAACGAAAAAAACAAATAAACTAGTAATTCAGAAGCTAAGAGACTGTCTGGGGGATTATCAAGGGTCGACGCCGTAATGGTAGACAAAGTGAGGCGGCGACGGTGAGTCAGCTGTGTCGGTGGGGCCCATGTGATGGTGGCTCATATGGTCATGCTGATGGTAATGGTGGTGTGTCGTCGTCGTGGTCTGCTCATGGTGATGATGGTAGTAGTGTGTTGTAGCCTGGCTGCTCTTGCTCTTGCTCTCCTCCTCCTCCTCCTCCTCCTCCACCTGCCGATGATGATGCTGCTGCTGCTGCGCCTTGTCGATTCGCACCTCTACTTTCTCCTCCCGTTGCTGCTCCTGCTGCTGCTGTTGCTCAAACATGTGGAAAATTGGGTGCAGGTAAGCGTTCTCCAGGTACGATTTGACGTTCAAGTTTGGCTCCGACGCGCGCTCCAGATTGTCCTTCTCCATCGCTTCCTGCCAACACCACATATATTAATATTATTCCCTAGTTAATTAGATGTCATTTTTGCATCTACTTGAACGAATTCTGCTTGATTTCACACAGATTAATGAGATGCAGGGTCATCACCTCTAGAGGGTACTTGCGGAAAGCAGGCTCGAAGCGGCTCTTGCAGTACTTGTGGAACCATATGGTGAGCAGTGGCAGGAAGATGAGCAGCGGGGTGGAGTAGGCAGCCTTCATGGTGCTCATCAGCCCAAATAGAGTTACATGCGAGATCAGCAAGCTCGCTATTATGCGCGAGTGCACCTGAGGCCAAAACGCAGCACCACTCTCGTATTCTTGGTTGTACACATTGATGATCTGGGGAAGAAAAACAGGCCAAAGAATTTTTAGAGGCTAACTGAATAGCCAAACCAAAACAACCATCACTTTCAAAGCAAAAGCCAAAGCAGCATGCATGACCGACAGACAGACTCACCTGGTGTCTGTACACGAGGAAAGCAAAGGCAAAGAAGATGATGATGAAAGGGAGGAGAATGGGGGTGACCACAGCATACACAAGCCCAAGAAGAAAATACAGCTGCAGTGATGGGAGGTTCTCTGCAAGTCCAATGCTTCCCGGATCCATTGCCCTCTCCCTGTCCCGTTCCGTCTTCACAATAAACATGTTCTTCAGGTGGTATATCACCAGTGGCTTCACTCTAAGAATCTCGTTCGCAATGCCAGCCCACCCGTCAACCATTATGTATGTCATAAAAAATGTAGCTTTCATTGGTATAGCTACTCCAATGGTCCTTGGTATTCTGGAAAGGAAGGATCATATGAGTATATTTACTTGTACATGGCATGATCGCATTAGTTAGTCCAGGACAAGGAAAGTTTAGCATATGTGACAAAAGAGAGGTTATTCGAAGAAATTTACTGTGAAGGTGGCTGATGGAAAAATGCATTTAGCTGTTCAAAAGCTGTGCCAGCGATTATGCTTCCAAGAAATACATTCACCAGCATGAAGTAGTAATATTTTGAAGCAGCCCTCCTTTCCAGAGATGATAAAGACACATAACCTTCAACCTTTGACATGATCATCAAAACCGTAGGGAGGATATAGAGAAAAATCTTCAAAGCCAAACCCGGAAGGAAACCCTGCAGGAAGGATTTTACCACTTTTCTGCAAGTTATACAGCAAGCCATATGATGAGTGAATAGCAAAAGGGGGGCAATTTATAGAACCTCAACAGATATAATGGGAGCTAACTTACACTTCTATCACAGGCCTTAGGAAAGGTGCAACTTTTTCAATACCCTCAAGATTGGCAAGTGATTGCACAAAAGCTATAGGTATCATGTAGAAGAACACCAGAGCAAAAACAGCAACAGATATCAGGAACTTGCGGATACTGAGAGAGAAAAATGGAATGGCAAGATTCTGCCAATATACATCCCGCGGTTCAGGAGCCCAATCAGTTAGCCATTGGGTAGGATTCTTTGACTGTTGTGTCTGTGCACATACAGCAGCTCCCCATCTCGAGTCAAATGTCACAAAAGCAACTGGCATAACAGCTTTTGGGTCATTGAGAACTCTTTGACGCTCAGATGCAAGCTAAAATGATCACAGTAACAAACAGCCTGTGTTAAAACTGAACAAGAGCATCACTCATGCATACAAACATACATGCAACAACAGCCTGCAAAGTTATGCTGAGTGCCTGTGAATGGTAAGAAACACGACACCGTGTGTTCTAGCTCTACCTTCTTATCAAGTTCGCTGATTCTAGCGCGGTAATAGTCGATTTGATCCACTTCTCTACCGCAGAAACCAAGGCACCCTGTCTGCAGCACCAAAAATATTCACAAGCTTGAAGCATTTCTTGGGGGGAGCATAAATTAATTCAAAAAGAGTTGTCCAAGAAATTGGTATTGATGTGAACGAAAGAACAGGATCAACGTTTATAAAATACCCTTCCAATTGGTCTTTTTCCAGGATGTCTTTCAAACTTCAGCTGATAGTAATCCAACCAGTTTTGAAGCCTCTCTTTTTTCTTCACGAGTTTAGCATACCTGTTTGCGTTATAAACAGCCTGAACGTCCAGATTGAGGTTAGTTTTGCGATCAGTATACTAATCAATAACCATGGTTTGTAAATTGAATACCGGTCAGAAATCAAGTAGAGCTTTAAACATCATTCCGGTTTAAATCCATGATGAGACATAAGCAATGGTGAAGATTAGGTACCTGCTGACCAAGATAGTGGTCTGGATGATTCCTTCGGAAGAATTCATCCACTGTTTCAGATGTTGAATGGCTCGAAACATGAGGTATGTTTCTAACAATCACCTGCCATGCCAAAATAAAGTGATATAGTATGACTATGGATGTCAATATTAAATGGCATCGCATTGAGTTATATCACAATAAAAGGAGTATGCCCCAGTCAGCAAGATAAAACTAGAGACATTAAATCCAAGTTTTTGTTCAACTGCACTTCTCCTATTTCTTTACCAAAAATTTAGTGGAGCTTGGTTGCCATACATAAATTGTAGTAGAACTAAATAGCATTGCCTAGTTAGTATGCACTTACAGTGAACTGATCAGCACAACGCTTCTGAGAAGCCATGAAGTGCAATCTCATAAATGCCACATTGCTATACTCTTTGTATAGCATAAAGCAGGTCCAAAAAGTGAACACATATGCCATTAATAGATGGATAAAGAACCTGAAGTGAAATGAAGAGGACATGGTCAGACAATTTCAAGCAATGCTACAAATGAAAACATAAAGCCAGAGCAATGTAGAGTTCAAGTACAGCAGTCATCAACAATTATCTGAGCTCTGCTAAAGAATAATTAACACGCTAAGAGTTCATGATTAAGATTCTTGTGGACAAACCTGTTGGATCCGGGGTTAACATTTGATATGGAAAGCTTATCAATATCACTAAAGACAACTTCTTTTCGTAAATTAAGTAACGTGCCACCAGAGACATTAACTGGAATAAGAACCAGCAAGGCGATAGTCATGATGGGCAAAAATATCTTGAGGCTGCCAAAGAAACAAAAGCAAAAGGGTCAGCGTGCAAAACATAGAAATTGGTAATAAAATTGGAGCATTTCTCTTATGACACAAACTCATTTTTTTTGCTCACGGAAAGTGTGTAAGGGGAAAAAAGAGAACTTTTGCGGTACAATATACTAACAGTATATAGATGAATAAATTAGGAATTTTATAGAAAATTAAAAAGTGATTTAAATAATTTCATGGTTGAGAGTTAATTCAGTTCAATTGGGACTTGTTCATGCTTGTTGGTGCTGGTGTCGCCGCTTGATCTCGTTTGTGTACCTGTGAGAGATGATGACATGCGTCGTGGCGACACGATTCCTGATCAATTCTGATCATCATTTAAAATCTGTATACTTTGGTTACAAGTGACCAACTACCGGTTTGTATCATAGTAGTTGTGCATGGAAGGTCTTACACATTCTGAATCTTTCTAGCTAGACTAACTCATTCATACAACCCCGATAATGATACCAAAATTATTTAATCTAGATTAACTACTTTTAAACAAAAATGACTCACAGAATAATAAAGAAAGACAAATTTACTCTTGTAAATTTTATAATACAATTTATTTAAGTGGAAGATCAAATCAATCTATACCGTTTAGATCATTTATATTAGCAGTATATACTGTCAGCATGCTGATATAGTACCGTAAACATTCTAAAGAAAAGGTCCAAGGCACTGCCTGAGGAACAATGGCTGAAAAATCCTCAAACTTTAAGCACAAGTTAGTTAGTTAGTTTCCCCCCACGTGATGGTGGAGCTACATATACTTTGTTCTGTACTGTACTATATATATAAGAGCATGGCAAGAGTACAAGTATCAAAATATGACCGGTACATCCTGTATAGGTAAAACTTTTTTGAGTAAATTTCCATGCAAAGTTCCAAAGTGGCAAGAAAAGCATCTCCAGTTGTAAAAGAGCAGTCCCCACCATCCCACGGATTGAAGAATCCGTTGGAGACACAGAAAAAGTTGGACGGCAATTTGCCAAAGGTAGTGGGCGAGCACGAGCACGACTCAAGTGTGTGTATATATATATATTTATTTAGAACTGCATTTATGAATTCATAGGAGTACCAAATACCAATCGTGTAGGCTACTAGGCCCCAAACAAAATATAGTACAAGCTATACCTCTTCCTCCATGAAACAAGGGCAGGAATTGCGGTGCACATCAAGTTAAGTTAAGATTATCCTATCCGCCGACGCCGTTTTCAACGCAGGAGTATATTAACTAACTAACCGCGTGATCCATCAAGGCCACACAACGTCGTCACCCAACAAACACAAGCAGCAATATTCTGGGCAATCACCACTCGTCCTTAATTTGTGAGGTCCAATCAATCAATTGTGGATGGACTCGGAAACGACCGAAAGTATTCAGGAAAGAGCTCCTTAATTAGCGTCAGAGAAAAGGACCGCAGTACTGTAGCAATCAATGATTTTTGTTAAAAAAAGAAAAGAAAAAAAAAAGCAAGAACAGTAATTCCCATCGCATGCAGCTGGAAACAAGCAAAATGACGCTGTACTCTTTGTGCAATCTCCATAATTGAAGTCCATAGTATAACCGTACCTCAGAGCACGACGACTTTGATAGGAGAGACAGGCAAGCAAGAGCACATACACTAGACAGAAACCAACAAGTTGCAGTAGGAAGGGATGCAATTGAGACGGAAATTCGTAAACCATAATGTGCAGTGCAGGGAAAGCAAATGCAACTGGTGGTGCTTGCATGCAGGCTCTAGTACTAGCTGAGAGTAGTAATTCCTTAGGTTAGCACAAATTAACTACTAGCATCTAGTAGTGTTGTAGTAAAAAGCCAAAAAAAAAAGGGGACTAGTGTAGGCACCCGAGCGTGTAGATTCGGAGGTAGACGACGGAGTCGAGGCCGGCGTGGTGGATGAGGTCGGGCTGGGACATGCGGAGGGCGCCGGGGACCCAGGCGAGGAAGCGGAAGTAGGAGCAGAGGTCGAGGTTGACGAAGCCGCGATGAGGGTGAGGGTGGTGGCGGCGTTGGCCGGTGAGGTAGAGCTTGGGGAAGTAGACGCGGTCGTTGATGGGCTGGAGGCGGAGGGCGGCGAAGATGAGGAGGAAGACGAAGGCGCCCAAGATGTTGATGAAGGCGGAGACACCCAGGTCCTCCAGCGTCGCCATGGCACCGGCACCACCCTTGCTTGCTCTAGGGTCTAGGCCTCACTGACAAGCGACTAGCGACTAGCACCTCCACGACCACGAGGAAGGCACTGCAAATGGCGACAGTCCGACGGAGCAAGCGCGCAAGTCTCTGCAGTGCTGTGCGGTTGCGGTTTGTTGCCTTTTCCTTTTGGCTTGGAGTTTTGTGGCCCGTGTGTGTGTGTGTGGGGAGTTTTGTCCCTCTCTCTCTCTCGATTTCTCTCTGCTATTTATTTTTTTTTTGCTGCTGATTGAGATTTGAGGGTAGTAGTAGCGCTCTACTCACTATTTTGTTGTTAGCGATCGATCTGATGGATTGCATAAGGCAGCAAGGAATAATTGATGATCTGGCCAAACTGCACTGCACATCACATATATTCACATGCACGGATGCACCATCCATCACAGGCACAGCGCATTCACCATCGATCCCTTTAGTTTAGTTTAGTTTAGTTGGTCAAACAAGCACGCTACGGACACAAAAAGGCAGTTGGCACATCACATGTATTCCTTGGACCTGGAGTGAACGGACTAATTAACCTAGCCATGCATGCGCAAACAACGCTACGCAACACACACATGCACACTAGTATCACCCAGCTGCTACGTCTTCCTTCTGATTATTCTTTTATTTCTACGAGTAGTACAACAACGCGTCTACTATCATGGGGTGTTTGGTTGGACATTAGACGCTTGGACATTAATTTGAAGAACTAAAAATAAATTAATTATAAAAATAATTACAAAATTATAATTCGTAAAACAAATCTATTAAATCTAATTAATCTATAATTAACAAATATTTAATGTAGTATCACATCGTCAAATGACGTACTTAAGTTTATTAGATTCGTATCATGAATTAGTCTTTGATTATGAATAGGTTTTATAAATAATTTATATTTAATATTTTAAAATAGTATCTAAGGATCAAAATTTAGTCACGTAACCAAACGACCCCTATAATTCATCTCATTGTTCCACAACTGTGCCATATCCAACAAGCAGAATTCACAGGTCGGTCAGACTCATGTTCAGACCTAGAATTCCCAACTAGTACACCATTCCTTTCCCTTCTTCACAGATTTATTGTGTAAATCACACATATATTGTTCTCAAGTAAAAAATAAATGATGTGTACTGAACACACAGTGTAGAAAACATAAAGTCAGAGGTACGTGAACCGCTGACGTAGAACCCATAAAAGTGGGCCCCATTTGTCAATATCAACGTCCCTCTTAACTTTACGTCGGAGGAGCGGAGCCACGTCCAGCCCGGTATGGATATTATATGTTTGAACTATACTCTTTTCTCCAACCAACACAACGACCGAACGCAACATTATTCACGTCCTCAGTGTGTTACCACACCACAAAGATAGTCAGTCAGTCAGTCCAACAGCTTGCAGCATCTCTGAATAAGCAGTTCTCCTACGTGCCAGCAGCACGGACAGTTCAATTCAGTTTTCATTTACACGACATCGCAGTCGCAGGGCTGCTGGATCTACAGCCTGGCTTCAATTTCTTCCAAGGTGAGCCCTTTCGTCTCGGGCACGATGAAGAATATGAAAACAAGAGACGCCACTGCAATCACCCCAAACCCAGAGAAGAGGATCCCAGTTCCAATCAAATCCTACACCAAAGTCACATATATAAGAGCAGTGAGTAAACTATTATAGCCTCTTCTTGGCTGGCAGATGGATGACGACTATCCATGTTATGTATGTACACTCCACTTGCACAATCCAACATGAGACATACCTCCAATGGGGAGAAAGCAAAAGTGACCAGTGCATTGGAGGCAAAATTCACAAGAACAGCAATACTCAACCCACGCCCTCGCAGCCTCAATGGGAAAACTTCCGAAATCATAAGCCAACCAATTGGACCGAATGACAGCTGCAGATTAACTTATCATCAGACAGATCGCCAAATATATAATACACGGGCAGAATATCAACTGAAACTTTGCTGCATAAAATTTCTACTTTTTTCCATTCACGCCAAATAAGGGTGAGCTGGCTGTGAGTACCTGGTAGCAGCCAACATAGAGTAGAAGTGCTATTACAGCCACATAAGGAGCATCCTTCAATAAGGTGTAGTACGAAGATAACAAAAACAAGGAAACAGCCTGCACATTAAACCAACCAACAGACAAGTTGAGTGAGGCAGCAACATCTCCTTGAAGATTATTGTATTCTTTCACTCAAAAGAACATCACTGTATCATGCCAAAATACGAACAAACTATCATGTGAAAACTATGCCTATAGCACCTATAATCAACTCATGCCTACAAATTTCGATGTTACTTTGTTCCACAGAAACATACAGCTGAACATGAAAATATACAGTTAAGTACTTCTTTCAGAAAATAAGGAGATACAGTTCTATTGAGATATCAGTTGCGTATCACATAGAACAGAGAAAACGAGCATGTGAATGATTGAATTGGTCTTTATTGAAGAAGCTCATGACTACTTTATCATATTTAAATAAGAGCGCATATGTTGAGGCTAGACTTACAATCCCACTAACACCTCCAATCAGTAATGGTCTTCTCCCAAGTCTGTCAACCACAAGAACTGCCACACCAGTCATAATCAACTACAAAAAAACACAACATCAGTAATAACTCAGGCTAGTTGGAATGATGCAGAGAGTATTTATTTGTTGCAAGTTGTCTTCCCAAAATTAGTCACGGGAGTTATTTGTTGTAGATGTTCATGTTTCTTTATTTCTTGCACCAAAGCCAACCGTATCTGCAATAATGTTGATTTGTTGCACTGAATTGATGCAGCTTTGGTAGCTCATGGTTGTTTCCACTACTAGGACATTTAGCTCCCTAGCTCACTGTATTGTTAAATTGGTATTTGTGGCAGTAGGTCTATTGATTTATTGCGTGAGACTTCATAGTTTTTGCAATTAGTAATTGCTCATTGTTGCATCAAGAGCCCTTGCATGTTGCATGGTGGTGTTAGTATTTTTGTGACAAAGGATGTTATTTTTTTTCTCTGCCTTACATGATGATGATATTCTCTTTTTTCTTATTCTAGTGGAGACTCAAAACACTTGAAACAAACAAGCTTCACTTTTATGGATGTACAAATTAATTTTAGAGGAAGAGGAGAGGAGATGCAGCACATAAAAAGGAAAAGGGGATCCTCCCAAGATGGTCGTGTCATCAGGTATTTGGTGCTGCAGTCCCGATGTCTGAGTGCTAGCTGTGTCCTTTTTTTCGTTAGTGTTGTCGTATCGAATAATATCAAGACAAATAATGGTACAGGTTATTGCTCTTATGGGTATATTGGTTTGTAATAGTGTAGTGATTTGTTGTTAGTTCATGTTCATTCATAGGGGCATGGCAAATATGGAACAGCTTAAAGTTCGAAAATATCAGCGCGTGTTATATGTGAACCAATCTTACGAAGTACTATATACCTTCAGTAAGCCAAGAAGAACTGATACACGAGTTGCATCAGATGCACCAGAGAATCCAGCACTCTGCATGAAAAAATGACAACTATGAAAAATACAGGAACTAAAGCGACGAAAGCACGGTGTTCGGAGGCCCTGTGAGCCCCACTTGACCATACAAGAATAACATTATATCTTTTTATATTCTTGACCAATACTGGGAAACATCTTATAACATGTAGGGGCTTCAATTTTTTGAGAGCCAACCATAGCACCACAGAAGGAAATAGCTGAAATAAGTAATTCAATTCATACAGAAAAGCATCAGTACCTGAAGGATTGTCGCAGCATAATATAGCACACTTGGTTGACCAGTAACCTGACAGATTCATACAGCAAGTGCATAAGAAACACACCATCAGTTTCATCTTTACATCATGGAACGTACAAGTACGGCTATATGATGACTTAAGAGACCACCTGCTGAAAGAACACCAAGCCACATCCAATTATCATTGCTTTGAGGCATTTTCCCTGAAAGATCTCACTGAAGCCTGCTTGCCTCTCTTGATCAACATAGGACAGTTCATCCAGAATCAAATCAACTTGTTCCGAAACCAAATCAGGAGAAGCTTGACCCCTCAATCGACATAAGCAGAGGGCAGCATTTTCTTTTGACTCCATAAGATTCCCCTTCCCTTGTATGGCACATAACAGAAGCCACCTGGGTGAAGCAGGTAACCAGCACATCCCAATTCCCATGATGAGACATAATGGTGTACTAGTGGCATACATGTAGCGCCAACCAGAAACCACTTCGACAAAGAGACTGCCTGTAATGTAGCCAAGCTGCAAAAGAGAAACGTAAGTAAATGCCTAAGTAGTCTGAGAGAGAAAGGAAGAGAGGGAAAAAAGGGCAGGTCATGTAATGTGAACTTACAAGCATCCCAAGAACAATAAAGAACTCCTTGAGAGAAATGAGCATGCCTCTTATCTGACTTGGAGCAGTCTCTGCAATATACATTGGAGCAGCATGCATAGCCTGACGAAAGCAAGAGTTAGCGTGAGCATCATAAACACCGCGTGGTGTTTGTATGTTTTTTTGCAGTGTCAAGTATGGCATGAATAAGATAATTGTGGTTGATTACCAATCCAATTCCTATGCCATAGAAAAAGCGGCCAACCACCATGATAGGGAAGTTAGGTGCTGCTGCTGTGAGAAGACCTCCAATCAAATATGAGACAGAAGAAAGAATAAGCTCTCTGCGCCGTCCTGTGGTAAGAGATAAGCATAAGCAAAAACAGAAGACGAGGCAATGTTAAAAGAAATGAGAGGAGGTGGGCGTGGGTATTCGACCTAGAAAATCGGCAATGTTGAATGCCAAGATGGAACCGATGAGAGCACCGTAGAGTGAGCCACTGACCTGCATAAGCATAATGAAAATTGGGAAGAAATTGTGGTAATGACTAGTCCAGTGTAAAGGAAAAACAACAAATGGAGGAGAGGGTAAGGGCATTACGACAAGGCCAGTTTGCAGCGATGACAAATTGTACCATGTGGTGCCACTGAAGGTGGATGACTGCAAAGCAAAATGATGGGTAATCGCTCAAGTGGGCGGGGGGTGGTTTCATCATGATTTAATTTGGTAATATATACTAAAAAAATCGATGAATAGTGGGGTGGGGTAGTAGAGTACGTACCTTGAGCGATATGGTAGCGCCAGATGTTGCTCCGATGTCGTAGCCATAGAGAAGGCCGCCCAAAGCTGGAAACAGGAAGCTGCAGGGCAGGGCAGAAGAAGGTTGCTTATTAAGGACGAAGGAAGAAGAGGAGGACCGCATGGAGAAGAAGGAGAAGAGGAACCGACGGGAGGATTGCGGCGGAGAGGCGGTAGGGCTCGTGTGGCGCGAGCAGCAAGGGCGCCGTGCTCTCGCAGTGGTCGTCGCCGTGCTGGAGCTGGATCCCCTCTGCCCTCTGAAATCAATCAATCGTTGCAATCAGCCAGCCGAGCCGATGGGATAGTTGGAATTGGTCCTAGCAAGATCGACAAGTACCCTGTTGTTGGTGGTGGTGGAGTTGGAGAGAGGATCGTCCGCCATGGTGGGGGGTTCTCTCTATCTCTACTACTCGGAGGAGGAAGAGGAACTTCCCGGCCTCGTAGCTTCCTAGTATAACCAACCAACCACCCACCCACAAAACTCAGTCCTCCAAGCTAAACTAACCAGTTATTTGGCTGGATGGAATACTCCTATTAACCAGCAGCCGTCTTAGCATTCCTTTTTTTTTCTCCTTTCCTTTGTGAAACTTTGACAGACAAATGCTGCTGTCACAAGCAACCCAGCAGCAGTCTTTCTTTTCCTTTCCTTTTTTTTTTTTTTTTGGGGGGGTTGGTTTGAGCCATCTTAGTACAGAGGTAGTATTTAGGAGTAGCCAACAACAATCTTTCACAAAAATACACATGCAGAAACTAGTCCCAGTCCCAACTCTACAAGTACGATGAGTCGTGGCAGCCGCTTCCGCCCCAATTTCATTCCACCGAGACGAAGCCAACCACGTAGCCAGCAGCACTCTCTCTACACATCCAGCAGCTGCCAGCCAAGGACGGACGATACCGACGTTGTATCACAAACCCAGACACTGACAATACACTACTCCACCCATTTCATCTCAAGCATTCACGCGTCTTTAGCAAACCAGCATTCAACCCTCGTCCATTCAAACGGGGACGACGCTCCACTCCATCAAAAATAAACAAACATATGGGAATTAAAACTCCATGTTCTTCCATTCTCAGGTACAGAATCCTCAATACAACATTATTCAGATTCAGCCCACCGAGCCGGCTGACTGCTGTTTTAGACACCAAATCAAATGACACAGGATCTGCGACTTAGGAGACCTCTTCTTTCTTTGGTTCCCACGGCTGGTATCTCGTCCAGTCCCTTTGTCCAGGGTTTAGAGCATGCCCCTTGGAGTGGTAGATCAGTTCCTCACCCTCGCCGGAGAAGTTCTCCTTGTGATCCACGATGTACGCTTTAGCATTCTGCTCCAGTAGCTGCCACAACATATCCAGTATATCAGAATCACCTTTCCACATCCAAGCACAACACCCACCCACATTCCCAGCTACTATTACCAGTGGCAGAGCCAGGAATTTTCGGAAGGCTGCGCAGTGCTCAAGCCTAATGAAAACCAGTATAATCAAACATGTCTATAAGCTCAAATTTCTATCAAAGTAAAACAATTTTTTCATAAATTTATGATCCAATGAGTATATAAATTTCAGCAGATTTTTTTCCAGCAACAAGTAGATAAGCCAAGTAAAAAACAAATGAAAATTTAAACTGCACTATAGCATCATAACAACTCTGCAAGATATATAAGACAAAAATTCCCTTTGTATGCCTTTCCTGGGCTGGGGGCTACATTCTGGTTGAGTAGACTGTGGGCCACATCAACATGATTAAGTGAAGGTAATTAAATTAAGCAAGCATGACCTTGGTCTACAGGCTGCTATCTTCATGCTGCGGGACACAGCCAAACAGGCCTGCAGCTTGCTACCTTGCACCTACAACTAATTAACTTGCCCAGGAATCTAGTCAAATCAGTGTTGTTTTATCACTAGGCTAAAACGACTCGATGGCGTGAAGCCGGGCAGCCGCCCAGCCTGCCCAGGAGGTGAATCCGCCACTGACTATTACATAAGAAAACAATAGCCTAAAAGGTAATAACATTTCTAAGCATCACACTGGACAGTACAAGTAACAAGAATCACCAGAGATTCTCATCATATACAGACTACAGTAAATTCTAAAGGCTCCCCTGTTTGCTAACTTAACTAAACTAATATGCATGTTTGCTCATTTAACCATGGGAGGCAATAGCCAAGATCGGCCCTTTTCAGCTAAGCTTTCCTTGACTTGTCTGGACATTCGGTTGTTTCACTTTTGATGCCAAGTTCTAGTGTCTGCTTGTTTGGTTTTGAGAGCAAGAATTTTTTTCCCAGGATCCAAATTCCTAAGTCAGTGGCGCACGATAAAGCATTACCATAACTTATAGTTATGTCAGAGGACCAAAGCTAGGAAACACAGCCAACACAAAGAAGAAAACTTGCCTTGTCCCCAGTGCTGTCTGTGATGTGGTGCAGCCATCCATGCCATTCAGGGGGCACTTGGGATGCATTGTAGCGCCCTTTCTCTGCATATTCTACCCACCTGTGCCTTCCTGCAGAGTTACCGGTATTTAGTTTTCTAGAAAGCACTTTTCTTTGGAGATAGAAAGGTAGAAACATAAGAAACGTTACATTACTACAAAGGCATGCATACCAGGTGATCACTTGTGAGCAAAGTTACAAATCTCAGAAGTGGAAGAAAAGCAAAACAAGATGGCAAGAAAAGCAAAACAGGATAGCATAGCATGTCTTGTTGTGCGAAGATAATACTCGATTCCATGATTGAAATGAATTAAAATTGCATAATAGAAGAAATGTAGCATATAGTAACTCACCATACTGAGTGTCATGTAGTTTTTCATAATATTTGTTCCCAAACTTGTCTACTCCTACAAGTGTTGCGCCGATATTGTGGATTTTAGTTTGCCTGAAAAGAGAGGATAATAATTACTACATTAGCCTGCGGCGGCCTGTGGTGAGGAGACAAACAAACACATCAACATATATGTGTGTGTGCGCGCGTGGGCGTGTGTGTGTAAAAAATAAAAGAGTGAATTGCACTTATTACCTAAGTTTCACTTTGGACCACCCTTTATCCAATCTTTTCATTTGGACTATGTATTTTTACCAATTTTTGTATTTTGGACCATCTAAACTCTCTTCGCGAGCACAAAACAAAATCAAGCACATTGACACCATCATGTCGATGATATTTCCTATTTACATGCAGCTCACATCTTTGTCGAACGAGAGGTTGGATGTGACTCGACAAAAGTGTTAGGGTGGTCCAAAGCACAACAAAGGTAAAAATACCTAGCCCAAAGTGAAAAAGATTGGATAGAGGGTGGTGTAAAGTGAAACTTAGATAATAAAAGGTGGCCCAAAGTGCAATTCACTCCAAAATAAAATAAAACGGAGAGCTAGTAAGAAGGGGGAACTTACAAGAGGTTTCCATCCAGAAGGCATTTGCTGTAAATGATACAGAAAGCGTTATTCAGTTTGATGGAGCAAGCAGATGGCATCAGTGGATAGAAATGTGCAAGCAAAAACAAAACAAAAGAAAACAGTTGGTAAACCGAGGTTCGGATAGCCTTGCCCAATCGGTTGGGTTAGGCGGCATGAAGCAACAACCCTAATCGAGGGGATTCGGTGCTGTACGGTACGATTCGATTCGAATCGAAGGGCAGAGGAAACTAGTATGGATCGGGGCCTATTAAAGAGGAGAAGAAGGTAATGGAGATCCGGATCGGCGCCGCGTGGAGATGGATGGGGGAGGAGGAGAGGGTTGTAGCTTACAAGTAGCCTTCGTCGCGGGCATGGCGGAGGAAGTTGGAGAGGCCCTTCTCCCGGATGCCGTTCAACACGCCCCGCACCACCGCAGCCATGGCTCCTCCTCCTCCTCTCCCCCTTCCCTTCCCGGCTCTTCTGATCTCCTGCCCCGGCCTCTTGCTTGCTCTTCCTGCGGATCGGAGGAGGAAGAAGAGGAGACAGAAGAAACATGGATGGGCCGAGTTTATTGGGCTCCTCATCTCTCTGTTCCGCCTCCTCTTCATTTGAGGTCCCCTAATTTTACACCAAATTCGATTTTCATTCTTAAATCTAAAAATCAGATACAACGAGGTCCCCAACTAAAAAACCAGCGCAAACGATATCCCTCGACAGTATTATCTTCGGTTTTGACAGGCGTGATGCCTATATGACGTTAACGTGACATTAGGAACAAAACTGAAAATAAAAAATTAAAACCAAGTATACAGGACCCATATGTTTGTCAAACAAAAAGATTAAAAAATAATGAGACTCACATGTCAAAAGGTCCCACTTTCTCTACCTCATCTTCTCTACCTTTATCTCCTCAGCACGCATGGAGAGGGAACAATGGGGTCGTCCGCCTGGGAGGCGGGGAGGGCGGCGAACGTGCGGAGAGGGAGGATGCGGGAAGGCCGATGAGCGGGATAGGGAGGTCGGCGAGGGGGGCGGGGAGGCCAGCGAGTTCCTCCAAGTCCAAATCCGACCATTGCCGACACCACTTCCACCACGCTCGTCGTCGTCTCCAAGCTCAGGAGAGGAGCAAGACGGCGGCTCTGAGGTTAGGGGTAACCTCATTCAAATGTTGACAATGACTCTACGGAGGACAAGCGACGGGAGTGGAGGTCCCTAGACCTCCTATGGCGGTCGAGCTCGATGACGTTGCGGCCATTGCCTAGCTTCTCCCCGTCGGTCGTCGCCCTTCTTCCCGACGGCCACCGCCCCGTTGGTTCTGCACGCTGGAGACTTGGACAAAGATGGAGAAGAGAGATATTTTTTAAAGTACCTATGGATTGATGTGGATTGTTGAAGAGATGAGATCTAACGATAAAAATATGATGGTACAACATCCATCCAGTAATAAGATGGAGTAGTGTAGCATAAGGGTAATTCGAAAAAAAACATAATCGTAATCTTGTAAATTCAGAATTGTAATATGCGGGTGGCATAAGCTCGACCCAGTTTCTTGGCTCATAGCCTAAGGTTTAGGGGCAACAATAGTGGTGGCTAGATGGGCCGGGCCAAGGCGTGTCGACCCGGGCATGGCAACACTATTCATCGGCCCGTACCAGCACTACACGGGAGGTAGTGGGCCGTGCCGGCACGGCCCGGTGGCGCGTGCCGAGCCAAGGCCGCGCGCCCGAGCCCGTGGGTCGGCATGACACAACACGGTTTCTATACATCGAGACGGCGAGCACATCGGGGTGACAAGCGGAGCTAACAGAGACGAGCCAACGCCTCGAATTCACTGGAGAGCGACCAGTATCAGCAGATTACGGTAGCAACCGTCGGCGAGAGAAAGGGGAAAACATCGTCGAAACGATGAGGGTCCGATTCACTAGGGCAAAGCATATACACGGGTCCACAAAGTCATTCCAAGCGATGGTAGGTGGAGCTGTGCTAGAAAGTGACAGCAACGGCGAACACGCCACAGAGCAGAGCAAGCGCACGCAACGAGCTACGACAAGCGGCAGCGGGGCTAAGACGGCGCCTACGCGCATGGGGGAAAGGATGATGGGCTAGTTAGTGGTCTAGGGGGAGACGGAGCAAAGGGGAAATGGAGGAAGTACCGCGAGGGGGAGGAGCGCCATGTAGAGCGACCAACGGTTCGTTTCGGCCTCAGACCGAGGAAGATGAGGAAGCGAGCGGCCAGAGTCCTCGTCATGTGTCCTCGGGAGCACCGGCTCCTCTGGCGCGCTCCATGGATGACGGTGGCAAGGCGATGGCACGACGGCTTGGAGGACTCAAATGCAATGGGGGAGAGGGGAGGCCAAAAACAAGTGAGAGGAGGGGAATTTATAGGCCCGAGTTGACTTGGAGGAGAAGGGAGCGTGGGTGGATAGGTAGCTGGCGCAATCAAGGCAATGACAACGAGTTGGCACTCTCCGGCGCAAGCGGCCAAGCGGCGACAGAGAGGGTGACGCCGTGGTCGGGGAAAAGAAAAAGAAGGAGGCGGAAAAAGGGGATGTCTCAGGGCCGCTTTGGGAAGGAAAGGGAGAGAGGAGGAGGGTGCCGGGTCTCGCTCTTGGACACATGCACACAAAGCGGCCGAGGCCACGGGGTGACAGCGACAATGACGGCAAAAAGCGGCGGTGGGCGGTTCGGCATGGAGCAACAACAGGGGCGGTCATCAGCGTAGGCGAGGGCCAGGGGGTGACGACAACATCCTTTCGGTTGGTCACGAGGCGCGGGTGCGGGAAGCAACTGCGTCGGCGGGGAGAGAGAGCGCGAGCGCGAGAGGCAGAGAGGAGGCGCAACGGCGCTCTACTGCGGGTGTGTGTGGCGCACGTGCCAGGGGCACGGGCCGACAGGGAGGATTGGGCACAGAAGGAATTCAGCCCAAACAAACCAAGGGAGGTTAAGTAGACTTTGTGGAGAATTAGATTGGGAGGCATTTAGGGTTTGGATTTTATTTCCGATTTCGGGATTTTCTCTTGGATTTGATTTGGGCACTGAGAGGGAGACTAGGACCAGGACACACAACGAAGCATAACCGAAGAGCGAGCTTTTGCAAAAGGAAATAGGTTTTTCCACTAACGTCACGACGAAACGGGTGTTACAATGATCTGGCCCAAATATATAGTAGGTGCACGGTCCATGCACTCGCTGATCTACTGCACATATATATGCTCTGAGTTTTAATTCATGGGGTTGCTAGCTGCTAGCTTAATTTAATTGATCCTTTTCCTTCATTCTACCTTGTCGTCTAATCCTTGGAAACGAGAATCCAACTCAAGCTACTCTAGCTAGCAGTGTAGCAGCTCCAAAATGCATTTTGTTTGATTAATTCTCTCTGTTTTATATTATAAATAGATTTATTTTTTCTATTTAAACTTATTTAAGTTTGATTAAATTTATAAGAAAAAGAAACATTTTTAACACAAAACAAACATATTATTAAAATATATTTGGATTTGAAACTAATTTGGTGTTTTAGATGTTGTTAAATTTTTCTATAAAATTAATAAATAAAATGTTAAAGCGGCTTATAAACATAAAACGGAGAGTAATTTTTACAGCTATCTACACATGAATCATGAGTCAGGCATACATACATACATAATACATACCCATATATAAACACACATACACACCCATATACGCTACCCAGCACGTAGCGCCCCAAGAAGCTTTGTAGCATGACTCACGAAAGTCGCCTTGTCCGGTTTTTCCATTGTCCTCCGCTCCCCTTCCAGTCATCTCGTTAAAAATGTTACTCCTTTAGTTTGGTTTTTCTGTTGGGTAGATCGTGTTTTTATCCTGATTCTTCGCGGGGCGACTCCTCCCATACAGGCCCACCCCGTTTCTATCGCTCCCCAACAGGTCAAAGTGAAATAATTACCGGTAAAATCACAGGAACAAACATATATGAATGGATGGACGGATACCTGAGATCGTCATGGCCATGCATCCATCAACAATTGTTGATCAATCTATTTATCTGTCTGTCTGTGACAGATAATATCTATCCATCAATCAGTCCCGTCCGCGCCCGCCGACCCACTCAAAAGATCAATCAAAACGATATGCATCAAAGTAAAATTAACAGGGCGGTAGTGAGAGGAAATGGGAATATATATACATAAAGGCTAAAAGGGAAGATCGATGGATGGATGGATGGATGGATGATGGAGATCGCTAGCTAGGTAATATAGCTGTAGGTGAAGTGACACTAGTACTCATCATCATCGTGCCGGATCGATCGGTTGTTGTTGATGTATGACAAGACTAGCTACTACCTAGCTAGCTAGCTATCGCACTATCCAGCTTCGATCGATCGATCGATTGATCGATGTGGTGTTTTAGTTCCTTCGTCTTCTTCATTCCGTTGTGCGTTGTATATATGCACTGGTGGTCATACATAATGCATGCAAGGGCATGGCCACAATATTCTCGATCAAGTCGTCGTCTTCTTCTTCTTCAATATGTATATATGTATATAATCCCTGTCCGGCCGGGCTGATTAATCTCCTCTGGATCTCTTGCTAGCAATATAGCGTCAATTCATCGATCATGCGTGACAGCTTGTTTTGGCAGTCGTCGGCCGACCAAGGGGATCTCTCGGATGTGGTCAGGGCCAGCCTTCAGCTGAAGACGGCGACTCGCCGTCAGGCTGCATCGCCGTATCTGCACCTATTAGGAGGAGGAGAAGACCAGCTTGCAGAAGTCAGCCAACACGCTGATCATCATGATCATGAGCAGCAGCAGCAGCAGAGCATGGATGCTTCTGCAGCTTGCGACCTTCTCCAGGCAGTAGTGCAGCAGCAGGGAGCGTCGCCGAGGCCGATTCAGGAGGACACCGAGGATCAGCCAGTAGCAGAGTTATTTGCTGGTGCTCATCATCACCTGCATGTTGTTCCGCCCATCAAGCGAAGGTATTAATTTACAATTTTGCTATAACCATGCATGCGCAAGCACACGATCGAACAGCTATACTCCATATAACACACGCATATATACGATACGACTATGCATGCAGGAAGAGCCAGACGAAGAAGGTGGTGTGCATCCCGGCGCCGACGGCGGGGGTGAGCGGCGGCGGCGGCGAGGTGGTGCCTTCGGACCTGTGGGCGTGGAGGAAGTACGGGCAGAAGCCCATCAAGGGGTCGCCCTACCCTCGCGGGTACTACCGGTGCAGCAGCTCCAAGGGTTGCTCCGCCCGGAAGCAGGTGGAGCGCAGCCGCGCCGACCCCACCATGCTCGTCGTCACCTACACCTCCGACCACAACCACCCCTGGCCCACCCACCGCAACGCCCTCGCCGGCTCCACCCGCCCCTCCTCCTCCAAGATGGCTGCAGGACTACTCCTCCAAGACAGCAGCAGCCGCCATCATCCAGTTCATCATCAGACTGACCACGATCGTCTTACTACCACGACGGTGCCCATGATCGCTCACCTCAAGCAGGAGGCGGACCACCATCATCAGCTGGACATGATGATGATCTCCGCCGCCTCCCCCTCCCCCTCCCTCTCCCTGCTGCAGCCGGACCACCATCAGCTGTGCACCATTATTGACACCAAGCACCACCTCTTGTTTCATCAAGACTATCCTCACAGCTTCGGCTTCTTTGACTAGCCAGACGCCCAGACAAGCTACACTTTGTTGTAAGCTGGAGTAGCTAGCTAGTTAACCATCTATGGCCTAATGTAAGCTAGCGTACGCCATTAGTTGTTACGGAGCACGCTACTTGTTAGTTAAAATGTTGAACAGCACTACACCCTCCAGTCACAAAAAGAATATCGTTTAGAATGCCTCCACATAAGTTAATTTGACTATAAGAGGCTTCCTCTCCCTCCTTCCCTCCTGCTCCTCCCTGTCTCGCTGGCCGAGGTGGGGCGGAGCCGCATTGGAGGCGGACGGTGATGTTGGCGTTGGCCCTCGACGACGGACAGGGGTTGTGGTGGAAATGGAGGCGGCCAAATGGGAGGCATGATGGCGGTGGCAGAACAGAGGCTGGTCGGCAAGCGTTGCGCGGTGGTGAGGGTGTTCTGAGAGGCGAAAGGTTAGACGGTGGCAACGTACTAGCGGCATGCGAGGCCTAGGCGACGACGGCGGTGTTGGTGGTGGTGCTACCATGACCAAGGTTACCAAAACCGCGAAAACCACAGCGGTTTTCATGGTTTTTGTCATACCACGAGGGTACGGTACAACATCCTCATGGTTTCGTTTGAATAATTTCGTGTGAATTCAAAAAATTTGAAAAAATTTATTTTCTTCTACCTTATCTTAATAGAAATCCAAGAAATGCACAAACACCTAAATCCAAGAAATGTCATTGAAAAATACGAGTTTCATAAAATGTTATCGTACAATCAATTTTATTTCAGAAATGCCATAGTCGTTAGAGTTCGGTTTATGCCGCATGATTAAATGCATTATTCATCCTATAGTATTTAACAGAGTGATGCTAATAGAACCCTAATGGAGATGACATTTCTGGGATAAAATCGTTTGTACGATAATATTTTATGGAGCTCATGCTTGTCGATGATATTTTCTCGGATTTTCTCTTATCTTAAAAAGGATGTGTCGATTTTGGACATTAAAATATTTATAGGCAAGTTTATCCTAGCACAAGATTTCATATTAGCGGTGGCAATGTACTAGCGGCATGCGAAGCGACAATGCCTGAGGCCTAGGCGACGACGGCGGTGTTGGTGGTGGTGCACCCAGTAGTGACCAAATTACCAAAACCACGAAAACCACAGCGGTTTTCACGGTTTTCTTCATACCGCGGGGTGCGGTACAACATCCTCATGATTTCGTTTGAATAATTTCGTGTGAATTCAAAAATTTGAAAAAATTCATTTTATCACAAAAATATATTTATTTTTATCACAAAAATAAATTTCACTCGTCCGCCGTGAAAACCACAGTATGTGGCGCGGTTTGAGCGAAAACCGCGACACCGCACGGATTTAAATTTGATTCAAATTTAAATTGTGTCAATGTTCATTTGGTCATGGTTTTCGTGGTTTTTGGCGTAGTTTTCATGGTTTTTGGCATGGTTTTCATGCGGTTCAGAAAAAAACCGCGACACGGCAAATCGTTTTGAAATCGGTATAAATTCAAAACCGTCTACTGTTCATCTCGTCACGGTTTTCATGGTTTTCACACGAAAACCGCGCTACGTCGGGGGGTCGACACGGCAAGGCTGCGCGAAATGGTGAACCCTGGTAGTGACAACTGGTCCGCTTAGGGGTGGTGGTGGTAGCTGGTCGGCTCAGCGGCGCTATGAGCGAAGCTGAGCGCAGTTGGCAACGCCAAGGATGGTGACGGAGGTCAGTGGTGAAGACGGCACGACAGCGACGTCTCTCTGATGAGATAGGCTGTGATGGCAGCTCGACGAAGGTTGTTGTCTGCAACGACAATGGCGTTGTGGCGGTGGCTCTTTGACGAGATAAACTATAGTAGCTCGGCAGAGGTCGTGGTTCGTGGCAACGACAGCGTGATTCGTGGCGACGACAACATGGTGGCGGCGATTCTCCGGTGAGATAAGCTTCGGTGGCTCGGCGGAGGTGAGGTTCTACAGCGATGACAAAAGGGCAACGTGATCGCTTATGTGCGATTGGCAATGGCTTTTGACGAGATAAGGTGCGGTAGCTCAGCGGAGGTGGTACTCTATGACAACGACAGCATAGCGGCGATGGACGTGTTCATGTTGAGGAGGCATTGATTGTTGGGGCGACATGACGCTGGTGCTTGGCGTCTTCTAGTCTTTTCTTTTTGGTCGTTTGTTTTTTATCTCGATTATGAGATGCCGAGTGTATGCATTCGTGTAACCTTTGGTGTGTATATCCATTCATAGATATAGAAGCCAAATTTCTACCTTATCTTAAGAGAAATCCAAGAAATGCCATGGACAAACACCTAAATCCAAGAAATGTCATTGAAAAATACGAGTTTCATAAAATGCTATCGTACAATCAATTTTATCTCAGAAATGTCATAGTCGTTAGGGTTCCATTTATGCCGCACCATTAAATGCATTATTCATCCTATAGCATTTAACGGAGTGATGCTAATAGAATCCTAATGGAGATGACATTTCTGGGATAAAATCGTTTGTACGATGACATTTTATGGAGCTCGTGCTTGTCGATGATATTTTCTCGGATTTTCTCTTATCTTAAAAAGGATGTGTCGATTTTGGACATTAAAATATTTATAGGCAAGTTTATCCTAGCACAAGATTTCATATTATAAAACCTTGGACTTGTACAAAAGAAATTAAATAGCCATATTAACTTTGAAAAGTCCCAAACCCATTTTCTTCTACTGACTAATTGAGGGAGTAGTAGTATGTTCCTATAACCTATCGCCCTTTTATTTTTACTTGAACAAAAAACCTATCGTTTTGGTGCTATATGATAATGAGCCAAAATTGAGGGAAAAAACTTTCGATGCTACAGAACCAACTAATGATAATAAGCAAGCTGCATGCCGAAATTAAAGGTCAGTTTGATATGTAATTTCACGCTGACGCTATTACCAGCTTGGTTGTTCTCGATCAATATCTTGATACAACATTCTACTGGATGGAGAGTAATATGCATAGGGTAGTAGCAAACAAGCTAAATCGATTATTAACAACGACGTGTGCCTGAATCTTGATCTCTATATATCTCCATCACTTCGCAGTGTCCCAATCTGCATTTCAAAATGAATGAGATGGCGATATTCAGTCCAAAGGACACTGTAAACCCCACACAAGAAGGGAAGAAAAAAAATTGAAAAGAAGGAAAAGAGAGAAGGGCACAGGCTGAAAGGAAAACCTGAGGCCCGAAAGCTATGATAAAAAGCTCAAACGACAAGAAGAATCTTGTTACCACAATGCAATCCCTGTTGCTGCTAGGGCGCTAGCTGATGAGACTGGACAATGCAGGAAATATATAGTACCTTGTTGATTTTCTCGACCAATTCCATCTCAAACACTATCTGGAACTGATGATCAACAAGGCACATCGTGTCCGCTATGCTCTTTATCTTTAGGTTTCTCAACGTTGAACAATATGCCTTTGTGTGCCCAGAGTGTCCACAACTAAACTCTCAAGAGAAATATTGCCATGTTAAAAGTAGGCCTGAAGCTTGGATGAAGAACGTTCAGTAGAATCAATGTGTGTGCAAGACCAATTTCTTCACCCGCAGCAGTTATCCCACTATTATGCTGAATATTGTACATAGCACAAGACAGGTGGGCTTTATCAGCCAGATTGTGCAGAAAACAAAACCAGACAAGAGTGCATCAAACAACAATTGGAAAAAATAAATATATATTTCAAATCAGTGTGAGGAAAGCAGTAGTTGGCACTCAGTACTCGTCAATCCTCCAATGCCAAACTCCATCCTGTCTGTCCTGATTTTCTAGCTGCAGAAGTTGAGCTTCTTTATCACTTTTGCATAAGCTAAGTGCACTAATGCAGGCTTCCGAAGTCTTCTTTTCGCTTCCTTCGACTGCAACAACATAAACAATAGCATCAGATACAAACTCAGTGTGCACTGGACAGCAGTACCAGCTGAATAACATAGTGGAAACAATTAGTGGAGAAATGTGTCAACAGTTAAAATGGCTGAGTAACTTTGATCATATAAGAAAGACATGGATGCATCAATGAACTTTGGAAAATGTTTAATGAGTTCTCCAATTGGCTATATGGAAATGAGTTTGATTCGATTCTTTGTAGTGTAGAGAAGGGTAGCTCAAGTGGTGTTGTCAGATTTTGTTACAACTTTTTGGAGACCGAAGTTACGGGACATCTGAAAGGTTTACCGAATCACTCCACTATATTCATCTCTCTCCTGGGCATGGAACCAATAGATTGGCCTTGGACTATGGTAAAACTAATCATATCGAGGAAGAGAAAATGGCAGGGCATCCATGTTTACATGATGAGACATATGCGGTTTGGCAAAGATAACAAAGGGCAGAGAATTCACCATCCAACATATAACACTAATAAATCAAGATTTCCATGGGTGCATTAGGCAGCAGTAATCGAAAGTTTGGTGCATAAGGGCAGTAAATAAATCGCTCATGGCAGGAAAGGCAACGGGTAGAAGACAAGATGGTCATTATGACTTTCTGGAGACTGAAGTTATGGGACATCTAAAAGGTTTACCGAATAGGTCCATATTCATATCTCTCCCTCCCTCTCTCTCTCTCTCTCTCTCTCCCTCTCTCTCTTGGCACGGAACCAATAGATTGGCATTGGAGTCAGGGGTGGACCTACCACTATGGCATGCTGTGGCGCAAGCTAACCTTTTCCGCAAACACCCTCACCCCCTGCTACCCATGGATGTCATCTACCATGAGCGGCTGTGGAACGGGGGTCTGGAGCAGCAGCGGGAGCTCTGGACAAGCGAGGAAGATGAACAGGGTTTCTCTGGGTGTGTTAATGGGCTGAGATGAGGGTGTGAGAAGCAATGGCCTGTGCATGTTAACGTGTCTTGCCAGCTGGCCAACAGGCCATAGCCCATCTCTCGTTCTCCCCAATTTCCCATCATAGTATAGTGCTAGTGCTGGTCGAGTGGTGAGCGATGGCAGTTTGCTGCTCGGCGCTTGGTGTTGGCGGTGGCGTCCGGCGGCCTGGTGGTTCAGCTAGGTAGCAAATTAGGGGTGGCAGCTTGGCAATGGATGCCGGGGAGGGTGCAGGCGGCAAGCTTGCAGCCCGCGCTACCTGGGGTCTCTCGTCCTCGGCAGTGCTGGAGCATATTAATCATGGGGCGGCAAAAGCGACGGCGGCCGGCTGCCCGTTATCTCGGCGTCAATCTGGAGCAGCAAGACGAGCAGCGGCGCAGCCAACTACTAAGTATTAATCCATCTATTTAACCTTTTGACTTCGTTTTGTTCTAAATAAAACATCAACTACTAGGTACTAATCCATCTAATTTGCTTGACAGCTATTTATTGTTGTTTTATCTTTTATAAGTACTATAAGGGTCCAGAACTGTGATGATCAACAAGGTATTTTCTTATATGTATTGTGTTTATATTTTGCGTGTCACTCGATTAGTATAGCTGCTTGTTTATTGGTGATTGCAATGTGGGGATTTGTATGTTTTTCATTGGGTTGCATTGAAATGCTCTTAGCTGACTGTTCGTCTCCACCATAGCTATAATTTTTTTTCTGGGTCCACCACTGACTGGAGCATGGTGAACTACATCATATTGAGGGAAAGAAAATGGCAGGGAATCCGTGTTTCCACGATGAGACATGCGTTTTTGCAAAGATAACAAAGAGCAGGGAATTCATCATCCATCATATAACAGTGATAAACTGAAATTTCATGATAGAGCATAATAAAATGGAATGTTTGGTTTCGCTAGGAATTCAGTAACAACTGGATACGTACAGCACAAGCACCAGAGTACAAGGTGCATAAGGATAGTGAAGAAATGGGTCCTAGCCCGAGCAGGACAAGCATGTTGGGAGGGGAGGGGAGGGGAGACAAGAGAAGATTGAAGATGGTGATGTTGTACCTTGAGGTGAGCATTGTGGCGCTTGCCGGCCCTCCACCTGCGGACCTGGCCGTCATTCATGACTCTGAATCGAAACTTCATGGACCTAGTAAGTAGCAAGTGAGAAGTTGATAGAGTGATTGAATGATGAAGAGAAGAGTGGCAGGAGGGGTGCGTACGAGGGGGGCTTGATCTTGTACTTCTTGACCTTGGAGGTGGTGGGCGTCCGCGGTGCGCGCGATCTGTCCTTGGCGGCGAAGTGGCGCACCTGAGTCTGCATCGGCGGGGCCGGGGAGGAGGGATGGAGGAAACCTAGAGGAGGGCGAAGAGGTAGAGTCAAGAAGGGGAATGGCCTGGGGATGAGGGGCGGCGGAAGAGGGCGGCGGGCAGGGGCGGAGACAGAGGAGGAGAGGAGGCGGCGGCCGAGGCCAGCGGCGGCGCACCACCGCCGCATCGTGCAGTGCCTCTTGTCTTGTCCGTTGTTAGGGTTTGTTCGAGGAAACGAAGGGGAGGAGGAGTGAGTCCAAGAGGGAGAGAGATGAAGGCCCATATTGCATCCAGCCCAATTGACATCCGGCCTAGTATTTTACTTGACGTGGCCTAGTTCAGCCCATCAAATCCGGTGTCGCTTTCTCGCGCCGGGCGTGGCCTCGTGGGTCACCAATCCTTCCTTCCCTTAAAAAAAAAAAAAAGAAGATGATGATAAGCAGCAGCACGAGGTCAAAACACACCAACCATCAATTTTCCGTGGAGTAGTATTTAATACTGTATGCGATTAATTTGCTGAGATGGTCCTTGGTTGGGGGCGGGGCCAGGGAGGTAGGAGCAATAATAAGGTGACACAGACCGTGACGATCCAAGCTACTACTAGTAGTTGTCTTGTTCGCCTCCATTCTATTTCAGTAGTAGGAGATCCGAGATCGAGGAGGAGAAGAGCAAGAAAGAAGAAGAAGAGGATGGGCATGGAGAGCGGAGATGCTCAACTGCCGCTGCTCCACCATCACCAGGTTCTCTTCTAGTATCCCAATTCCCGAATCCATCCATCCTAATTAAGCTTGCTTCCATATGATCGAGTACTAGCTACTCTAGTATTACTCCAGTACAGTATATACTCCACTGTACAAAGGAGGGGAGGGAGGGGGTCTCATCAGTCATCACAGATTGGATCGAGCACGTCAATTCCACCAAACCTATTCTCAATTTCTCACCGCCCTGCATCGATCGGTACTCACTGCCTTGTCTCTCTCCCTCTCTCTGCCTGCAGGTTTCCGCATCCAATGAGCACTATACCAAGCTCCCCTTCAACTGGAAGGCTCCTGCTCTTATTTTGGGTAACCCCACCCTTGGCCCCTTGTTAATTTACTTTCCTCCTCTATCCACCAGTCTCATTGATCTATCTACACATAATTAACCATATTATAGGAGTACTATGAAAAATGAATATAACACCTTTCCGCAAATGTCAGAGTACTTGTCTAGTGATTGCTCTCTTTCAAGGAAACAAATCCTTTTAATTTTGAGTGGCTACCATGTCAGTGATCCAAGTCAAAAGGCGCATAGGAGATTTATCTTTTTTTTAAAGTTGTATCCTAATATAAATAAGGCAGTACTGCATAGGAGATTCATCCCTTTTTTTAAGTTGTATCCTAATATAAATACACGCTCATTCATTCATTGTAGCCTTTGAATTCTTGGAGAGCATTGCCTATGCTGGCATCTCCCTCAACTTGGTCGTTTATCTTGGAACCGTCCTCCATGGAACTACCGCCTCAAATGCAGCCAATGTTGATACATGGAATGGAACCACTTTTCTTACACCGGTTCTTGGAGCCTTTTTGGCTGATACATACTGGGGAAAGTACAAGACCATTGCCATCTCTACAATGTTCTATCTTATTGTAAGTGCAGCCATGTAATATTGTGTTGTGTGCATCCTTTACTGCGAATCCCTCTCATTTGCATGTTTGTGCTCACGTTATCTATCTATCTGTCTGCTCAAATTATATGTGTCCACGAACGAACAAACAGGGGTTGCTTGTAATTACTGCCTCTGCTGTTATCCCATCACTACAACCTGCTCCATGCAATGGGAGCTCATGTCCTCCTGCAACAGGGTTTCAGTATTTTGTCTTCTTCACTGCGCTCTACCTTATCTCTGTCGGCACCGGGGGTGTCAAATCAGCATTACTACCCTTTGGAGCTGACCAGTACAACGATTCAAACCTCGAAGAGAGTAAAAAGAAGCAATCTTTCTTTAGCTTGTTCTTCATTGCCATCAACCTTGGAGTGTTCATCTCTGGCACTGTCGTCGTCTGGATACAGCAAAATGTTGCTTGGTCTCTCGGATTCGGCATCTCCTCAATATGCCTTATTGTTGCCACAGCTGCCTTTTTGGCAGGAACACCAGTGTACAAGGTCCAGCTTCCCAGTGGAAGCCCACTCAAGAGTGTTGTAATGGTTTTTGTTGCCTCTTTTAAGAAGAGAAAAGTGGAGGTTCCTGCCGATGACGGACTCTTGTATGAAGGGGATGATGCTGATTTAAGCAATGGACAGTCAGTCAAACTAGCACATACTGATGGTTTCAGGTACTTGTGTCACCTAAATTTTATATATGCTGGAAATTTTGCAATTTTTTTCTAGGCGAATATAATTGGCACTGATCTTAAAACGTTACTTTTGGCATATAGAGCATGGAGTATACTCCTATATTGTTGTTTGATACTGTGTATATGTGAAGGATATGTGGGCTGTGTTTGATTTCAGGTGTTTAGATAAGGCTGCAGTGGTTTTGGAGGAGGTGGAAGAGATAAACAAGGATGTGGGCATAGGCGGGTGGGTGCAGTGTTCGGTGACGCAGGTGGAGGAAGTGAAGATTCTGCTGCGGATGGTGCCGATATGGGTGACCAGCGTCCTGTACGCGGCTTCCTTGGGCCAGACGGCCACCACCTTCGTGCAACAGGGGAATGCCATGAACACCATGATCGGATCCTCCTTCTCTGTCCCGGCGGCATCCCTCAACTCCGCCGAGGTCATCTTCATGATGCTCTGGGTCGTCTTCCAGGACACCGTCGTCGTCCCGATCGCCAGGCGCTACACCGGGAACCCCGCGGGGCTGACGCAGCTGCAGCGGATGGGCGTGGGCCGGTTGCTGGCGGTGCCGGCGCTGGCGGTGGCGGCCATGCTCGAGACGTGGCGGCTGCGCAGCGTCAGGGACGGCGGCAACCTGAGCATCGCGTGGCAGCTCCCGCAGTTCGTCATCCTCGCCTGCTCCGACGTCTTCTGCGGCATCGCTCAGCTGGAGTTCTTCTACTCGGAGGCCCCCGTGTCGATGCGGAGCCTGTGCTCGGCCTTCTCCTTCCTGGCGCTCTCGCTCGGCTACTACGTCAACTCGCTCGTAGTCTCCATCGTCGCCATGGTGACAACCGCGGGCGGCGCCAAAGGGTGGCTCCCCGCCGACCTCAACGACGGCCATCTGGACTATTACTTCTGGCTCTGGACGGGGATCAGCGCCATCAACTTTGTGGTGTACGCCGCGTTTGCCAACAATTATACCGTCAAGAGACTCGCCGTCCCGCACTCGCACTGATCGCCAAGAATTCATCATTCATCGATCGTTAATTCGATATATCCATCGATCCACCCACAATGCACAAGTACAACCGCCATACAAACAAGACCAATCAACGATTCTAGCTGTATCATTCCACTTGATTGATTGAGGACGTACATGTATAAACCAAATAAAAGGCTGAATGCACATGCATTCCGCTTGCAGTTTTTTTTTACCTTCTGCAGTTTCTTAACGAAAGTATTTGAATTTTTACAACAGATTTCTGCTAGAACTACATCTTACCGAGATCCATCAGCCCAAAATCATGAAAACATGTTCCCAACTTGTGAACATTGTATTACTTGCTACTTGCTACTTCCTTCACCTAATGAGGCTTGAAAACTGATGATAACCGCTCAAAAACCATGTTTATCGACTATCTCCCGGAAAATGCGCCATATATAGGATTCAATGTAATTTTCGGGTGGATTCTGATTTGAAATCAGTAATTCAAAAAGAAATCTCTAAAATCCTATGATGGTTGTAATACTATCCGATACAAAATTGGGTAAGAAAGGTCATGTGTTTAAGTGGCTTTTAGTGCCAGAAGAAACCCAATTTGCAGTTTGTGTGGAAATTCTGTCCTTAGCTTATCAGTGGTTCCAACGCCCAGTAATTTTAAAGACTGATTGTGCGGCATGCGTGGAAGGACATTCTACGTCAAGTATGGATCGATCTTGTAATTTTGGCCATATAAGTGATGTCAAAGATCTTATGGATTTATTAGGTGGAGTCTGTGTCGCCAAGGTAAAGAGAGAACAAAATAAGGTAAGCTAGCTCAACATGCTATACGCTGCGGTAGTAGTGCTGTTTGGCTAGCCGGAGTCGGCTTCGGACTGTATCAAAGCATCTATTGCTTGAAGATTGTAATGCTACTTATGTTTAATAAATCTGTCTTACCCTCAGATATTTAGCAGCCCAAAAGCATGAGATTTTTTTTGAAAAAGGAATGGAATATGGGCCAAAAGCCCATTATCATTTTGCTGCCCAACCTAGCCCATTGGAGAGGGAAATATCCTCTTCCCAATCCCAACTGCAAATGAAGGAGTAAGTTCTATTTATCCCTCGTTTTCACGTCGAGTTTAAATCACGTTCTCAAATCATAATACTAGATATAACGTGTCCCTCAAATCCTAAGACCATTGCAGACAAAATTCTAAAGTGGTTTGAATGACGGTTTTGGCTGACGTGGTGCCTACATGGCTAGTTTGATGTTGCACCAGAAGCAAAATTTAAAATAAAAAATTAAACAAGATGCTTGTCAATGGGTCCTACTTCCTCCACCTCCCACTCTCTCCTCTCTATCTCCCCCGGTTGGCGGTGCCTTCTTTCCCCTCTCCTCTCGACATTCCCCCTCCCTCCTCGTGCTCTCTCACCGGCTGGCCATGACCGCGGCCGTCTTCTGTTAACACTAAAATTTGGTATGATTCTCTAGTGAATTTGATTAAGAAAAGAGCTGATCGATAAATAGAAGTTTGTCCAGATCAAGATGAATTCAAAAAGGAATCGTGAAGACCACGGCATGGTAGTTTAATTCTATCTATTAATTAGACAGGATTTATTAACTTTTCTTTTATATTTAGGTAGTTGTGTTCAGTGTCCAATTGTTGATGTGAAAAACGCACACTGGCCTGAGAGATCTGTTTAACTCTAGTGCATGACCTATATCTTGCTTTTGAAGGTGTGTCAGTTGGTTTGATCTTACAACCAACAAGAAACAAAGAAAGAAAACGAAGTTAAATCCATAAATGATAGTCGATTGGCTAGTGGTCGATGACGTATCGTTCAATATGGAGCTGATGCAATATGCATGATGGGTAATAGACAACAAAGCAAAAGGAAAATTAGATCTACTCGATCGGCTGTAGATATCAATGATATATAATCTATATCCCAAAATACGTTTAAACCAAGTGATTGGGATAGATCGGACAGTGTGCCGAGACAGTATAAATCACTTATGTTTACAAGAACTTTAAGATAGAGATTATGTGTATTTATAGCATAACCGATATAATAAATTTAACATGTATCGGCTAATACTCCGATACCACTTTATACTAAGATATCAATATAGATTAAATATACTAAACAAGAATCAATCAAGTGTTAAGATATACTAATAGATTGATAACAAGCTTAATATATTTTACCATAATGAGATCTTAATGTAAAGGACAGATTTAGCATATAAGTAAATATGTAAGAAACAAGATAACTAAACCAGGTAAGATCGGCTGAAACCTCGATACTATCTCTACAAGCAATCATAGAACAAGATAGATATTATGATTCTAAATAATACTTAATAGGTCGGACTTAACCGATACAACACTAAGTATAAAGAGAAGCATAAGGTCTAAACCAATTGATGAAAGCCTTTCGAGATGGTGGATACGCTATATAATCTAGGTCAACATTGATATCTAACTCTATCGGCTGTTGTCTAGTTACAGATGCTAGCCGACTGGGGTTAGATGGCGATATTGACTTAGATTATGTAGCATATATGATAACTCAGTGATTTACGTAAACAAGATTAGAGTGTCATAAAGATGTAAGCACTGATCCCGAGAACACAAGCCGTCATAACAAGTTTTACCTCTTGTTAGAGATCAAACCCGATTCAGCCCAACTCGAAAGCGAGAACTCGTCCAAACAAATGAAAGTAGAAAAGGTGACGATGCGCCGAAAGTGTTATTGAACTGATTGTTGTTGATTACATGGTCTTAAGCTATATTTATACCCAAATACAAAATATGTTCTTGTCGAACATGACTCTTATCTCTATTACAACTCAAGATACGAACAAGTCCCTTAGGCGAACTCTTACCGACACAATCTATAAAGAAATTACTTAAAACAACCTAATAAATAGATACAATTACCTTTTTAGGACCATTACGTCTATTGCAATCCTTATGAAGCACATCAATCCGATCCGAAAGAGATTTCAATGTCATCTTACCGGACTCGGCTACATCGGCTTACCTTGTCCGATTTGGTATCAGCCGATGAACACCTTAGTCGATTCGGTATCAGCCGATAAACTCCTTAACCGATTTGGTTTGTGACTGGTGTGTACTCTGTTTCCAAGAATCACGGTCTCCTCTAAATCTACTCTGGCCTTAATTCCAAATCTGATTCATGACTTACCAAATTTGATCATTAACACATGCCCCCAAGTTCGCTATATTTATAATATTGTGAATTTACAGAATCTTATCTTCAAGAAAATCTAGGGCTTTTCGTTTCGGCCGTTAACACACCTCTTTAAATGACAACCACCGCTTCGAAGTTTTTCACACCGTTGCCTCCGTTTTCACCACTTCAACCACAGCCGTCCCCAACTTTTGAACGAACATGGCTTGATTATAGGATTCATAGCCGATGCTGGTGCTCTTTGGATTGCTTCAAACTTCTGGCAATCTTGACAACCTTTATAATATCTGAAACAATCTTCTAACATTGTCGACCAAAAATACCCAGCTCGTCGAAGCAACCACTTCATCTTGTGGACTGATTGTTGAGTACCGCATATACCTTCATGTACTTCTCCCATCACAACCTTTGCTTGATCGGCACTCAAACACTTTAGCAACACCCTATCAATCGTCCGATAATACAGCTCATCATTCAACAAGACATATCTCAAAACTTTGTGGGGAGGAGTGAGATCGATCCAGTTGATTGACACTGAGGAGGACCGGATTGTGTGGAAGTTCACCAGTCATGGTTGCTACACAACTGCATCGGCCTATGAGGCCCAATGTTGGGGGGCAATCAATACCACATACAAGTAACTCATCTGAAAAATTTGGGCACCTGGAAAATGTAAATATCACGCATGGCTTATCATCTAGAATAGAGTCTGGACTTCTAACCAACTGGCGGCCAGGGGGTGGACAAACAACGGCTTGTGCCCACTCTGCCGTACCTCCCATGAGACAGCCTTACATCTAGTAGCCACGTGCAGATTCTCGGTCAGAATTTGGAGCCTGGTTGCTAATTGGGTAGGAATCCAACAAATCCAACCGATACACTGGCGGAAGGCCCATACAATCCAATAATGGTGGGAGAACCTTAGTATGTACACCAGATGTTTCAAAAAAGGGCTGCGCTCCCTCATCATGTTGGTCGAATGGGAGCTTTGAAAGGAACAAAAGCGAAGGATCTTCGATCACAAGCAGTTACCAACGGGAACACTTTTGGCTTTAATCAAAGAAAAAGTGAAGCTATGGAGTCTAGCGGGTGCTAAGTATTTTTGCCTTTGCCTGTATAGCTTTTAAAGGAGTATAGCTTTTTTTTTGCTTTTTGTTTCGCCTTTTTCTTTCGGGTGTATATTTTTCCATCTATATGCAACGTTATCGTGCTATTTTTTAAAAAGAAAATTATAAGGGAAATTTGAACATATTCCACGTATGGTTCGTGTGGTGTTTGTAGTCCTGCAGATGTACGCCTGCACGTACAAAAGAAGCGGTGTTACACACATACGTACCATCTTAATTGAAATCGAGAATTGGCTTCTCGATAGCTGTGCGAGATCTGGTCACATGGGCTCGCGTTAATCCGAGCCGGCGTCCGCGAGTGCGATGCGCTGGGTGCGGGAGACGGAAGACGCTCATCGGCTGCGATGGACGAAATGGACTCACGGAAACGTTACGTATTCTTTAATTAGTTAGTTATTATATATTTAAAAAAAAATATCTCTGCGTTGCAACGAGAAATACTAAATCCTAAATTAACAACTTCAAATTTTCAAATCAGTAAAATCGAGTCTAATTTGAAAATCATAGGAGTCGAGTCTAATTTGATAGATTACCGCAGGATATGTTTTAGTCTTATGGTTCTTCAGTTTGGGGATTAGACTTTTCGAGACTGCCTACCTAAGATTTTAAGCGACACCCTTTGAATAAGCAAATCCGTCTCATCTGATTAGTTTTAATCAACCAAAATTGTAATGTCGCTGAATGATTAATCTTATATGTACATGAGTCCAGAATTGCAATGTAGCCAAAACAATTGTACATACGGGATGAAGAAACACGTGGATGAACAGAAATAATTAATTTGTGTTGGCTCAATCAACTACATAATTTAACAGAAATAATCCTTAATTTTACATCACCGTTAGGCAGAAATAATTAAGAAAACTGAAAAAAAATTATATGAATTTATAACCAACGTTGGTCAGAAGATAAATCCATATTATGAAAAACATTTAGCCAAATCTCTAGTTGGTTTCATTTAGCTAGAATTAAATTAATAAGTAGTCGTAAAAATTTTATATTTTTTCAGCAATTATAAGCAATTAAAATGGTACCAATGCTATTCATGAAAATAGGAAATACTTAAAACCACTATGAGAGAAAAAAAACTGATTTTAACCCAACCCAAAAACTTGCGGCCTGCTTCTGCGTGGAGCGCGCGCGCAGCTCATGAGACGGCCTAGCAGCACGGCGGCCTGGGAATGGAGCCGGCCCGATGCGAGAGAATCGAGGCCGTCCAATCTGATGGATGGTCCCGATTGATCTCGACTTAGACAAAAATCTGGTAGCCCAAAACCCTAACCCTAAAATCTTTTCCCTCAACCCCCTTCCTCTTTCTCGCGAAAAGCAATGGCGGAGGCGGCGATTCCGACGGGTGGCGACGGTGCACAGTCCCTTCCTCTCTCGTGGAAAGCAACGTCAATGGCAGCGATTCCGGCGAAGCGAGGGCGATTTTGATGGGCGACGATGGCATGCAACACACAACATGAATCCATGGTCGGCCAAGCCACTTGGAGCTCGTGAGGCGAACTGATGCCACCCAAGCCCGGTCTGATGCCGTGCGTGGCAGCTGTCCTGGTTCTTCTCCACACGTAGCCAAGGCCACGATGGCAAGCCTCGACCTCGTGCGGCCCATGAGAGACAGGCACAAGGCCGGTCCAAGACGATGGCTAGGGTGTGTGCACGGCAGTGCTGATCCCGTGCTCGCATGACATGATGGCAGCGATTTGCCAAATCGACAAGTCATCAATCCGATTCGCTTAGGGATTTGTTGGGAATTTTGGGTTCTAATTTTAGGGTTTTTTCGATTTAGGGTTTTTGAAATCATGCCATGAGCGGTCGAAGATCGAAACCAGTGAGACCATGATTCCATTGGTTGTATTTTTGCTCGATTTAGGTTGTTTTCTTTGTCTGCCGTTCTTTAATTATTGTGTTTAGTATCTAATTTGAGGAAATGAAATTAGGGTTTATGCAAATTGGTGATTTTTTAACCAATTTTTATATGTTGTATATGCAAATTCTCCGGGCGTAACACGAACTGGCTTAAATTTAGTCCAGTTTATGTAAAATCCCGATCAAAACCGATTTGATGTGGACTCGGGATGATGTGAGAGTGATTGACAAAAAATGTTGACGACGGATGAAATTTTTTACTGGAATCCTAACATATTTTTATTAGGTATATATATAAAATAAGATTTATAAGAATTTCGATCAATTTTTCATGTAGACCGATCGCTAATCATTTTCACTTATTGAGGAAATTGATATTTTTTAATTATTCTATTCCAACTAGTGCATGTGACGTGCAATTTATTTTAATCCATTCAATTTCAGCATTCGGGACCTTCGGGTTGACTAAGAGATATTTTAGTAGGCAAATAACCAGGTGATTACAGTAGTGAGTACGTTTGCCTTTCACGTGGCTCACATGGTGTCTCTCCTGAATGATTGAGGTTTCTAGTTCCAGAGAAGCAATTTAATTATAACTACCACTAGTAATTAAGCGGACAATGCATAATTTTATGTATAGTGGAGTATTCCAGTAGGAAGTCAGAATAGATCGTTGGAGAAAAAGAATCCTAACGACAAACTAGTCGATCGATTTTTTGAATGGAAATTTTTAGTTGATCGATTGAGCCTAGCGAACGGTGCGGCCCCCCATTAATCTAATGAATGGATCGATCAATTAATTAATCTACTGACTGCATGCAGTTGGTCCTCGTCTATGTGTATATATCTATATCTATAGTTATTTATAATCCAAAATTTTGTTTTGTCTGGTTATTTTGTAGAAAACATTTTGAGTTTTTTCGAGATTAAACCGCAGTCCCAATGTTAAAAAGAAAGGAAAGGATGAAAAAAAAACCTCCGGCGCCCCTCCTTCCATGGTCCCTCCTTCCTGTCCCTATCTGCGCCGTGTCCCACGTCGCACCTGCGCTCCTCCCTCTCATCGCTGCTCGGAACTCCCGCGTCGCGTCTGCGCCCCTCACTCCCGTCCCCATTCACGCCGCGCCTCGACTTCACCCGTTGGAACGTATGGGTATATCCTAATCCCCTATTGCGATTGGCCTTATGCTTGGCGGCTGCTGGTCGAATAATCCAACGTGCCTGACTAACTTATCCTGGTATACTAATACTAGTGGTATTCATAAACTAGAAGTCTTACTCCATGACTTAAAACAGAACAGTACACATAGTATTATTTATTTTACAAGTAGGATTGTAGATAAATATAGTCAGCTGTAGGCCAGCTTAATTTCTCTGGGAGTTGGACGCGATTATATTCAGTCTGAAAGTGTTGTTCACATGCACTCCTATTGTTGTTTCAGGTGGTAGCAGCTGCTGGTAATTGAATTGAGACGCATGCAAGTGCCATGCTGCCAAATTGGTTCGATCGACCATATCGAAATGCATTTTGGGTTTTAGGTTGCTGCAAGCTACAATAGATAGCTAGCTAGCTTGAATTGAAGGGAAGCAATCTAGCTACGCAAAGGCAAATTAGCCAAGTTAGCTGCAGCTGGGATGGCGAGATGGATGGATCGCTCAACTACCACCATGAATTGACCACTGTGTGGGTGTGGAGTAGTTGCTTTCCTATGCTATCTTGTATCGTTGCACATGTATATGCATGTACCGGAGGTGATCTTTATCCAAAAATGTATGGGAGGTGGTGGTTGGCAAGATGGTGCTTCTCTTCTTCACATATACGTATCGGTTAGTTATGACTCACCTACAGTCGGGCGGCACAGCAAATTTTTGTTTTTGTTTTCCAACACAAAAGCTTTGCGCGACTGCGCGTGATGTATTAGACGAAAGCAATTCTGCATATCCGGCCGGCTGCCTGCTAGCAGCAGGCGCAACAACTACCAACTTACAAAACGACTAGGCACGCTTTAGATGAAACAAACACTAGCAAGCATACTAGTCCTCCTAGCAAACATAAAAGTGCGTGAGGATATGAGGCAATGGCGGTCACTTGTGGGTCGAAGTTACCTGACTGTCATTGACACATGTGTTCCAATCAATAATAAAGGCATGATTACTTTAAGAATCTTAATCGGTAATTTGGACTAGACCGTGTGCGCGCTGTGGCATGGGCATGGTTGTCATGTGTGTGGTTAGCTAACATGAGAACAGGTTGTTCTTATCACCGGTAACCATAAAGTTACCACGATAACCGTGTTTATCATGAAGAGGATATGATAAAAGTTACTGATGGTAAGGTTTGATGAATTTTAAACGAATTTAAAATTTAAAAAAGTGCACGTAGTTTTTTAATTTTAGTGGCAAATGGTGAAGAAACTTTTGAAAAAGAACAAGATAAAATCATTTTTAAGGATAAAACCAAGAGTGGTTTACAATTGAAAAAACAAAAGTAATGTGTCTTGATTTGTACTGTTCATCTGGCCTATTAAGATCAAAATGAGGAGAAAATATCTCAAATCGCGGTGGCCGCACCTTATGTCGCGGTTATCATGGGAAATTATGCGGTAACCATGAAAAACCGTGCGATAACCACGATCAAACCACAAAACTATTGACAATTCAAATTCAAATATTCAAATACAAAATTCAGACTTTTTTAATGGTTAGTAACCGTCAAACCGAGGGAGGGGGATAACCTTTACCCAAACGGTTTCCTAACCTTTACCCAAACGGTTTCCTAAACCTCGGAGTAACCGCTGCTCTACTAGTACATTGCTACTAGTTGACATGCAACAATTATTTATTGTTATCGATCGCCAATTCGCCAGCTAGCATTTTTCTAATTAGTTGAGTTAGATATCGGCTTTCCATTCTCAATCAGGTTCAGTTCCTGCCAAATTAACCCGATAGACAGTTTTCCCCAGCTAGCCAGCGGCTTAATTATGTTTCTCTACCTTTATTGGTTTGACTTTGTCATCGCGCGCGCGCATATATACTACTGGAGTCAAGTGTGTGTCTGTATATATATATGATGATATCGAATCAAACTAATTAAACCGGACGGACAGTTGTTGTTGTTGACGATGAATGATGATATATACGATCGAGAGCAGGAGCAGCTGAGGTCGATCATGATTTGAATCCATATATATATCAGATAAGGTGGTAACTAGTAGTAAGATGGATAGATCCGGCATGGCTAGTTGGGATGAGCAGCAGAAGCAGAGGCGGCGGCGGCGGCGGTTCAGCTGGAAAGCTCCGGCCATCATCTTGGGGTTCGAGCTGCTGGAGAGCATCGCCTTCTCCGGCGTGGCGCTGAATCTGGTGGTGTACCTGGCCGTCGTCCTGCACGGCACCCTCGCCTTCAACGCCGCCCATGTCGACACCTGGAATGGCACCACCTTCATCGTCCCCGTCGTCGGCGCTTTCCTCGCCGACTCCTACTGGGGCAAGTACAGGACCATCCTCGCCTCCCTCCTCTTCTACCTCGCCGTAAGTCTCTATTTTCTTTCTTTCTTTCTTTCTTTCTTTCTTTCTTTCTTTCTTTCTTTCTTTCATGGAGTACTAATCGATCCATCCACACCCAGGGCCTTGTGCTCCTCACCGTGTCCGCCGCTGTCCCCTCCCTGCGCCCGGCGCCGTGCACCGGAGACCCATGCTCGCCGGCCACCGGGACCCAGTTCTCCGTCTTCTTCCTCGCGCTCTACCTCACCTCCATCGGAACAGGTGGCGTCAAGTCTGCGCTGCTCCCCTTCGGGGCAGAGCAGTACGAGCGCGACGGCGGCGACGACGACACTGAGGGCGCCCCGGCCCCGGAGAAGAAGCAGTCCTTCTTCAGCTGGTTCTTCGGCGCCATCAACCTCGGCATCTTCATCGCCGGGACGCTTGTGTCCTGGGTGGAGCAGAACGTGTCCTGGGCGCTCGGCTTCGGCATCGCCACGCTCTGCCTGCTTATCGCCTCGGCGGCCTTCCTGACCGGCACGCCGTGCTACAGGGTGCGCCTCCCGGCGGGGGACAGCCCGATCAAGGGCATCCTCAGGGTGCTGGTAGCCGCCTTCAGGAACAGGAGGCGCCCGCTGCCGCCCGACGGCGACGGCCTGTATGAAGTCGACGACGAAGACGACGACGACAAGAACAAGGAGGCCAATGATGAGAAGCTGGCGCACACCGATGGGTTGCTGTGGCTGGACAAGGCCGCCGTGAGGGGCGGCGGCGTTGGGCCTTGGGAGGTGTGCACGGTGAGCGAGGTGGAGCGCGTGAAGGTCCTGGCGCGGATTGTGCCCATCTGGGTGACGTGCGTGCTGTACGCGGCTTCGCTGGGGCAGATGACGACGACCTTCATCCAGCAGGGGATGGCCATGGACACGAGGGTGTTCGGGGGAAGGTTCCGGGTGCCGGTGGCGTCGCTGGTGTCGGTGGAGGTGGTGTTCATGCTGCTGTGGGTGCTGCTGCACGACGTGGTGGTGATGCCGGTGGCAAGGAGGTGGCGGCCTGGACCGGGTCTGACGCAGCTGCAGCGGATGGGCGTGGGGCGGGTGCTGGTGGTGGTGTCCATGGCGACGGCTGCTCTGGTGGAGAGACGGAGGCTGCGAGGGGAGAAGCGGTCGATGAGCATCTTGTGGCAGGTGCCGCAGTTCGTGGTGCTGGCCGGCTCCGACGTGTTCAGCGGCATCGCACAGCTGGAGTTCTTCTACGGCGAGGCGCCCGGGTCCATGCGCAGCATCTGCTCCGCCTTCTCCTTCCTCGCGCTCTCGCTCGGCTTCTACGTCAACTCGCTAGTCGTCACCATCGTGGCGGCGGTCACCAAGAGGCGCGACGGCTCCGGCGGGTGGCTGGCGCCGGACCTGGACACGGCCCACCTCGACTACTACTACTGGCTCTGGGCGCTCATCAGCGCCGCCAACCTCGCTCTCTACCTGCTGCTCGCCGGCCGCTACAAGTCCAAGAAGCGTCTATCATCTCCGACGACGACCTCCTCGCCATCCAACCCAGACTCTTCTCATCCGTAGCCACTAGCTAATGCTAATTAGTCATGGCTTCTTCCATCATTAATTGTTGATCCATCATCATCATAGACATACCATACCAATACATACGTACGCACGCACGCACCCATATATGATCTGATCTGTAAGATGGATCGAACGATCGATCACGCCGGCCAAATTACATTTCTGTAAGATAGACCGACCTACTACATCTGATCTGAGCTAGATAGTCAGTAATCACTGCAGCAATGCGAGCAGCATCTTGTATCTTTCTACCTATGTATAGGCTATAGTTTGTTTCTGAATTTAACATAGCCAGGGAATTGAACTGACGACAAACTTTTCTGCATATATGAATTGGTACCCGTTTTATTTTTGGGCAGAAACAGAGAAGCGCTTGCCCTGTACTACAGTTTTAAAGGGGAAAAAAAGAATAAGTTCACTTGCCATCCCTCAACTTTACATCGAGTCTGTTTAACATCCGTAATCCCCAACGTCGGAAACCTGGATTCCATGGAGGGATCCTATTGGTTTCGGCATTAATAAAAGTGATAGGATCCTCATCTTCCATTGGTCCTAAAAAATAAAAAGGGGGTTGATCAAGCATGGGATCGTTATTTGATGTCTCAGATGCTACAGAAAAATAGATAGTAAATGTGTAGAACTTGGAGAACGCCGGATACAAACAAAATCAATCTATGGCAAAATAGGAATAATGCAGCAGAAAGAGGAGTAAAAAGGAGTACATACCTTTGGGATGGTGGAGATAGTCGCCATTGGAATAGAAAAAGGGGTTCATCGACGAAGAACTTGGGAGCTCGGTTCAGTCACCGGAGTTGAGGAGAGAGAAAGGTGGAGCTTGCCAGTGTGGAGGATGGATAAGGGTTTGGACAACGTAATGGTTACCGCTGTTGCTGTGGGTTTTTTATGATGTTAGATGCATCAAAAGGCATACCAGGCTAAGTGGGCCAATGACCTAATAGGCTGGTAAGGCTAAATGGGCCATGCAGAAGAATTCCGAAGCATGTTTATCCATACTACGAAATTGGGGGAATGTGTTAACAACAAAATTTGGCATATTCCGTCAGATATGGAGCAAGATTGGTGGCGTGATTTTGGTAACCAAAAATAGAAAGTTTCATCGGCTGGGGATGTATCGGAGGGCATGTATCGATTATGTAGGTTGTCGATAGGTGCTAGGAGTTTGAGTTCTTGTCGAATTCGGTTGAAGGGACTGAAAATATTACCAAAAAGGAGATTGGGTTCAAGAAGAAAGCTACATGGAGAGTCATCTACTAATTAGGCAGGATTAATTATTTTTCTTTTCTAATTTAGGAAGGATTGATTAGAGTCCGGTTTAGGCATGTAATTTTTGCTTTAGGAAAGTTTGTATCGTGTCTGATATTGACTAGTTCATGCTCATGGGTATAAATTTATATACCTAGTGTCTTATAAAACAACAACAGTTCAATAAACAGTTCTTGTTTCGAGTTGGGCTGCATCGGTTTCGATCTCTAGCAAGAGATGAGTTCCGTTTATAGTTGCTCGTGTCGGCGGGGCTAGGGCTTCCATCGGATGAGTTCGACACTCTATTCCAGTTAATACAAGCACTAAGTTATCATATACATTATCTAATCTAAGTTGTTAGTAATGTTTACTTGTATCGGTTGATTCGTCTAGGGTTTGCTGGTATCATCTAAACTGCTCCTAATGACTTAGATTGTTCAGTGTATCTACCACCCTGAAACACAATCAAAGACTTATTTAGACCTTATCATTTATTTCATACTTAGTGCTGCATCAATTGGCTTTGAACTACTAAGTCGTGAGTGAAATTGTAAGAACTAACTTGTTCTTGGGTTGCCGATAAGGGTAGTATGGGGGTTTCAACCGATCTTACCTAGTACAACTGTTTTGTTTTAAGTTACATGCTTTTTTGCTTAATCTGTTATATCTATCATCTTATATAAGTTTATCAAATCGTTAAATCCATTAAGCTTGTTATTAACCTCACAATGTCTCGGCTAAGCCCCATCTGCTGAGATTATAAGCCGTTTAGTAGATTTAATCAAAGTTGATATTCTTGTATAAGGTTGTATCGGAGTTATAATTGATACTTTATCCTTAAAACACCTAAAGTTATCTCATCGGCTATGATATAAGTTTATATAATTGTTAATTTATCTGATCTTGGTTATAAGCAATTAATATTGTCTCGGTTGCCGATCTATTGTAATTGCTTGTGGCTAAGATAAAAAATTAAATTGGTAATTCCATGTTATATGCATCTACAGTTGTTCATGATTGTTTTGGCTCTAATCTACAAATATTTGTCCATCGACTAGTTATTTAGGTCATATAATTATATAGCAATTGACTTTAATAAACCCAAACCTATGTTGCATTGATTAGGTTCAACCTATAGGATTATACGATTGGTTTTGTTAAGGAAAAGTTGTTTATGATTATATTTAATCTAAATCTAGTCTATGAGCAGTATCTTCTAGCTTATAACCGATTTAATTTGTTTGCATCGGCTAGGTCATCACGATACGATATCGGCCTATCGGTTGATAGGTTATTGACTTATAACTTTTGCTATTGTCTATCTTGTTGTTTGCAAGATCAAACCAGCTGACATGCCCTAAGCCCGAAGCTTTGGACCTGCACTGAAGTTAAGCAAATCTTCCAGGCTACCGTGTTTTTGCATCAACACCTATATAAGAGAGGGTAGGGGTCCCGAGATGGGCGCAACTCTCCACGACCTGGAAACCCTGATCAGGGATATCGCTACGTCCTTTATAACGCCGTATTGCAAAACTCTCTACATATATCCAGTCTACTCAACTGGACTAGGGTATTATCTCTCGCCGAGGGCCTAGACCAGTATAATCCTTGTGTCACTATCTCTTCTTGATCTTATGCACCCCATAAATATTATTGCTGATCCAGAGAATCGACAGTCTTCTTAACATGTCAGTAGTATAGTAGACATTAATTTGAGTTATCATTTGTAGTTCTACTATACACATGTTAATTATGATCTTCTTACAGTATACATATAATTTGTTAAGAAGACCATAAATTGATATGTGTATAACTGTTGATTAGTTAATGCTACCAGGAGTTCGCTCCCCGTGTCCTCCACGCGTGGGTGACACGGGGAGAAACTGTTGACGCAAAATCCGTACCGCCGCTGGTGTGCCGAAAGATATGCTGGCGTCGAATCACACACTGGCCTGGGAGATCTGCTTAGCTCCAGTGCATGTCCTAAAAATGATGAAGCGCGGACGTGCCAGTCAGTTTGATCCTGCCACTGACAAGTCATGTAAAGCAACCGATTATAAAATGTATCAGCCGATCGGCTAATATCCAGAACAGCCGATTGGTCGACAGCCGATGCTGATATCAACCAATATAGTAAAGAGTCTCGATCCATCGGCTGTGTACTTAACAGACATCTATATAAAGGTGATCGACTGACAATAACATGATGATATATAACATTGCATAAATCAATCACATGATGAAATAGATATTGATTTAAAGCACATATCGGCTGAAAGTCCGATGTCATAAAATCAAAATGATCGAATATTCAATGATGCCTCCGCTGCAATCGGCTAGATCCAACTTGTATACAATCCTTGCAAGCCGATGCAATACCTAGATAACTCACCGGCTGAAACCCCGATGAAACCCTTAGTGGCAGTCAACAGGCAGGTTAGAGATTATGATACTAACCACGACTTAGTAGATCAAACTGATGCAGCACTAAGTATGAAAAGAAAAGCAATATCTAGACAATCAAGCCCTTGGCTGATTTTCAGAGTGGTAGATGCCTAAACCAATCTAATCTAATAAACAGTTTAGCCGATAACGATAGAGACCCTAAAACGAGAGACAACCGATAGGGCTAAACTGAAATACTAAAATTAGATTAATAGAGACATATGATAAATAGTCAGGCAAGCACACTAACCAAACCGGAGCAATCCAAGAGATCGAACGTACTGATGCAGCCTTGGATAACGTCGATGTAGTCAATATGATCGCCTGATCCGACAGAACATTGGACTTATCCCTTTGCTGGAGGTCGAACCTAACCGATGCAGCCCAGCGCCGGATGCCAAGTTCCGCCGGATGATGAACAAAGTATAAAAGTAAGAGGTGGCGATGCTCCGAGGTTGTATTGATTGAGAGATATATTTTATATGATACCCGGGCTTACATATTTATACCCACGAGCTAACAAAGAAACAGAGATCCTAACAGATTACAAATCCAAACTTTTCTAAAGATAAAAGGAAACAAACCGAATCCTTACCGGATACTAACACACTTTCCTAAAGATAAAATAAGAAACTAACAAACTCTTCCTAATTAATAGATACAATTGCCTTTTTAGGACTCTATCCTTGTATGGCAATTCTCATGAAGCACATCATCCTGATCTGACGGTGTCTCCAACATTGTCGTACCGAAATCGGCTACATTGGCTTGCTTTGTCCGATTCGGTATCAGCCGATGAACACCTTAGCCGATTCGGGCTCCGAGGCTTACCAAATTCTGGCGTTAACAGAAACCCTAGCCAGCCGCAAGTCACCGACCATCCCCCTCTCCCCTCCTTCGTTGTGCCACCGTCGAAAAATAGGCCGACATGCCAGGAAGGCAGTGATGGGGCCATAACCCGGCGACGCTCGATCTCCAGCGCGGGGGAAAAGGAGTGAAGCCAAGGCAGCGACGATGCGCCCCAGTGAGGGAGGCCGTGGATCCGACGCCATCGGATTCGACCTCCCCGTGACGGGATCTGGCTGGGTAGGGCTGCAAGGTGAAGGACGGCATGGCTGGCTGCGGTGGAAGGTCGACTCGGAGAGGGGGCACACACCGGCAATGGTGAGAGGCCAGCGTGATGTTGGTGTGGTCGACGGCATGGCACAAACAACAGCCGTGCGGGAGCTGCGTGGCGTGAGTGTTGGGAGGCCGCGGCTGGTGGCAGGTAGAGCTGCCATGACACGGGCGTGATGCTGGACTGGCGCTGACGGTGCTCTTCAGGTCCAAAGACAGTAGGGGTAACGAGGCGAGGCGACTACGATGTGGACGGACGACCTAAGGTGGCAGTAATATGGTCAGTCCGGCCGAGGCGGCGGGCACTATGACATTGTGAGGTGGGCATTGCAGGCCTCCGACGGGCTTTGATCTAGACGATAGTCCTCTTGCGACGACGCCTTGCCACATCAAGATGGCCTTGTTAGCAGGGCTAGTGCGAGAGAGAGGGGATCCATTCTTCTCTCTCACCCTCTTCCTCTCCAACCAACTACGTGGATGCATTTGGAGCATGTCGGATGTCGAGCTCCTGCTTGATGGTGGGGTGACGACGAGGTGTTGGCATGGTGGCCACGCATCGAAGGTGTGTAGTTGGTGATGGTCACGCATCAAAGGTGTACAGTTGGTGATGACCGCACAACAAAAGTGTGTAGTTGGTGGTGGCCATTGCTTCTGGCAAACAACCTTACGCGGGAGGGCAGACAGATTATGAGTGAAAGTCTAGCCCTTCGGGCCAACAACGATGACGCTTGTGGGCGTAACTTTTCCCTTGGGACGTTGTTTGCATGAACTTTTCTACCTTCTCTGATGGATTTCTTCAAGTGAAAACCATGTCACAAAACCGCTGGTAACCATGCTTACCGATAACCCCCTCCCACCAACTGTTTTGTAAACCTGGTCCTGGCGCCTCAGCCGTTGCCACTCGCTTTGAATTTTTTGCTTTTTAGCCCAAAACTTGAAAGATTGTCACAAATAGACCCCTGGCGGTTAGAATTCTGGAAATGGACCCCGATCTCGGCGCCAATAGTGATGGCGCCGAGTTTGAACAACTCGGCGCCAATACTATTGGCGCCGAGTTTTTCGACGTGGCAAATCTCGGCGCCACGGGGCGCGCGTGGCAATTCTCGGCGCCATCTATAGTGGCGCCGAGCTCGGCGCCATAGATCTTGGCGCCGACCTCGGCGCCACTATAGATGGCGCCGAGATATGCTTACACGTGGGGTCCCGTCTTCCTCGTAACGCGCCCGACGCCTCGGTGCCCCGGCTCGCCCACCGCGCAAAGCCCGCCGTCGCCGGCGGCCGCGCGTGGCCGGCTCGTCGCCCGCCGCAGGCCGCCACACAAGCCGCCGCCGCCCGCTCGCCGCGCACGGCCGTGGCGCGCCGCCGCCGCGCGCCGCCGCCGCGCGACCGTCGGCGGCCGCCGCACGCCCCGTCTCTCCCCGCCGTCGCGCACGCCCACATTCGATCGCCGCACAGCATTGTAAGTTTATTTTTGAGTATGAAATGTTGATCAAATTAAAATTTATAATGTGCAAATTAAGAAATTTCATTTAATTTAGAATAGACAATGTAGATACAATTTGAAAATATGTAAAATTTAGAAATGCAACATATGTGATTTCGGATTGGAATGCAACATATTATAGGTAAATTTTTGCTCTAATTATCCCACTATATAACATAAGTAACAAATATATATTTATGCCTTTAGTTGGACATAACAGTACACTAAAAGATAAAAAGCAGGAGTACTTGCTACTACTTGTCACTACTAATGCAGAAGACATTATCAACTTGGACAGTTTCACTTCTCCAGGAAACCATTAGTCCTCTATTACTTTTGATTTAAAAAACAACTATTAGTACATACTCTGATCATACTTGGCAGATTAACTCGTACTTATCCGGACAATCGATTCATGCGCTATTATATTCGGGATTGGATTAGTTTACGCGAAGGTAGATCTCATAAAGAAGAAATGAAAGGATTGGATAATTTCGTAAGGGCTAGAGTTTTTGCGAAAGTTTGTATGTTTTGAAAACTATAGTGGATTGGACAAATTTATTAGTATATAACAATTAATTTGGACTGAACTAAATATATTTGTAATTTTTCGAACTACTAGATGGACAACGTAGTGATCATATATCATGGAGGCACCGTGGCAAGAGATTGTTATGGATATATCAACTTTGTTGACATGCAAAGCGAGCCTGTTATATTTGATGAGAAGCCAACATTTAGTGAATTGCTTGAAAGGGCTCGGGAGGAGCTACATTGCTCTGGAGATGATTCCATCATAGTTGAGGGTGTACTTCACGTAGTTTCTCCTTCCAACATCCTAAGGAGGCTGACCCTAATAGGTTGTGCAGATAAGTGGGAGAAGTATGTGAGATCTGTTATGAAGAGTCAACTCCCAAGCTTGGAGGTGGTTGTGCGTCGGGTGGTGGTTGAACCCATTCGTCGTGAGGTTTCCCCATTGATGCCTGATCAGCCATACCTTGCCAGCAATATTCTCCCAGCAATATTATAAACTGCTCTTGCAAATAAAGTCACTCTAGACAGGAGGTTCATTATAGTTAAGCCAAAAAAATAGCTCAACATTCTAAGAATGTATTTAGTTTGCAATTAGTAGTAAAGGTAAAAATTCTGAGCAATAAACTAAATGGCATCCAAATGTTATTAGAACTAATAAGTAGCACACAAATCCAGAGATATATTTTTATCCACCCTCTTATATTCTGTAGTTTATTTAAAGTAATGCTTTGTTGTATGCTCCATTATCTTTAACATTGATCAATGCCATTACGACATACGTTATTAACTCATCATGGACTTGGATAGCTGAAGAGTTTTTGAGTATTGTTCTCAGTTCATATGACAACATATGCATAAATCTCATAACTTTTTCATTTCGGACTTGATTCATCCCTCATACTTCCTTTCTTACATTCGGGACCTTCCGCTCCTCCGTCCTAGAGCCCACGGTGGGTTCTTGGACATGGTGTATGACGATAGGTACACGCCTTTTACGGAGCGAGCGGCCTAGACGTCATATCGTTTCGGGTTCGTCGTGGCCTCCCCACGTTCAACTCACCGGCATTGACGACACTAGTTGACAGGTAATATATTGGAACTTTCCCATCTATCTTACTATTTTGTACACACACTTCTCTTTACATGGAAATTAATAGTGTGATTATTTACAGATGGCGACCTGAGACGCACACATTTCACTTGTCTTTTGGGGAGATGACCGTCACGCTACAGGACTGTCAGAAGTTGCTTGGCTTAAGGATTCGTGGTCGTGCAGTCACGGGTCCGTGCAGATCAGACGGATGGAGAGCTCGGATTGAGGCCTTCCTTGGGCGTCCAGTTGGTGAACACGACACTCGCTCTTCTGGAGTGCCAATTACCTGGCTTCGGGCTGAGTTCGCCCAATGCCCTGATGGGGCGGAGGAGGAGACAGTTGCGCGCTACTGCCGTGCGTGGATCCTGCATCTCTTCGCCTGCGTGCTCTTCCCCGACGCGACGGGGGACAATGCTTCATGGATGTGGATCCACTGCCTTACTGACTGGGACCAGGCGGGACAGTACAGCTGGGGATCGGCAGTATTAGCTTTCCTATACTGGCAGTTGTGCGAGGCTTGTCGTCTTTCTTCGTCGTCCGCCTCGGTTGGTGGATGCGTGTACCTTCTTCAGCTGTGGATGTGGTCGAGGTTTCCAGTAGGTCGGCCGCAGGTGTTGCCTCCTCGTGAGTGGTTCGCGGGTCAGGACGCACGTCGACAGCCGACGTGGGCCTATCTTTGGGACCAGGTCACTGTCCCACACGCGAGAATGCAGAGGGCCTACAAGGAGTACACGAATGAGACGGACAGTCTCATGGCAACAAGTGTAAGCCTTGTTTACTTGCTCTATTCGTTTGCAGGTGTTTACTTTGTAATGTACCATGTTGTATCGACATGTTGCAGGTGACGTGGGAGCCGTACATCGGAGAGGTGGCGCTGCCTTTTTTGGTGAGCAACTTGTGCTCAGCGACAGCCGATTGTATAGGATGAGGTGTCCCCTTGTCGCTTCTCTGTTGTCGAGTTTCACTTGCCGCATAGAGTTGCACGTCGGTTTGGACGGCGGCAAATATATCCACGATCGGTTTCTCTTGGATATGACCTACATAAGTCGGTGAGATGTTATTTACAATTGTTTCCATCATTTCCTATTAAGCGATTGAAAACTTACCTAACTTACCGTGACGTACCTTTCGGGTTGGATCGCGAAGAACAAGAAGATTTTCGGCGGGACCGGTTCCACTTCAACTACATAAACCGGTGGGACACTGTTCGACGCTAATGTGGACGTCAATGAAGAGCCACACTCGAACGCGTCATTCAGGCAGTACCAGTCTTGGTACCACGGTGTGACACGTACACGGCTCAGACTCCAGTGGTCGCAGGATGACTATGCCGACATTGCGTCATCCGACGATGAAGACACGACCTATGACCAAAGTACGCGGGTTGGGAGCCAAGTGGAGGCTGGGCCAATCTTGGACAGAGTGGTATGTCATCTGACTTGGTTCTTATGTATTTTTGGTGAATAACTTGATGGTCTAAGTGCGAAATTTGTTACAGGGGAACACCCTCCGAACCACGGTCGTGGAGATGACACACTTTCGCGAGACAGTTAGAGACGATGACACACGCAACTTCCTCGATGTAAGATTTTCAAAGATCTTTGAACTTTACATCCCTTTGATATTGCAATATGTGACATATGTCTGAGTTATGTGCAACAGAGAGTAGTACGTCGGCTACGTCGTGCGGCTGCACGTTGTGGTTACAGGACAATCACAAGTCAGGACGTGCATGTGCCGTCTCCTTCCCCAGGAGTTGGCGGTTCCTCAAGCCAGGCACGGACGGCCTCCAGATGCACTGCCTCCGATGAGGTCGACGACACCGACGATGAGGAGGATGCGCTCCGGGGACATGATGAGATTGGCTCATCTCAGCTACAGGACGCTCCTTAGACTCAGCCTACACAGGACCTTGGGACCAGGAGAAGGAATCCACCGGTCCATTTTACTCCAGGCAGTGACGCTCTTGGACACAAGGGCAAGGGTAAGAGTAGAAGGCAGTGAACCTGGTTGTACATATTTTGCTGGACTTTATGGACTGTATGGATGTATGGAATATTATTATGTCTTGGATGGACTCTTCTTTTCATTGTCATAACTATTCGGACTTTACTGATGTTATGAAGTTTGTGATATTTTCGTGTTGTCATGTATATGAGATGGGGATGAATGTGGTATATATTACTGGACTGTTATATGCTAGATTGATATTTGTGTAAGCTTTGAGTACATAAACAGGGGAAATTCTGCCAAAATTTTCTCCTCGAAGTTTCTACCGTCAAAAATTCAGTAAAATATGGAGTGAGTCCCTAGAATTACTTCTAACAGCTAGAGTGTGAAATTGGACTGTATACTTCAATTACAATTTACTCATTCAAAACTAACAGTCAGGACGTGCATGGCACGTATTGTCACATCCTTTCATGTCGTTCGCTGGACGATACTCTTAAAAAGACAAAAAAAATATTTCGGCGTGCGAGAGACGTGTATGATATGTCGCTGTCAACTTTCGGCGCGTGAAGGATTCCCCACTCAACTATCGGCACGTGAATGATTCCCCACTCAACTTTCGGCGCGTTCATGATTCCCCACTGAACTTTCGGCGCGTGAAGGATTCCCCACTAACCTTTCGGCGCGTGAAGGATTCCACACTCACCTCCCTCCACTATATATTACTTCAATCCGATTACAAGCGCTTCATATCTTCATTCTGTTTTCTACACTTACACATACAATGAGCTCTTCATTTCGTCCTTTCGTTGAGCGTCTCCACTGGCGACTCCATCCTTCGAGCGGTTTCATTCCACCATGGTGTGACCGTCCGTTATGCCATTGTGGGGATGCTTGCATACTTACGTCGTCCCTCCTCATGGAAATCCGGGGAAGGCGATTTTTCCAATGCGCCAACGTTGATCGGGTATGGCTGATCTGCAATGCTTTTTTCTACAAAATATTCACATAGAAAAAGCTAACTTTAATAGTGTATCACGTTAACACATCATGCGGGCATATCGTCGGGTCCGCAACTTCCTTGAGTGGATAGATATGGATAACCCACGAACCGATGGAACACGGTACTACCCACTAAGCGAAACAATGTCGGACTACCTTCGGCGAAAGGTGAATACCAACGTCGAGTTGGTGCTGAAGCTTTGGTTTGGCCTATGGATCGCTAGCACTACCCACATGGCGGAACGTCCGAATGCCATTGTGGTCTCCGTTGCCAGTGGTAAGATCCATAAGACAAGCAACTAGAGGACAAAGATGCTTCGTGTGTCCCGAGATTGTGGATGACGATTTTGTCGTAAGTACCGATTTTTCTTGTTCAACCTATTCACTTGTTCCATTTTCTAACCTCGAACATCACAAATGAACATACGGGAGGATGTACGTCGGTGTCCATACGAACGGTGGATCGATACGGTTAGACTGCTTCAATTGGTCGGACGGTAACGCAACCTGAGTCGACCGAACAATTCCTTCGGGCATGGATGGAGTACGAACGTCGAGTGGAAATCGCAAGCTTAGATTGGCGGAACAACCCACTTGGTTTCCCAAAATGGTCGGAGCGTCCCATGTGCGGTTGTAGGGATCGTTGCAAGATGGCTACCTCCTTTGAACCACGAACCTATGGCCGGAGATATTTCATTTGCCCCAACTTAGACAACGACTTCGTTGTACGTCTTTCGTTTTATCAATCCATTAACGTCTTCCATCTACGGCTCTCTAAGCGATAACATGTGTTTCTTTACCGGGGCATTCAAAGGAGGTGCGGATTCACTAGGTGGATCGACAATGTCATTCCCAATATAACGGCCTAAAAGTAACTAAATGTAAAACACAGAAGGAGTACAACGCCGAGAAGGAAAGAGAACATTGAAGACAAGCTGAAAGCCATAGAATTGATCTATATGATACATGAGACTCGACTCGTCGGGTCCGATTAGTTTGTATCGTGTATGCATGGCATACATTCCGCGGTTTAATTACGTGCAATTTTCCTTATGAACCATATGTCATGTATTATATCATTAATATATGCTGAGTTATGCATGTATTACTACAAAAGTTTTCTATCGTGTCAATTGCTTATACACCAGAAATACGATAGCTCATACTCACTTTTTCACGGTCGTGAAAATGTCGATTCGTGACAAGGGTGAAGGGAACACTGACGACAGTTGAATACGACAGAGATGAAGAGAAATAGGAGAACATGAATGTGTCCAGGAGGTAGGCGCCACCATAGTTGGCCCCGAGGTTGGCGCCACCGTAGCTGGCGCCGAGCTCGGCGCCACTATGGCTGACGCCGAGATTTGCCACGTCGGACATGGCTCCTACGTGGCGCAAAAATATCGGCGCCAATAGTATTGGCGCCGAGATCAGGGTCCATTTCCAGAATTTTAACCGCCAGGGGTTTATTTATGACAATCTTTCAAGTTTTTTGAGCAAAAAAACGAAAAATTCGGCCACTCGCTCTAGGCGGATGAATATTATAAAATTGATTTCCAAGTATATGAAAAAAAACCCGAAGAGGTAAGGCACTCAACTAGAGGTGGGCCCCGCACAGATCGGACGGCCCAGATTACTCGGGTCGGCATCTCGAATCCACCACGGGCTGACGGGCAGTGCAGGTAGGTCGTCTCCTCTCCCCCTTGGCTTTGGCTCCGCTCCGCCGATAGCCAGCCGAGTACTCGACTCCTACTTGCTCGCCGCGGAATCTTCTGGAAGCTTCTAGATCCGGCCTCTACGATCGGCGAAGAAGGGATGGGGCAGGCCTTCCGCAAGCTCTTCGACACGTTCTTCGGCAACAAGGAGATGCGGGTACGGGGCCAACCCCATGCTTTTCCACACGGTCTGTCTCAGATTGGGTTTTGGACGGATCATGGATGGTGGTTTTGGCTGGCAGGTGGTGATGCTTGGGCTCGATGCGGCGGGGAAGACCACCATACTCTATAAGCTGCACATCGGCGAAGTCCTCTCCACCGTCCCCACTATAGGTTCACTATCATCCCTCCCTCCGGCTCATCCATCATCTATTCATCGTATGTTTTGTTTTGATCCAAATCCAAACCCAACCCAACATCATCATCATCATGATGCAGGCTTCAACGTGGAGAAAGTTCAATACAAGAATGTGGTGTTCACTGTGTGGGATGTTGGTGGCCAGGAAAAATTGAGGCCCTTATGGAGGCACTACTTCAACAACACAGATGCTCTGGTCACTCAATTTCTTCCCTCTTCTTTTATGCAGCGGCTAGGAAAACATTTCTTACACATAACATACCTCCTTCTTTGAACAAGCAATTCACCTTGCGTCTTTATTTCTCTTGCTTATCAAAAAGCACATCAATCCCAACAATTGCTATGCCAAACAGCATTACAGCTCCTAATAATCTTTTGTTCAAGGTTGCGTACAAGGGCCTTTTATGTTACAGATCCACGTTGCTTTATTTAATTAGCACGCACATTTTGGTTTCAGAAACACTTCTTGCGATGTAAATTCCTCTCTTCTTTTGTTAACTCGCAGATCTATGTAGTTGATTCCCTGGATAGAGAGAGGATTGGGAGAGCCAGAGCTGAATTTCAGGTTTACATATATGTATAAGTTATTATGAGGCAGCAAGCGTTTGCTTCTGCAGTGACATTTGTTGCCTTGTTGTTCTAACTTACTTGTGGTAATCTGTCTTTCAGGCCATTATCAATGACCCTTTTATGCTTAATAGTGTTCTATTGGTGTTTGCTAACAAGCAAGACATGGTATGCTCAACTCGTCTCTTTTTTTTCCCCAGAACCTGTATTTGATATAGCAACTATTTTAACATCATCTAGCTTGTTAAGAGGACTATATTACCTTTTACCGATGTACAATTGTTTTCTGTACTAGCCTAGAGCCCGTGCATTGTAACGGAAAACAAATTGATTTTTGAGATTATTAAATCAATTAACAATCACTTATTTAGTCTAAGTAATATGATGATTTTCTTTATTGAACAAGTAGGTAATTTTGAAATTTGCGAAGTCAATAGTGAAATGGGGGAGGACTTGTTGAAAGGTGATGTAATAGTATAATAGATTGTGGAGCCCAGATGTCAGTGGTAGGGATGGTGTGGGAATGGACACTGTCGGAGATTGATTCTCCAACAACGGGAAGTGAACACCCCACCTTGAAGATTCGGCGCCGGGGGGATATAGGTTCAGGTCGCACGGATGCATAAAACCCTACTTCTGTGTTTGGGACTAGATATGTGATGTGCTACAAAGTAGACTCGGGAAGCTTACAATGTAGTGAAACCAGCTCTTGACTATGCGTTTTTTCATCTAACCCCCCCTCTTCTAAGTGGCATGGCTCCTCCTTTTATACTCGAAGGGGAGCCAGCAGTTACATTCTTGCATGGGGAAGCGACTATGCCTAGTCTTGTCATTGTCCCCCCGTCACATCAATCTGAACGTACTCATTGCTGCTGATCGGGCCTGTGCTGATGCCCCGGGGGAGCTGAGCAGGGGGCTCGGGATAACTGGAAAAAGCTTCTTGCGCCACCTCTCCTGAAATTGGGCCTAGTGGTCCCAGACGAGGGAGTAGCGCATTGGCCACCCACCTTATTGCTTTGCGGCAAAGTCAAGTGCAGCCCACCAGCGCATGGCACCTTGCTCTGGCCCTGATCCTTTGGGTGATGCGGCTTGCTTGATTACTTTACATCTTGCCACCTCCTTCTTGCATGTGATTGAGCTGTAATTCTTTGGGCGCCACTCTGCTATGGCTTAATGCCACTGCTTGCCGTCCCATCGTTGGGCCCACCACCTTATGTAGACCGTCGGGGGCAGGTCCCGGCTGAGCCCAGGGCAGTGAGCACCATTGATGAGGTTCCTAGGTCGAGCCCAAGCGAGAAGCACCGTTGATATACCTAAGTCTTGCTTTAAGGTTGTATCGGTGCCCCAAACCGTTATATACCCAGGGCAGACCGCACCCCCGGGCATGGTCCTTGCCCGGGGCACGCAGGTATTCCCGGGGCCCCATGCGCTCCCATGTTGCTTGATGAGATGTTTTGTTAACTTTGACAAGCTTCTCGAAGATATCGTTGATGAAGGAGTATGATGGACATGGTCTTGGAGGAAATGCTGATATTAAAATGTATATGTTTCAGCACCTTGAAGATGTAGATATTGTAGGTTTACACACTCTTTTGAGATGTAGATATTGTAGGTTTACACACTCTTTTTGCTACCTTGAAGATATAGATCTTGTACAGCATTGGACGCTGGTGCCCCAGGGCCCTGGTTCCGACCTCACGCCAAGTGTCATCTTCCTCTTCAGTGGTTTCTAACCTGGCAATGAATTCTGTATATGTGAAAGTGATCTTGTGGGCCCATGGTATGATAGGTCTCCGGAGGAATAGGGACCCCGCGTTTCTCCTACAGACATCACCACTACTAACATAAGTAGTATAGATATATAAAGTCATCATCTGAGTAATACATGAAAAATCTCGTTTGTTATTGAAGTTCACATCCATGTAACTTGCGGTTTCCATTGTCCTTGTCACTATGGGAGATTGCTGCCATTCATGGTTGATGCACTTCTATCTTTTGTTGAGTTTGCAGATGATGAATTAATTGTTGGCATGTTTCCATGCTTATGGTATGATGATGCTAAATTTTGTTGGCATTGTGCATTCACTTATGAAACCGTTGGAATAGTATGACTCTGCACTAGATACCTTGGTTTTATTTGTCACTGAATTGTTGCTCACCCATGTTATGTGTCTGCTAGTGTAGAGGGGCGCAATGACTCCGATGGAAGTATGTGAGGGTCTTGGTCTATATGACCTGACCAACCGTATATGGCATATCCAAGGAACCTGTGCTCTCAAAGGCGATGGCCTCTACGAAGGGTTGGACTGGTTAGCAACAACTTTGGATGAGATGCGAGCTTCAGGGCGGATAACTTCAACATCATCGTCTTGAAGAATAACAAGTGATAGTTGATCTTTGCGCTATGTGGATTGACTTGATGGGGGCATCTTACTTTCTTTTCCATTTGATTTCCTCCTTTCCCGTTGTAGCTATTGGTCGTGAACTGGGCGAGGCTTTTTGTAAAGCTTTGATTCAGGCAAAACTGTAGCGTTACGAAGGACAGTTGACAGCTATGCACTTGGGAGGAGTGGTTGGTTTACTTACTGAAAGTTCATCTTTTCGTGGAAGCGGGAGTGGGTTGTAAATATATGAAGCTGGTACTGTACTGATATAATTGTGGCTGCGCTTGAACCAGCTGTATTCGTGAATTTTCAGATTCGTAGAGTTATGTGAATTTTTGAGTTAGTAGGGAAGGGCACTCGATGCATTTCTCTTCTGACGAAAAATGGCTTTGTATTATTACGAGAGCATGGAAGTGAAATCGATCATATGATGCCAATTCCTTGGTTGGGTTCAGGGGGCAGAGCACCGGTGTGCTGGGCCTGTGGCGAAACTCTGGCTATGGCTTGTCCTAGTGTCTGTCTCCATTGGTGATGGCATCATCGGCAACCTGGCCCTGTGTGCGGAGTCACTAGTAACTAGTAGAGTTGTTGTTGGTGGCCATCTCCAAGGCGTTGTCGTCGTCATCCGCAACCGCAAAGGCGTCCAATTACAACAGAATAGATACAAATCTCACTGTACGACTAGGACCAACCACCACAAGTTACACACCACATAGATATACAGACATTCAGTCGGTCAGAATCGCCTCTTCTGCTGAGTAGGATACCCGGGGTTCTGCATCCCCATCCCTTGATCAGCTTTCCTTCTCAACTGTTGCACGCATCAAAAGCCAGTCAAATGTTACATTTGTCACAGGCCTTTTTCCAAGCAACATTACTTCGAAGGCAGCAGGTTTACCTGATGCGGATGAGATTGGGCTCCAGCGCCCCTCTGCATTGGAATATTACCAGGATTCAGCCCAGCCATGCCTGCTTGCGGAGCTGCACCAAAGGCCGCCATGTTTGTACCACCCATTCTCGACATGCCGACCATTGGTTGTTGCATTTGCCTCGGAATGGGTCTCGGTACCACAGACTGGTTGCCAGGAGCTGCGTTTCCTGATGGCTGAAATACAAATGTACAACATTATAAAAATGCACCTCATAAAGCAACTCGAATCAATTCTGCAAGAAAATGTGCCACCATGGAGTTGGGTTCCATATAAATCACACTGGACCAAATCTTTGATGGCATTGAAAACCATGTGTCGACTTGTTTTGACCAATTGAATATGTCCTAAAGCACCAGATGATATTTTTGCCAAAGGTAAAAAAAATTAAATAATTGACCCCAAAAATGCATATACTGCATATCGCTTCCCAGTACTAAGTAATAACTAATAAGGCTTGGTAAAAGGTGGCACAGGTACAGAACTCCATTACCGCTTGAGTTGGTTGAAGGCTTGTTGTTCCTTCAAAATCAGTTGTAGTATCAACTGGACGCACAGGATATTGCACAATTTTCTCTCCAGCCTGCGATGGTAAAAGTGCACTGACCAGAAAGAAATTTTAGTCCTCTTCATTTGTGGAGGAAACGTAATGCCAAATGTTTAAGAAGAGTTGCAAGTTAGCGAAAGTATATTAAGACTCTGATTACAGATAACTTACTTCCGTCCAGGCAGAGGATCCATTCGAAAGTACCTATCAACAGAAAAAGGTTGTTCAGAAGGGTTGGTGTACTAAATCATACTCCATCCATTTAAAATTATAAGGCTTATTCTGAGTGAGCAAAAATGATTAGGGAGGGTGCAAAACCAAGAGAAAGAAGAGTTCAAATAACCATGCCACCATACTTAAATACCTCGAGAATAGGTGTGGAGATGGTTAGTAAGATGCTTCTTATAAATGTGGGAGAGAGACTATGTAATAATTGTGGGCACATAAAGAAAAGAAAATCAATAATAACATGCAGACCTTATATTTTGCAAAAAGGTTGAAATAACTCTGGGCTTTTCAAAAAGAAACAGAGGCAGAGGGAAGACAATAGCCTTACAAAAAGAAACAGAGGTAGTAATAAACAATAGCACCACAATGAAAGTAGTATTTCCTCAAATTTTCAGCATTAAACCTTCATCCAAGCCACTAACAGATGAAAACATTTGGAAGTATAGCGAATCAAACTAAGGATTGCATATACTTATATTTTTCAAGTAAAATATAGAAAGTTCAGGATGCACAAATATTTCTAAGGAAAAATTGACCGTTAGCCACCCTAAACAGATGGTCTTGACAATTTTACACCCTTTAAGTCACACCACTACCACCACCACCCCACCCCACCCCAAAAAAATCAGCTCCAGCTGAGGACCATCAAGACCTCATCCAAGTATCAAGATCTCGTGCAAAGAAAGCATCTGTTTTACTTGATTCAGGGAAGCAATTAGAACTCCAAATCGCACTTGCTGTACACTGAGAACATAAGAAGTGTCCAACTAGGAAAAAAAGGAATAATGAATAAGTGGAGGTATGTAGTTACTCATGTTCCAAAGCTTGCGCAGCTGTAATACGCTTTCGAGGATCATACCTGAAACAGGAATATAAGGTTATTAAAACAACATTTAGTAGTACAAAAGATGAATGTAAGAAATGATAATCAACCAAGGTTATGTTGGATTTATAGCAGGCCAAAAGGCCAGTTACATACTCGAGCATTTTTGAGAGAAGATCGAATGCAGGACTCTTCTGAGGCAAGTGAACAATATTATGAAGTCCTGTGTTCTCACTGCAAGGGAGAAACTATTTCCTTAAGGAAAGATAAATGCTATTTTCACAGGTTTCTAAAAGCAGCTTAACAATGCCTGACATACTACTTATGCCCTTGAATGTGCTGCTGATCGTTTTGCCAGCACGGAAGATTAGCGAGGGTAGGCCATTTCTCAACGGTAGGATGACCTGGAGAATAATTATATTATATACTACAAGAGCATATATTATCTCAGGAAGAGTACGCAATCAAACAGTCAGAAGGAGAAATGAGCCATCCATACCTAAGACCTTAAAAATCTTGTCTAGTTGATCAAGCTACAAGACATGTGCAAATCAACTGTGAGATAAATAAACGGCAAATGAATGGCATACATAACACGGATATTCTACAAGATGTAATGCAGCAGGATATATAAAATGGAACAGCATACAATTATCAACTGCCTCTTTACTTTTAGGAAGGTTCCAAGCAAGAGTGCTATCTTTATTTGAAATTAAGCATCACATAGAAAATGTAAAATGTTGCAATCTTAGTCTAGTAATTAAATCCCAATACAAGGTAATGATAGCAATTACTTGAGTGTGAATGCCCATACTTGAAACGGGTTTGGAGTAGCTTTGGCTTCAACACCTTGGAACAGTGGTTTGAGTGTAAGCAATTCAGCAAAAATGCAACCAACTGCCCACATATCTAGAGTTGATTAAGGAAATAACTGAAGTGAATGAAGCGAAAAAGATGGTGAAAAGATATCATTTCAATCTCCAGCTAGGATACCAACAGCACTTGTGTAGTGCTTTGCCCCAAGTAACAACTCTGGAGCCCGATACCAGATGGTAACAACCACCTGGAAATTTTTAGTTAGCCATATACTTGTGGGTCTTGATAACACATTAAATGCTTCCACAAAAAAGGAAACGAACAGATGAGCAGATGAAGGTTCATCACAAAAAAAGAGGAAACAAGCAGTAGTTTTACAAAAAAAAAAACTACCCTTTTTTTCTTATATGCCTTGAAATAAACACAAGACGGCAGCAAACGTGCTAATGGGCATACAGATGGATGTACTAACCCCGTTATCACTTAATGGCTTTAGTGGAGCTTGGTATATCCTAGCAAGTCCAAAATCAGCAATCTTTATTATTCCATGCTCTTCTCCTTCTCCCATGACCTGTTGGGGCACATCATCCTAATCCGGGGAGCCAGGAAAAGCAAGATTGACAGCATTGTACATAAAAAAGTAGCATATAACAGCATACCAGTATATTAGAAGGCTTGAGATCTCGATGGATAATCCAGTTACTGAGGAAGGGAAATCAAATTTAGATTTTTCGGAGACAAAATCAGAATTGGCGAGGATCCAGCAAAGAAGTCCCATGTGCTAGGTTAGGGTCCAGTTTCACATATCACTCATCATGATAACTTATGATGTAAACGATACCTATGGAGATAGTTGAGACCATTGAGCAGTTGCCAGAGCAAAGATTTGACTGTGTAGGGATTTATGGGGAGGTTAAGCTTCTCTCTGTGATGCCTGATAATCTCCTGTGATATGTTTCATAGGTTCATTAGCTGTTAACTAACAATTAATTAATAGATAAGAGAGAAGATTGGAGATGGGCGTTGCTGCTTACATAGAGATCGTGCTCGGCGTAATCGAAGGCAAGGTAGAGGGACATGTCGGCGTGGTTGATGTGAACATTGACGAGCTTGACAACATTCTCGTGGTTGATCTCACGCAGAAGCTGCAAGAGGAGAAGATTACACTAGTGGTTAGGGTTTGGTAGGGCAGGGAGGAGTAAAAGCGGATCTCCCTGAGGAAGGTACCATGATCTCTCTGATGGCGGTGGGCGAGACACCGTCGCCCTCCTTGGACTGCTTGAACTTCTTGATGGCGATGGGAGAGCCACGGCGGCCAACGCCAGCGGCAGCGTGGGGATGCGATTGTTTGAGGCGAGCGAGGAAGACGAGGCCGTAGGTCCCCTCGCCAATCTTGCCCACTAGTTCGTATTGCTGCAGCCATGCGGGCCGGTTCGTCCCACCTCCGACGCGGCCGTCCCCCATCGCCGCTGCCGGGCCGCCGCCTTCGGAGAAGAAAGGAAAGGGGGAACAAGATCCAGCCGAAGCCGACTAAAGGGCAAGGGGCGTTTACTCCCGCACGGAGGCGTAAAGGCAAAATACGCTCACAGTTGAAAAGGTCCAAACTATCGTCTTAAATTTGTTGTAAATTTTCATTCAAAAATCATGGGAGAATTGCAACATTGGGAAAATGGATATACCATTAATAAATTACAAAATAGGAAAGCTACTATTTGTTGCATCCAAAATGAATATATACTGACCAAAGCTAAATCTAATGAATGAGATACACCTCAACATTTTTGTTGCTAGAAACTAGGGCAAATTTGGCCCTATACAAATAGAGGGGAAAAGAAGAAGCTACTTATTCATTGCACGTAAAATAGGTAAGAGTACATCAGGTTGAATTTAATGAAGGTCATAAAGAGATACACCTCAACACTATCTTAATGCTAAAATTAAGGTTTGTATGTTTTCAGAACCACAATCCATTCAGTTTTTTTACAATCATTTGATTTCTTAGAACATCCATCCAATCATGTCAGCAGCGAAGCACACCTTAAAAAATAGGTGGGTCAAAATTTCATGTCTACTTCTTGGACGGGAAGAGGAGCCCGAGCCAACACCCAAACTTGAAAAAAAAAGACTCTTATTCGCTTGTTCTCTTGTTGATACTGCTATATTCATATTTGCTTTCCTAGTGGGTAATTCTTAGTGGCTAATAACTAAGCATCATATTTACTGTGGATCATATTTACCGTGGAGTATAGAAATTTCCAATGACGAATCTTAAAAATATTTTATAAAAAAAGCTAAAATCATCTTATTCTACCTTCATCTCTTCTTGCAACATATATGAATGTAAAAATTGATGAAGAGGCTAAAGGAGCTTCGTTGCTCCGACGGGGGTAAGGGGCTAAAGTCCACTCAGACCCACCGATTGATCCGCCCTGAAAATTCATATATTAAAAAAAAGTTCAGCTAGAAATAACCAAAAATTAAAATAACAGTCAAACACAATGAGTACTGGCTATAAAAAAAATCTATTCCCTCTTCTTTGATAATATACAACGAGAGTTTTGGAAGAGCAAATGCACATTAAAACTCAAAGTTTTCTTTTGGCTACTTGTGATGGACCGTCTAATTCCATTCACAGACAAGTGCTACACTTATTCTTCTACTGCTCTTTCGTCATCCAATGCTGGACTTACATTGGGATATCCAGTGGAACACACAATTGGAATTCATGAATATGGTGGTAACAACAAAGTAAAATTTTGGACATCAGTTCTTCACTGAAGTTATAACTATTACTCTTTGAAACATTTGGGTATGAAACATTTGGAAAATAAGGAATGCCATAATATTCAACAACATTCAACTTTCCTTCAATCTTTGGAAACAACTCTTTTAGGATGATTTTACTCTAAGTTTTAAGTTTTGCGTAGTGTAAAGGTTCAAGATCGTCAAATATGAGAAATATGGATTGACAATTTGTAATCCCGCTTCCCCGATACAGTCTCATGTAAATAGCACTCTCTTTAATTTAATTTTGCAATAGGAGGCTCCTACTGTTTTCCTGTCAAAAAATACGAAATTAATTAAAATAAAAAAATAAAATAAATTCTGAAATTAGAATTGGAGAAATAAGAGTCCAGATAGGCAAATACAATTTAAAAATTTTGAAGTAACTGAAATAAAATTAAGGAATATTAAAATAACAGTCCCATATAGAACACAAAATCAGATTAATTAAATTATGAAATAAAAATAAAATAAATTCCAAAATTAGAAAAAAAGAAAAATAAGAGTTCAAGTAGGAACAAAATTCAGAAATAACTACAATCCGAAATATAAATAAGGAATATTAAAAGAAGAAACCATCTACGACATGGATTAATTAAAATTTAGAATAAAAAGTAAAATAAATTATAAAACCATAAAATAAAAATAAGAGTTCAAGTAGGAATATAATTTAGAAATAACTGAAATTCAAAATTAAAAAATAATATTGAAAGAACCGTTCATGTAGAACGCACATTGCGAGATTAATTAAAAATTCAAAATAAAAATAAAGAAATCTGAATGGACACTAAAAATATAAAATCCCAAAGGCGTTCGATAGGATTTCCAAAACTAAAAAACGAAACCCGATGAGACGATAAACACAATAACTACAAAGCCTGATTTTTATATATACCAAGGAGGATGATTACAAGCAGTGGCAGGTTGGGCAAGAAAAAAAGGTGGCAAAAGAGTAAGGAGTGGTGGCTAATGTGACTTTTAAAAATATAAAATGAGGAACACAATGAACACCTAAATGGCTATTTAGCAAATTTTAAAGAAAACCATATGTAAAAAATAGATAATTTTGGGTGCTAGCGTGCAATTACGTGGGCCAGCCAACTAGTTTAAATTAAATAAGTTGTTACCATTTTCTTTTTTCCAATTAGACTTGTGCTCTACCAATTGGGCGCACCTTGTCCTTGGTTCTGTCTGTAGGAGCCGGCGACGCTACCACTGCTAATTTGTCATCGTTGCAGCCTTGGTTGTGCCCTGCCACGCCAGTGCTAGTGATGTTGTGCCACCTGTCCTCCCCCTCGTCTCTCATGTTTTCCCTCATACTCCTCCATGGAACGCATGGGGACCGGGGTGTCGTCTGCCGAGGCTACATGCAGGAAGGCAGCAAATGGGACAATGGTTAATGGGCTCATGGAATGCGCCGCGATGGGCGATGGTGCTAGGGTTGACTTCGTGCATAACTTGGTCTCAGAGGCTGCATTCGTGGAGAGGACAAAGGAGATATGGTTGAGCAAATGGGCTGTTGAGAGGCAGGGGATCCAGCCTTATGGGGCATTGTGTCAAGCCTTGACGCCTTCAGCAACAAAGGCCTAACCCGATGGACGATAAGGGAGGTCCCGATGGGCGATAAGGGAGGCCTGGGGGGTTAAGGCTAGCTAGTAGCCGGGCCAGGTGCCCCACCCTGCCATATGGGGCCCTCTACCTTTGCATCATATGGTACCCTAACCAGAGTCTCCACCAATCAAGATTTATGTGTACCTCCTCCCATGCATATTTGTGGGCACCAGCCACTACACGATTGGTGTTTCCCTTTATTTTAAGATTTTAGGCCTCAATTCAACAACCTTTTGAAGTTTCCAAGGTATATATATGTACCCCTTAGGCCAGTCTCAATGAGGGTTTCATGAAGGGTTTCATGCACATTAAATAAGGTATCACATCAGTATATTTATTATTTTTGCATGAAATGAGGAGGAGAAAGAAGGAAAAGGTTTCATGAGGATGAAACTATAGAGCATTGTTTTCAAAACATTGGAAACCGGGTGAAACCCACACTGAGAGTATTCCTTAGTTTCATAGACTGTTTTTCATTGGTCGTTTCATGAAACTGTGAGACCGATGGAACAAAAAAGCTAAAATAACCTATGAAACTGTACGATGAAACTATGCATTGAGAAAGAAATCTGTTTCATTGTCTATTTCATAATCTTGGAAACTGAGAGATGAAATCTTGTATTGAGACTGGCCTTAGGCCAATCTCAATGGGAATTTCATAGAGTTTCATGCACATTAAATATGCTGATATGGCACTGTATTAATGAAGAAAGAGGTGATAAGAGTTTTATGGGAGTAGAGATAGTTTCATCCCCATAAGACTATTCTGCATTGTTTCCAAAATCTAGATGTGTTGAAAACTGGAACATGAAACTTCCATTGAGACTGACCTTAAGGATCTTCTTAAGAAATTAGTACTCTCTCCGTTCCATATTACAGGACATTTGGTATCTTCATCCCTTGTCTTGATTCACTAATATCTATATGAATTTGGACACATATATGAAGCACATACATAAATCCATTTAAAATCTAAAACATCTTATAATTTAAAATAGCGATAGTATAAATTAAGCAAACCCTAATCAAACCGGCAGTACGAAGTTTGTCTAAAGTCCCATTAAACCTCGTCGGACCCATTATTTGGCAGTCTCCTATACCCAGTTTTTTTGGTAAAATGGAAAAAATGCAATACTCACGCTTGTACATAAGAGACTATGTGGATTGCCAACCAAAGTTTAAATTTCGATGTTCAACTTATTTCAATATGAGTTGCGTATTTCCCCACAGGATAGGATTAGATCCTAGGTAGACTACTGTAGTTACGGGCATGTCTGCATTCCGTGGTACTACAGTATACAGGTATGTAAAGGCTCTCAGGTAGTGGTGGATCTAGAAAATATATTAAGGGGGGCGAACTGTCATATTCAAATGCTTGTTATTCATGTTGGTCCTCAAGACTTCGTCTTCAATTAACTCATACGTCTATATGTGATCAATAGCACCACACAAACATCCCAATTAAGCCATACATGCAAATGATTTACTATTAATTAGAACACTACACCAATCAATGAAGATAGAGTGGACCAAAGATTTAAAATTAATCTACGCAGAACTACGAACATGTGAGCACGAAAATCACACTAATCAGATTTAAAACGAGAAAGTTATGTATAAAACAAGTTCTAGGGGCTACTTAGCAAGAAAACAAAGTTTAGAAGATTTAAAATGCAAAAAGCGGACCTATATGTAATTATATAGGCAAACCGAAGGTGTAGCATAACAAGGGTGGACTGTGAAAGTATTTATTGAGGAGCCGAGGGGTTATCTGGTAAGAGTTAGGGACCAAAACATAAATATTTTGAACTACTACAGACTGAGGTTTAAATGCAAAATAGGTTAAGGTTTCTTAAACAAAAATAACGAAGGGGTATGTGACTTTTAATCTAGACCGTTGATATTCGATCAAATGGTCCACAAGTTGTCTTATACCTTTCGATGCCCTGCTTCACAGTAAGAAACAGAGTACGAGCAGGAGCTCCATCGCTATGACTAAGCAACATCAATTTGAGGCTATAGAGGATGGGAAAGCGAAGTAGACAGCAAAATGGAACGAGAACAACGACAGAGACTCACCGGTGCACTTCTCAGAGCCAACCGTGTAGAGATGCGACGAAAGGGGGCTAACCTTTTTTCCTCCCATGGCAAAAAATTTTAAGGGGCTGCATCTCCAACAAGTCCTCAAATGCACTTGGTATTCTTATTATTTTGTCAAAAACACCAAAACCCATCTCCAACAACTCCTTAAATCCACTTGATATATTTCCCAACATGCTAATCACCCTCCTCGCACGCCGTAAAGTTCCGCGCGCGGTGTGGACTTTGTATCGCGGAATTTGGCGGCGTTGGCTCCCTCCCGCGTGAGCGATTGCCTCTCCCGCACGCGCCAAATTCTTCCCGCGTCGTCTCCTGATCGATTCCTCTACCCCTCACGCGTGTATATAAGTCTCGCGTCGGCCCCCGTCCCTTGAGCGATCGACTTCTTCTCCCCGTCCCTGCTGTTCTCAAGCCGCCGTCTCCCTCTTCGTCTTCAAGCCCAGGCCATCGATCAGGTATGCCCTCTCCTCAACTCGTCGGCCTCAACTCCTCAACTCGCCGTCTGCTAGGGCTGGGACGCTGATCTGTTGGTTTTGATGCTGAACTAGGGTTTAGGGTTCTAGTTCTTCATGGATAGTATGTCTATGCTAGTATGCCCAAATAGGGTTTAGGGTTCTTGTTCTTCTGGTAGTATGCCTTTGATATATGTTCTGGTATTATGCTATCGTGCTGTTAATTGTTGTTGTAAACTGATTTAGAATGGAAGGAGAAGATGGAGATTTCTTGTCTGACATTCTTCTCCATGGAGAAGGGGCTCATGTTGCTGGTTTGGATGAGATTGACATTCTAGATACCCAAGACAGTACTCGTGGTGACGAAGTAGTGCAGACAAGCCGCAACACGAAGGGAGGAAAGAGGTCCAAAAATTTTAATTCGGAGGAGGATGAAGTTGTTTGCTTGGGATGGTTGGCTGTTAGCAAGGATCCCATCAATGGGGCTAATCAATCGCGTACTACATTTTGGAGGAAAGTTCATGCTTACTACGAGGAACACAACAAATCTGGAATTCCTCGTACAGAGAGTTCCATTATGCATAGGTTTTTGGCAATTCAGTTGAGTGTGAACAAGTTTTGTTCACACTATGATTCCATTCTACGTAGGAATCAAAGTGGCACAACTATGCAAGATAAGGTGTGAACTATTTTTTGAATGTTTTACTTCAACTTCACTTTTAAAATCTATATAATTTTACAATATCTCTATGCAGCTTAATGAAGCAAAAAAGGTCTACAAAGACTTAGACAGGGACAAAAAAATTTTTGTTTTTGAGCATTGCTGGAACATACTCAAGAGGGCGAACAAGTGGAAATCCAAGATGCTAGAAATTGCAGAGGCGGAGAAACAAGCGCGGGCAAGAAGCAAAAGAAGGCCGCAAAGGTGTCGAGGCCAAGGGATGAAGGAGCCTTTAATAATGATCAAGTCATACCTCTTGATGCTCAAGAAACCGAGGAACCAAGGAAGAGGTCGGATGGGATAAAGAAGGTACAAATTTAATGTGCTAAAGAATTATATATTACTTCTTTAAGTATTTTGGTTACCATTGACTGTTGTAAAGCCTTGATTCTTGAACAGGTAAAAGCAAATCTTAAGCGAGGAGGTGGTGAAGCTTGCATGGAAGCTTTGGACAAGATGTGGTCAAAGAAGGAGGCTTTCGATAAGATAAAGGAGAAGGCCAAAGAGGACAGGTTCATGACTACACTAGAGATAGACAAGGCTACACTAGAGCTAGAGAAGAAGCGGATGGATAATGAAGCAAAAAAAGCTAAAGCCGACTTGATGAAAGAAGAAAAAGAAATTATGTTAGCGGACATGAACTCCCTCAACCCGATGCAACGTTAGTGGATTGAGATTATGCAGTAGAAGATTCTCGCGAAGCTTACTCAAAATTAAGTTTAGTTGTCGAATTATGCATGAGAAGTTTAGTTGTTGAACTATGAGCTATCTTGTTTAAGTTTATCCAATATTAAGTTTAGATGTAGTGCTATTGTGCCATTTTTTTGTGAGCTAAAAAGAACACCAAATCAGAATACTCGGTTTGCACATGGTCACGTTAGATGGTACTGTACTCATGTCCGGCAAAAGCTGATGGAGTTGCTGTGCAAAATGATTAGCAAATCATGTACACATAAAAATACACAGAAAAATGCTAAACGAAGGCCATGAAAGTACACAGAAAAATTGCATCTCATAGTACATTCTGAATAGTATCTCATGGATAGAATATTGTCTCATAGTGAAACCAAAAAAAATACAAGGGTAGCTACTAATATAAATCTGGATGATGGTTCCAAAGATGTTCGATGAGGTCTTGTTTCAATTGCACATGGATTTCCTTGTCTCGGATCTTTTTGTGGGCCTCAATAAATTCTTCAAGTGTGCGATGAACATGGCCATGCTCAGGTTCGACATTGTCACCACCATTCTTGAAACGTTCTTTAGGATCAACCACGAATCCTTCATCTTTGACAATCATGTTGTGCATGATCACACAAGCCCTCATGATCATTGCCAATGTCTGGGTCCCAAAAGCGAGTTGGTCCTCGAACAATGGCAAACCTGGATTGAAGAACCCCAAAAGCTCTCTCCACCATCTTCCTCGCTGCTTCTTGCGCTTTGGCAAAATATTGCCTCTTGTTACCCATAGGATGAGAGATAGACTGAATCAAAGTAGCCTATGGAGGGTATATACCATCTGCAAGATAGTAGCCCATTGTGTAATCATGGCCATTAATAGAATAGTGCACTTGCGAAGCTCTACCTTTCGCCAGGTTATCAAACAAAGGAGACCTATGGAGAATGTTGATGTCATTATGAGACCCAGGCATTCCAAAGAAGGCATGCCATATCCAGAGATCATTCGAAGCAACGGCCTCCAAAATGATAGTGGCCTTGTCGACATGGCCCTTGTACTGACCTTACTTGTCATATGGACAATTCTTCCACGCCCAATGCGTACAATCGATTGACCCTAACATTCCTGGAAACCCTTTTTCCTCACCCATTGCAAGTAGGCGTGCAATGTCTGCTTCATTGGGATATCTGAGGTATTCTTCTCCAAAATTTCACCCACTGCAGCAACAAACCTACAAAGGCTCTCAAGTGCAGTACTTTCGCCAATTCGCACGTACTCATCTGTCGCATCAGCTGGAACCCCGTAAGTGAGCATACACATTGCGGCAGTGATCTTTTGGAAGCAACTCAATCCAAGTACTCCGGCCCCATTCCTTTTTTGCACAAAGTAATCATCATGTGCTTCAACAACATTCATTATGCATACGAAAAGCTCCCCAGACATCCTGTACCTAAAGAAAAAAATCCATAGATTAACAACCATAATGATATTTATGAACATACAACAAATCAAAGTGAGAGAACATAAACCTTTGACGGAACATTTCAGGAGGGTATGTTGGATTTTCAGCCAAATAATCTTTAAACATCCTGTCGTCTCCGCCTTCTCTATCACGGTAAATAACCCTATGACCTGGGATGGAGCCGCCATGTTTCTTTTTGACATTGGAAAAGGTTTGGACAATTCCAGCAGCCGATGCAATGAAGGAGGCATCATCATCGGATGATGAATCATCCAATTGGCTTCGACAATGGGATCTCTTCCTAGGCATGATCCCTGAATGACAAGAGGTGTGTATTCAACAATATATGGCGTGTATAGTAGCTGAAACCTCCTGAACCCTAAACCGATACGAGGAGACCGATGGGATGAGATACTGACCTGATTGATTGGAGGAGGAGATGCCCGCCTTGCTGCAGGTTGTCACCGGCTTAACTTGTTGGAGATGATCTCGTTTGGTTTGGGCACCATGGAGAAGCGTTGAGGACGGCGGCGCGGCGGCCTTTCTACGCCGTCGAGGAATAGTCGCGGCGCAGGGGAGGGGAAACTCGCGGCGCCAAGGGAGGGGAAAAGGCTTGGCGCGATCGAACGGGTAGCAGGTGGGCCTCCTTTTTTGATTTTTACCAAGTTGGAATACCAAATTGTTGGAGATAGGTCTTTTTTGACTTGCCAAATGAAATAGCAACTTGCTAAAACTAAATATTTGATAAGTCATTTTTACCGGTTATTGGAGATGCTTTAAGGGGGGCTTCAAGGGTTCTCCAGCTGTAGGGGCTCTAGCCCCCCAGCCCCCCCTCCCCAACCACCAACAAAAAAAGATCCGCACTACTGTCAGGTCTATCCAGTCTAGTCTTCATGCATGTGGGGTTAAAAAAGTTCATATTTAGGTGATGTTTGAAAATACTTTCTGCCATACTTAAAGCAAGCCGTTGACATTGCATATTCGATGATTTGTGAGAACAATGAAGCTAGGCATGATTTTTTTTAAAAAAACAAAGAGTTACTCCACAATAGAATGGGTGCAAGCGGTGTGAGTTGACAAACAGGGATATGACATTCATGCGCAACTGGAGCAACTAATTATGTAGCGAGTTGTTTGCGGGCGATTTTGACCTTGGATTGTTATTGTTACAACTGGATCATAGTGGCTTGTTAATTAGTACCTTTTCCCTTAAACCTGGCCTATCGGAAGACGAAGTAGAGAGAATCGACGGAAGTAGCTGTCGATTCTGATAGCGTGCAGTACGTGTTGTTGACAAGTGAAGCGCCCTTTTTGGTGTTATATATAAGTGAGTTAACTAAGTTGGACTTTGCGAAAACGAAATAAATGGAATTTTGTATAATCTGGTCGCCATCAGAGAAAACGACGTGTGTATAATATACTGTAGTAGTCTATGATGTACGCAGGAATATATAGCTAGCGGATGGCTGGGTCAAAAGAAGAAGATTCCGTGCTCAACTACCCAATCACTCCAAATTAAGCTTGTGGCGCATCTATCACTGGCGAGAGTATCTTGCTTGCATGGTCATTATACGTGTATAAATACGCGCCTAATAAGCTAGGCCTAGCTAGCAGTGTCGTGTATGTACATATCCACCATATATCTGTTAGTATATAATTTCCCCATTTAATTTGGATCGACTCGATCGATCGATCGATCCAACGGAGAGAGAGCTGGCGATGGGGAGCGGCGTGTGCCCTCCTGCGGAGCTGGGGTTCGGGGCGGAGTACTACTCGGTGGTGAACGGGGTGTGCAGCCGCGCCGGCAGCTACTTCGGCGGAAAGCCGGTGCTCACGCAGGCCATCGGGTACGCCGTCGTCCTCGGCTTCGGCGCCTTCTTCGCGCTCTTCACCTCCTTCCTGGTTAGTTTGGTCCTCGGACTCCCTCTCGATCTCTTGATCTCTGTTTACAATTTAGTGGATCAACAATTACGTACTAATTAATTTCTGGCTACTTATTACGTACGTACTACGTATAGGTGTGGCTTGAGAAGCGTTACGTCGGGTCGCAGCACACGTCGGAGTGGTTCAACACGGCGGGGCGCAGCGTCAAGACGGGTCTCATCGCCAGCGTCATCGTCTCGCAGGTGTTGTTAATGTTGGTGTTCATGAATCGAGATCTCAATTCTCAAATCTGAAATTCTGATATTGATGAAATGGAATTAATGGTGGCATGCAGTGGACTTGGGCGGCCACCATCCTGCAGAGCTCCAACGTGGCATGGCAGTACGGGGTGAGCGGGCCATTCTGGTACGCCAGCGGCGCCACCATCCAGGTGCTCCTCTTCGGTGTGATGGCCATCGAGATCAAGCGCAAGGCACCCAACGCCCACACCGTCTGCGAGATCGTCCGCGCCCGATGGGGCACCGCCGCCCACCTCGTCTTCCTCACCTTCTGCCTCATCACCAACGTCATCGTCACCGCCATGCTCCTCCTCGGCGGCTCCGCCGTCGTCAACGCCCTCACCGGAGTCAACGTCTACGCCGCCAGCTTCCTCATCCCGCTCGGCGTCGTCGTCTACACCCTCGCTGGCGGACTCAAGGCCACCTTCCTCGCCAGCTACATCCACTCCGTCGTCGTCCACGCGGTGCTCGTCGTCTTCGTCTTCCTCGTCTACACCTCCAGCGCCAAACTCGGCAGCCCGCGCGTGGTGTATGACCGCCTCATGGCCGTCGCCAGCGCCGCGCGCGACTGCTCCGCCGACCTCTCGCGAAACGGCCAGGCGTGCGGCCCCGTCGCGGGCAACTTCAAGGGCTCCTACCTCACCATGCTCAGCTCGGGGGGACTCGTCTTCGGCATCATCAACATCGTCGGCAACTTCGGCACGGTCTTCGTCGACAACGTACGTATTTCTGTTTCTGTTTCTGTTTCTGCTGATTAATTACCTTAATCCCATCCGCATCGATCTCAGGGCTACTGGATGAGCGCAATAGCCGCCCGGCCATCTTCCACGCACAAGGGCTACCTGCTGGGCGGCCTCGTCTGGTTCGCCGTTCCCTTCTCGCTCGCCACGTCGCTCGGCCTCGGCGCGCTGGCCCTCGACCTCCCGCTCACCGCCGCCGAGGCAGCCAAGGGCCTCGTGCCCCCGGCCACCGCAACAGCGCTCATGGGCAAGTCCGGCTCCGTCCTGCTACTCACCATGCTCTTCATGGCCGTCACATCCGCGGGCTCCGCCGAGCTGGTGGCCGTCTCCTCCCTCTGCACGTACGACATCTACCGGACCTACGTCAACCCGGGCGCCTCTGGCAAGCAGATACTCCGCGTGTCGAGGGCCGTCGTGCTCGGCTTCGGCTGCTTCATGGGCGTCCTCGCCGTGGTGCTCAACATCGCCGGGGTCTCCCTCGGGTGGATGTACCTGGCCATGGGAGTCATTGTGGGATCCGCAGTCATCCCAGTCGCCCTGCTGCTGCTGTGGAGCAAGGCCAACGCCGTGGGCGCCATGACCGGAGCGATGTCCGGGTGCGCGCTGGGCGTGGCCGTGTGGCTGACGGTGGCCAAGGTGCAGTACGGGCGCGTGAACCTGGACACGACAGGTCGAAACGCGCCGATGCTGGCGGGCAACCTGGTGTCGATCCTGGTGGGCGGGGCAGTGCACGCGGCGTGCAGCCTGGTGCGGCCGCAGCACTACGACTGGGGGAGCAGCCGGGAGATCACCACGGTGGAGAGCGTGGCGAGCGACAGCGCGCTTGACGAGGAGCTCAAGGAGGAGCGGCTGGTGCACGCCAAGCGGTGGATCGTGAGGTGGGGCCTGGTGTTCACCGGCGTCATCGTGGTGGCGTGGCCCGCGCTGTCGCTGCCGGCGAGGAGGTACACCCTGGGCTACTTCACGCTGTGGGCGGCGGTGGCGATCGCTTGGGGGACGGTGGGGTCGGTGGTGATCATCCTTCTGCCGGTGGCGGAGAGCTGGAGCACCATCACCAAGGTGTGCGCCGGTATGTTCACAAACGACGCTGTGTACGAGCGCCTCGACGACGTCAACCTCCGCCTCCGCGCCATCATGGGCGCCATGCCCGAGGCTGAGAAGCGCTACCGGCAGCTGTACGAGACGGAGATGCACCCTGCCGGAACCCATCCGGCCAACGACGACGACGACGACAATAATAATCAGACGATGCACTCCTGATTCCATCTCATCATCCATCCATCCACCCATAGACTAATTAAGACTTCTACTACTATACTAGTACTTATATACATACATGGAGCCTAATTAAGAAAGTGTGCATGATAGTGATACTTAAAAATACGTTTGGTGTATACCAAATGGCAAATAGGGACCGATGTTTGTCGTTTGTTTGTTTATATAAGAAACAGGCAGCCGCCAGCCTGGGCAGCAATTTAGTTGTATGGGCTGTTTGTTTTCCTTGCAAAGATACACGAATAATTCATTTTAGGTTTCTCGTCTCAACGTTAAGTTTTATGTACTACAACCGTAATACCTGATATAACATATCCTTCAATTTTAACAAAATCTAGATAATTTAGATGATGGTTTCGGTTGATGTGACGTCTACGTGACTGATTTGATTTGGTTCTCGTTTTAAGTGACATTGACATGCCATCAGAAACAAGATCAAAATTTAATGAAAAATTAAACAAAATATGTAAGGCCTCTATGTCACTCAAATAAAAAAAATGAAAAAGTAGAGGTCCAACTTTTTCATCCTCTCTCCTCGGCGTACCTCTTTTTCTCCTTCTCCCCTCTCTCAGGTGGCGGGCGGTAAAGGAGACAAAATTGGTTCCTCTGATTTAAAGTTAGATGATCTGATTCAAAGTCACCTGAAAGTCAGAGGATCTCATTTGAGGGAAGATGGTATCTTTGAACACTGCCACCTTCTCCTTGGGATCACCAGGACGCTTCACCAGCGCCTCGTACTACACCGACGCTGTCACCGTGTTCCGAATGGGCTTCCGCACTGACCTTGCCATTCCAGCTGAACTTCATGTTCTTGTCCACCATGGGAAACGATTACGAAGAGCTATCCTTTAGGTCAGATGGAGCCTTTTAAATTAAGTGGAATGCAACATTAGGCTAAACAAGTTGCATATTGGTTGTTTGCACTTTCAAAGAAAATTATGGGATAAAAACGGGAGTAAATTTCAGATGAACATTCGGCAGACTCTGGATACAGGATACAGACACCTCAATCAACAAACGAAAATGTGCACATCTGGATTCTGATACCAATTACCAATTAACCGATCAAAGAGCAAACATGTGTACTAAAAACATTGATTAACCAATCAAAGACTGAACATTCTGATTTTCAGACACCAATTAACCAATCAACGAGTTTACCGTGCGGCATGGGCACTCATCGCTGCCATCCCCTGCCCGGCCAGGTTAGTGGGATTGTCTGTAGCTCCTGGGCTGAGACATGGCTCTGTCGGGCGAAAAATTGGCAGCCTTCACAGGTTCGTACCACTTTGTCCGCGTCGGAGACCGCGGTAAGCCAGAAGAAACCCTGTCTGTAAGCTTTGCCCACCAGAGTGCGTGCTGCCGCGTGGCTTCCACATATGCCCGAGTGGATGTCTTAGAGCAGCTGTCGTCCTTCCTCGGGTGTAATGCATCTCATTAAGATTTCGGAGGGACTTCTCTTGTATAAGTCGGAGTCAACCATGACATATGTTTGGCAACGACGTCGGACGCGCTCTGCCTCGTCCCGGTCTTCCGGCAGCTCTTGCTGTGTTAAGAATTTGATGAGAGGTGTCCTCCAATTGGCATCAGTCATGGCGACTTCGTTTGTAGCTTGTTCGTTGGAAGTTGTCTTCACCGTGATGGTTGGCTCATAAAGGTGCTCGACAAAGACGTCTGTTGGGGCTGCTTCACGCTTGGACCCGAACTGCGCCAACTCGTTAGTTGCTTCGTTGTTATGTCTCAAGACATGTGATAGTTCAAGTCCGTCAAACTTGTCTTCAAGTTTGCGGACCTCTTGTCGATAGGCCTCCATGGTGTCGTTTAGACAGGACCAGTCCTTCATTACTTGGTTGACGACCAGCTGGGAGTCGCCTTTCACGATGAGCCGACGTATCCCGAGTGAAACTGCGAGGCGCAGTCCATGTAGCAGGGCTTCGTACTCGGCAACGTTGTGTGAGGCGGAGAAGTGAAGGTGAAGGACGTATCTTAGCCTTTCCCCAGTCGGGGAGATCAGCACAACTCCTGCTCTCAAGCCGGTGATCCTCTTGGATCCGTCGAAGTGCATGGTCCAGTGTTGGAGGTCTTCCCGAGGTACGTTCTCTTGTTGCTCAGTCCACTCGACTAGGAAATCCGCCAGCGCTTGTGACTTTATGGACGTCCTCGCCTTGAAAGTCAGGTCCAGTGGCATCAGCTCTAGAGCCCACTTAGCGATGCGCCCAGTTGCCTCCCGGTTGTGGATGACATCACCGAGTGGAAAGGAGGTGACGACGGTGACCGAGTGACCCTAAAAATAGTGTGCCAATTTTCTCGCGGTTATTAGGACACCATAAAACATTTTTTGTATCTGAGGGTAGCGAATTTTGGCTCCCGCCAATAGTTCGCTAACAAAGTAGATCGGCCTCTGAATCTTCTGAGCCCGTCCTTCTTCTTCGCGCTCGACCACGAGGACCGTACTAACCACTTGGTGAGTGGCTGAAACGTACAACAGCAGAGGCTCCTGGGGCTGAGGCGAGGCCAGGACAGGCGACGTTGTAAGGAATTCTTTGAAATCTTCAAAGGCCTTGTCGGCTTCCGCGGTCCACTGAAAGTCATCTGTTTTCTTTAGCAATCTGAAGAAGGGCATGCCTCGTTCGCCGAGTCGAAAGATGAAACGGCTTAGTGCCGCCATGCAGCCAGTGAGCTTCTGGACGTCCTTCTGGTTACTCGGAGGCTTCATGCTCAAGATAGCGTTGATCTTCTCTGGATTGGCTTCAATGCCGCGATGTGACACCATGAAGCCGAGCGGTTGCACGATGGGACGCCAGAAAGTGCACTTCTCGGGTTCAACTTCATTCGAAGGCCCGGATGTTTGCGAAGGTTTCTTCTAAGTCGGCGATCGAGGTCTTCTTTCTTCTTGGTCTTGATGATGACATCGTCGACCTAAGCTTCTACGTTATTGCCGATCTGCGTCTGGAAGCATCTCTGAATCATGCGTTGGTATGTGGCGCTGGCGTTCTTTAGGCCGAAAGGCATGGTGATGTAGTAGGCCCCAAACGGCGTGATGAACGATGTCTTCAGGCAGTCGGATTCTTTCAAGCTGATCTGGTGGTAGCCCGAGTAACAATCCAAGAAACTTAGGAGTTGACAGCCGGCTGTTGAGTCTACGACTTGGTCAATGCAAGGCAGCCCGAATGGATCTTTGGGATAGGCTTTGTTGAGGTCGGTATAGTCAACACACATGCGCCATTGCCCCGTCTTCTTGCGGACCAGGACTGGGTTGGCTAACCAGTCGGGATGTAGGACTTCTTTGATGAAGCCGACAGCCAAGAGCTTTGTGAGCTCTTCCTTGATAGCGTCTTTTCGATCCTGCGTGAATCTGCGTAATCGTTGTTTTATCGGTTTGGCGTCATCTTTGACGTGCAAAGAGTGCTCGATCACCTCCCTAGGAATTCCAGGCATATCAGATGGTTTCCAAGCAAAAACATCTTTATTATTTTGGAAGAAGGTGACGAGCACGCTTTCCTATTTGGGATCTAGTTCAGCGCCGATTACAGCAGTTTTTGAGGGATCCGATGGATCAAGGGAGATCTTCTTGGTCTTGGCGTCGTCGGATCCTGATTTGGCTATCTTCTTCGCGGGGACTTCGCCCTCTGCTGAAGTCGATGCAGCCAATCGGATTTCTTGCTGGCCATGCAATCTCTCGCGAGATTGGGCCATGTTGCAGCTCTCCTTGTCGCAGGTGAAAGGCTTGCTTCACGTCGCTGCGAAGAGTGATGACGCCGTTGGGACCCGGCATCTTCATGCAGAGGTAGGTGTAATGTGAGATCGCCATGAATTTGGCAAGCGCAGGCCTTCCGATGATGGCATGGTAGGCCGTTTCGAAGTCGGCCACCTCGAAAGTGACGTTTTCCGTTCGGAAGTTCTCTCAAGCCCCGAAGGTGACCGGGAGGGCGATGTTCCCGAGTGGTGTAGATGATAGCCCCGGGATGACTCCGTGGAAGGGGGCTGAGCTTGCCTTCAATTCGGCTCTCGGAATCTGCATCTCATCCATGGTCTTGGCGAACAGAATATTGAGGGCACTGCCCCCATCGATGAGGACGCGCTTGAGCCTGATGTTGCGGACCACGGGATCCAGGACGAGTGGGTAGCGCCCCGGGTGAACCACTCGGTCAGGGTGATCCGAGCGGTCAAAAGTGATGGCCACTTCCGACCATCGCAGGTACTGAGGGACTTCGAGTTGAGCCGCGTTGACCTCTCGGTCGGTTAGCTTCTGTTTTCTCTTGGATTCATAGGCTAGTGGCCCTCCGAAGATGTGATTGAGCTCTCCCACAGGGTCTTGGAAAGGTTCGGCATTCTCAGACGCGTTGTTTTTCTTGGCGCCCGATGGACCAGCCTCATCAGTTGGCTTCTTGTTGAGTTGTGCCGCGTACTACTCGGCGAACTGTTTGTAGATGAAGCAGTCCTTGGCCGCGTGCTTGTGATTGGGATGATGAGTACATTGGGCGTTCATGATAGCGTCGTAGGCGGCGACTCGGGGGCGGCGTTGAGAATTGGAGGTTGTGGCCACTAGATCTTCGGATCGGCGCTTGCGGTCTTTTTGGCCCTGGTTGTTGTTGTTGTTACCGTTGTCCTTCTTAGGATTCCGGCTTCCTCCTGCCTGCTTGTCTTCCCTTCTGTCGGGCCGGTCTTGACGAGCCGCCTTGATGGCGTCGTTGGATTTGGCATAGGAGTTGGCCGTCTCGAACATCTGTTTCACCGTCTTCGGTGGCTTGCGTCCAAACTTCCCGATTAACAGCTCATCACAGACTCCCTTCTGGAAGGCGGCGATGATGATGTCATCGGTGATGTTGGGGATCTTGTTGCGCTTCTCGGAGAAACGGCGGATGTAATCCTTCAGAGGCTCGTCCGTCTTCTGGATGACGTTGTATAGATCGAAATGTGTGCCGGGCCTCTCGAAGGTACCCTGGAAGTTGGCGATGAAGTGGTCCCTCAGATCGCTCCACGAGCCGATTGAGCCTCTTGGCAGGCTCGTGAGCCAGTTCCTGGCCGAGTTAGCGAGGGCCATGGGCAGGTAATTGGCCATTGCCTTGTTGTCGTCGCCTGCTGCGCGGATGGCAAGAGTATACACGGTAAGCCACGACTCGGGGTTGGTCTTGCCGTCATACTTCTTTATTCCTGTTGGCTTGAAACCATTCGGCCAGTGCACTCGACGTAGCTCCCGAGTGAAAGCTGGCACTCCGTCGTCGCCGCTGTCGGGTGATCCCCTCCGATCTTCCCGAGTGCATTGGTCTCGCGCCTGGTAGCGGCGATCGAGGACTTCCCGCAGATCACTCGCCGGGGTCTTCGGTTGGCTGGTTGGATAGCTGGAGCTGTTGTTGCGGCGGACGTGGTGGTGGACGGGTGGACGTCCATGTCGCTTGTCGCGGGAGTCGTCCGTTTGCTCCTGGTACTTCTGCGTGGACTCGTAACGTGGGCCTCTTGGCCTAGTCGTGGACCGGTCTGGCTCGGGCCTCTTGTAGTCTCCTGACCTTAGAGGCGGGAGTCGGCTTTTATCGGGCGTTTCAGCCACGGACTTAGTCGGCCTTCATGCCGAGGTGGTGGGATGGCCGTTGGCTGTGGCTGCGACGATGGTCTTGATTTTGTCAAGTATTGAAGTCACGTCGGCGGGTGCCGTCTCCATGACGGTGTCCAAGAGCGTGAGTGCGGCAATAGCGTTCTGTTGTGGCGTCTGGAAGATGCTGGCGTTGCGGACCCGCGTTTGAAGGATGGCCTCCTGAGCGGATCGTCCGGCTGCGCGTAGATCTTGCTTTCTCTTGTCAGCCTCTTCCCTGCGCTTCTTCTCCTCTTCAGCCAGCTTGCGCTCCTGCTCGATCTTGGCTCGCTCTTCCTCAGCAATCCTGCGGGCCATGGCTGAGTTAGACACGTCCGACTCAGTCATGAGGACATCGAAGCACTTCGGTTCGTAGTCCTTGCGGCAGTCGGAGTCGTCGGCTTCGTCTGAGGGGATGCCATAGAGGTCATCAAAGCCGGCGGAGCTGAGGTATTCGTTGAGCTCCGAAGATGAGCAAGAGCCGAATGGCGGGAGGATGACGGCGACCTCCCTCGATCCTGGGTAGCCCGGGTCTGGATTGTTCCAGTCCGAGTCAGAGCTTGGGGATGCGGGCTCCTCCGAGTGGGTCGACCTCGACTCGGGGGAGAGGAGTTTGCCGTAGATCTCGGCGGCGTTTGGTAATCCAAATGGCACCGAGAGGTCTTCTTCGAGTAGATCGTCTCCGTTGGGGAGACGAGAAGATCGGTGCAGATTTCGGCGGTGTTCGGCAATCCGAATGGTGCCGAGTGAAGTCCTTCGTTGGAGAGGGTGGATTGCATCTTGGACTTGAAGATGTCGTCGAAGATCTCGGCGCTATTGGGGAACCCGAACGACGCCGAGTGGGTCTTTCCTTTCGACTGGTTCGAATCCGAGTCGAAGGAGAAGTCGTCGAAGTTGTTGGCGGTGAAGTCGCTGAATCCTGAAGGAGATCCCATCACGCTTGTCGGCGAGATTGTTGAAGAAGTCTCGACGCGCGGTCCCCTACCTGACGCGCCAACTGTCGAAACTTGGTTTCGGCAATGTAATTTCTGGGGTCGCAGTCAAGATCGCCAAGCACAATGGGTTAGGAAGAAAAGAGGATTTAGACAGGTTCAGGCCCTCTCGTGAGGTAATACCTGTCGAAACTTGGTTTCGGCAATATATTTTATGGGGTCGCAGTCGAGATCGCCAAGCACAATGGGTTAGAAGAAGAAGAAGATTTAGACAGGTTCAGGCCCTCTCGTGAGGTAATACCCTACTCCTGTTTCGGTGGATTCGATCCGCCGAGTGTCTTATTGATCTCGTGATCTAAAGCTGAGAGCTAAAAGCTGAACTCCTATTGGAATATCTGATCTAGAATCTAATCTCTGATCAAGTCTAGGATATCCCTCAAGGGACGCCCCTTACCCCCCTTATATAGTCTTGGGAGGAAGGGTTTACAAGTCGGAAACCCTATCTTATTCTAAGTTGGTTTCCTCAATCTTACCAAACCGTGACTATAGGCCGATTGCCTTATCTTTATCGGCAACCGTAACACCTAAGTCAAGTTCGGCTTACAGATATAGCAGGCGCAATCTATCCCTACCTCCAGTCGGATAAGCTTGCCAAGTAGATACCCGATTGCCACAATCTCCACAGTAGCCCCCGAGTCCTTTTCAGTCGACGAGACAACTCGGCTTCAGACCAAAGCAGCACTCAATCAAAAAATCTCTTTGACCGAGTGCTTTTGGCGCCGAGTGATTCCATCATCTCTGCCTGAATCTTCCCGAGTGGCTCCAAAGGCGTGAAGGGCTGGAAAAAATATACATAAAAATTCTCAAAAATAAATATCTAGGTGCATCTCTGATGCACCTAATTATAGGTGTAGCCCCGACTATGTGGTTAGTCAAAAATAGACTAAGCATATAGTCAAGAACTATATAAAAAATTATTCTCATGTAGATGCCTAGCTCATGCTAAAGCAATCACAGAAATCTCATTACTCATCAAGTTCATACTCAACCGAGTGAATTTGCCCGAGTCATCTCAGAACAAATAATTCAATCATCCCTCATGGGTAAAAAACACTCGGTAAACTCTTGCTCAACCGAGTAGATTCGCCCGAGTAATCCCGGAATAATAACTCAATCAACCCTAACGGGTAAAAAGCACTCGGTAAGCTCATGCTTATCCGAGTAGATCCGCCAGAGTCATCCGGAACAAATATTTTAATCATCCTCATGGGAAAACAAGTTTTTTTCAATCATATGAAAAATATGACCAAGTTATTAAATAGCTTTTGCCATAATACTGGTCTCAATCTTATAAAGATCTTCACCAAGGTGGAAAACAAACAGCATCGGTAAGATTACCCGACCAAATGCCAAAAAACCAAACAGCCCTTGTTTATCAAGGCGGCTATAAAAACTCAGCTGTTGGTCACCTTCCAAATTGCATCGTGTCAGCTTCTCATGAAGTCAGACAAACCGCGGTATGGAAGGATCTTTAAAGGTATTGGGCACTCGGACACGCGCATATTGCCAAGGCAAATCTGCTTAAGCTCATCTGCTTAAGTCCCTAAGGACACGTATCGGACCACACCTTAGCTGGGCCGTAGATTTTCTTATGGGCTCGGCCCACTCACCAGAAAACCTAGCGCAACCCTCAAATCTTTCTTTATAAAGACACGAGGTTGTCCCCGCCTCTTCATCTTCCAAAAATTCCCCTTCTCGCAATACTGCTCATCCGTTCATTGCGGGGAACCCTAGGCTTGCACGCTTCTCAGTCCATCCGCCAAGAAGCTTGCTTGTCGCGACAACTAGCTTCTGCAGCCAAAACTCCCACATCTATCGCCCAAGATCTAACCTTTCTCAGCCAGATCCGCTCCCCAACAACCTCGCTCTCATGGCGGAAGAAAAGAGGATTCCGTTCGACCAATGGGCCACCTCGGACGTGAGGGAGTACACCCTCAAGGAGATGGTGAAGCACGGCGTGCTTTCGCCCAAGGAACTTGTGGGATGGCGCCCGGCGGCGGGGGAGGACTTCCCGACCCCAAACACCGGTGAGCTCGTTGTCTTTACCTTCGTTTTCTATTGCGGATTCAGTCTTCCCACCTCCGAATTCTTTCGGGGGCTCTTGGATTACTATGGTCTTCACATCTACCATCTGAACCCCAACTCGATGCTTCACATAGCACTCTTCATTCATGTGTGTGAAGCCTTCCTTGGCATTCTTCCTCACTTCAATCTGTTCCGTCGTATGTTCTACCGAAACCCCATCGAACAAGGACCAACCTTGTGTCGTTGGCGGGCGAGCTTCCGGCTTCGCGGATCTCTCCGCAAAGACTACTTCTCTCTCCCTTGAAATCCTCGAACAAAGGGCGGCACGCGAACCGGTTCTACATCGGCAATCTTGAACCCGGCCTTCCCGCCTTTGTCGGTCTTCCTCCTGTCCCCAAACCATCTTGGAGCACCGTCCCGTAGCCCAAGAATGGGATGAAGCCAACGATCGCTCGCGAAGATCCTGGCGATGAAGAAGAGGAACCTTCGCGGGGAACAAATCACTCGGCACTTCATCGGTGCGGCGCGCCGATTGGGAGCGGTCGAAGCCGGCCTTCGAGTACGAAGGCGGAACGGACCCAATCGGGAGGACCGGATCCACTCACATACGAGATCACGAAGATCCGGATGTACAAACTCTTTTCATCCGGAATCGCGTCGAGCGGGCCCTCATTGCTGTCCTTCCATTCAGCATCCACGACCCCCTCCTCCGTAGCCGATCGGATGCTTCATAGTATCTTTCGATCTTGACGTCTTGTCGTTTAATGTTGCACTTTCCCTTTTCGCAGAAACGCCTCTATCACCTCCAAGCCATATAAGATGGCTCATGATGCGTTGTGTCGCCCCAAGAAGCCGGCGGCGGGATAAAAATCAAGCCGATCCGGTCGGGAAGCGGGCGCGCAGTGAGGACTCGAACAAGCGCGCAAGCAAAGGCGGGCGATCATCGAGGACTCGAATGACGACGTCCCGGCTCCTCCGGTCGAGACCCGCCTCTAAGGCGATCGCCGCGGACGCACCGAAGATCCGCCGATCAACCAGTAAGCTCGAAACCAAAGTCTGAGCTCTTTCGTAGAAAACTTTTCTTTATCTTTTTGTATTTACTTTCGCGGGAGGCCCCGGGACATAGATCTGCCTGGGAGGGTGAAGGGCCGACTCGCCGCGCTCCCGAAGTGCCAAGGCCATCGGAACCAAAACCGGAGCCCGCAGCCGAGTGCGAGCGTTCGGAGAAACATCCTTCTCCTCGGAAGAGAGCGCCCTAGGGAGGAGCCCCCATGCCGGCGGGATATCCCGTGGAAACCGTCAGTGCAGGAAGCCCACGACTGCGGCCGAGCGCCCGGCGAGGGTCACTCGGCACGAGCAGAAGAAGAAGAAGAAGGGCCCGCCGCCCCACCTAGGCGAGCGGCCGTCAAGCCGGTGAGACTTGCTTGGAACTTTCCTTTGTTCTTTCAATTTTGAATCTTTCATGTCTTCATTGGTTTTTCTTGTTTGCCAGCCACGGTAGAAGAGATTCCCGGGCTACGTCTTCGAGACTGGGTTCCTCCAATCGAATCGAGTGGCGGGACTCGGAAGGCGAGAGACGGGGCATCATCCTCGCCCAGGCGAGGTGAAAGGATGAAAGGGATGCCCTCGTCGAGAGACGACGAGGCGACCCGCCGCTCAACGTAAGCCTTCATCTTTCTTTTTGATTATATCTTCGTTATCCTTCGATCGATCATCCTTACGCCTTCGCATGCGAAAGAATATTGCCGCTCAATGGCAAAATCCGAGGTGCTGGAAAAGCTGGTGCCTCACTTAAACTCCTTGGAGGACGTTCGGCGGCAGTGAAGGTCACTCGGGAGGAGGCCGCTTCAAGGAGGCCGCTTTAAGGAGGGAGATCTCGGAGCTTCGGGAAGCGAACCTCGACCTCCGCGGATCAATCGGAAGTAAGCACGCTCTCCGGCTTCATCATGATTCTTTTGTTGATCTCGTCTATTGATAATCCTCTTTCGTTGTAGAGAATTCTTCAGAGGTCCACTCGCTTCAAGTCCAGCTGGAAGCGGTCAACCTTGACAAGGCCGAAATGGAGGCCGAATTTGAAGGTAACCTTCTTTGAAGTTGAATCTCATGTCTTGCTTCATTCCCGAGTGCTTTGAACGATCCGGAACTCCTTGCGGCTTATAAGATGAAGACCCGAGCCCGTATGACGTCTTACTCGGGCGGATCAAATCCAGCGACGAGATACGGGAAGAGGTCGCCAATGCCGCCACGCCGATCTTGGCAGCCTTGTTTGATCAAGGGGTTGGGGCCAGCTCGCTGGGCCCAATCGAGATCTTCGACAAGCTCCGGCTGGCTCCCGAGCAGTATCTAAAAAACATCACCGAAGCAGCCAACATGGGGGCTGGCTCTTGCACAGACCAAGTCCCTCTACCCCCGAGTGGATATTCATTCAATCGGGGAGGGCTTCGCTGAGGGGACAACAGACGAGCAGGCCTTAGATATGCTCGGCGAGGCGCAAGAGGCGGCGAAGAAGATCTCTTTAGATGTAGTAAACAATTTTAAACTACGAACCGTATTTTGACTTTGCTTTATGAATGTCATGTAATCGTAACACTCTTGTCATGAAATCTTTGTGACTATTTTTAGTTTATTTATGTCAATGCCTTGATTCGAGCCTTTGCGTGAAATTTCTTAAGTAGTTTTCGTCATGTCACCAAGCCTAGGCTCGATTAGGTCATCGGAAAACTCGGTCCTTAGACACCGAGCTCGAGTCGAAGGACATTAAACAATGATAAACCAAATTATGCACAAAAATTTGACGAGGAAAATTCGAGCTTTATTGATATGTGTATCGACCCCATTGCTAGCTCAAGAAGTCATCTTGCTTGAGGTTGGCATCAAGGAAAACATGAGGCCTTAGCTAAATTAGGCGTAAAACCGAGAAGATGTTCGATGTTTCGGAGTTCTCCACCATAGACCCGTCTTCGCGCTTTAAGCAGAGTAGCAGGCCGAGTCACTTCGGCGATTATAGAGGGTCCTTCCCATAAGGGAGATAACTTATGTCGGTCTTTGGTGGTCCGGATCTTGCGTAGGACCGGGTCGCCAACGATGAAAGCTCGTGCTCGCACGTTGCGGCGTGGTATCTTCGAGCCCTTGAAGGTATTTGGCCGATTGGATGAGGGCGCCTCGCGGGCCTCTTCCAATCGGGTGAGGTCATCCACTCGGTCGATGTCGTAGCGTTCATCATTGAAGCTGCGGACCGGAGGATTCAAACTCCATCTCGTTTGGCAACATGGCTTCTGCGCCATAGACCGAAAGAAAGGAGTTTGGCGGTGGCCCGGCGGGTGTAGTTCGCGGCGACCATAGAACCGAGGGAAGTTCTTGGACCCACTTGCCGGCGTAAGGGCTTAGCCGGTCGAAGACGCGAGCCTTGATGCCTTGAAGAACCATGCTTGTTTGCTCGCTCGACTTGCCGTTGCTTTTGGGGTGAGCTCGATGCGTAGCGAGATCTTGATCCCGAAGTCTTCGCGAATTCCTTGAAGATGCCTCCCGTGAACCGGGTCCCATTATCGGTTATGATTCTGTTTGGGACGCCGAAGCGGTGCACGATGTTGAGGAAAAAATCCCGTGCTTTGTCGGCAGTGATTGTGGGGGCGGCTTGGCTTCAATCCACTTGGAGAACTTGTCGATTGCGACGAAGAGGTGTGTGAAACCTCCTGGAGCTTTCTTGAAAGGGCCAACCATGTCCGGCCCCATACCGCAAACGGCCGGGAAAGTGGGATTGTTTGAAGCTCCGGCGGGGACATGGCTTTGTCGGGCAAAAAGCGGCATCCTTCGCGGGTTCTTACGACTTTGTCCGCGTCGAAGACCGTGGTGAGCCGAAGAATCCTTGCCGTAAGCTTTGCCGACTAGAGTGCGTGCGGCGCGTGGCTTCCGCATATGCCCGAGTGGATATCTTGGAGCAATTGTTTCCCTTCTTCGGGTGTGATGCATCTCATTAGAATTCCAGAGGGCTTCTCTCTTGTATAAATCGGAGTCGACCATGACGTACGCTTGGCAACGACGCCGGACGCGTTACGCTTCATCCCGGTCATCCGCGGCTCTTCTTGAGTTAAGAATTTGATGAGCGGCGTCCTCCGGTCGGTATCGATCATGGTGACTTCGTTCGTGGTTTGCTCGTTGGGAGTTGTCTTTGCCGTGACGGTTGGCTCGTAGAGATGTTCGACAAAGACATCTGTTGGAGCGGCTTCGCGCTTAGATCCGGCTGCGCTAGCTCGTCGGGCGCTTCGTTGTTATGTCTCGGGACATGTGAGAATTCGAGTCCGTCAAACTTGTCCTCAAGCTTGCGGACCTCTTGTCAGTAGGCCTCCATAGTGTCGTTTAAGCAAGACCGAGTCTTTCATCACTTGATTGACGACCAGTGGGAGTCGCCTTTCACAATAAGCCGTCGAATCCGAGTGAGACCGCAAGCGCGATCCATGTAAAAGAGCTTCGTATTCGGCGACGTTGTGTGATGCGGAGAAGTGGAGGTGATAGAGGCGTTCATGATGGCGTCGTAGGCGGCGACTCGGGGACGGCGTTGAGTATTGGAGATTTGGCGTATGAATTCGCCGTCTCAAACATCGCTTCACCGTCTTCGGTGGCTTTCGTCCGAACTTGCCGATAAGCGGCTCATCACGGACTCCCTTACGGAAGGCGGCGATGATGATGTCATCGGTGATGTTCGGGATCTTGTTGCGCTTCTCGGAGAAGCGACGAATATAATCCTTCGGAGGCTCGTCAAGCCGGATGACATTGTAAAGGTCGAAGTGCGTGCGGGCCTCTCGAAGGTGCCTTGGAAGTTGGCGATGAAGTGGTCCCTCGGCTCGCTCCACGAGCCGATTGAGCCTCTTGGCGGTGGTGAGCCAATTTCGGCCGAGTTTGCGAGGGCCACGGGCGAGTAGTTGGCCATGGCTTTGTTGTCGCCACTGCGGCTCGGATGGCAAGGGTATATACGGTTAACCAAGATTCGGGTCGGTTTTGCCATCGTACCTTTCTATCCCGGTGGGCTTAAAGCCACTCGGCCAATGCACTCGGCGGAGCTCCCGAGTGAAGGCCGGTACTCCATCGTCGCCGCTATCGGGTGATCCCCTCCGATCTTCCGAGTGCGACGGTCGCGCTCTTGGTAGCGGCGGTCGAGGACTTCCGCGAGATCACTCGGCGGGGTCTTCGTTGGTGGTTGGGTAGCTAGGAATTGCGGCGAACTCGGTGGTGGACGGGTGGACGTCCATGTCGTTTGCGGCGGGAGTCGACCGTCGCTCTTGGTGCCTCGGCATGGACTCGGGAGGCGGGCCTCTTGGCCTAGTTGACGACCGAGCGGCTCGGGCCTCCTGTAGTCTCCGACCTTAGGGGTGGGAGCCGGCTCTTGTCGGGCGTTTCGGCCCACGGATTGATCGGCCTTCTTGCCGAAGTGGTGGGAGGGCCGTTAGCCGTGGCGACAACGATGGTCTTGATCTTATCCAGTATAGGAGTCACGTTGGCGGAGCCGTCTCCATGACGGTATCCAAGAGCGTGAGTGCGGCGGCGCGTTCTGCTGTGGCGTCCGGAAGACATTGGTGTTGCGAACCCGTGTTTGGAGGATGGCCTCCAGGCGAGATCGTCCAGTGCACGCAGATCCCGCTTCCTTTTATCGGCCTCGTCTTTGCGTTGTTTGTCTTCTTCGGCTGTCTTGCGTTCAAGCTCCACTCGCTCGCTCCTCTTCGGCGAGCCTTCGCCACGGCGAGTCGGACTCATCGGCTCGGCCATGAGGACGTCAAGCACTTCGGCTCGCAGTCCATATGGCGATCGGAGTTGTCGGCTTCGTCGAGGGGATGCCGTAGAGATTGTCGAAGCCGGCGGAGCGAGGTATCCGTTGAGCTCGAAGATGAACAAGAGCCAAAGGACGGGAAGATGACAATGACCTCCCTTGATCTGGGTAACCGGATCCGGATCGTTCCGATCCGAGCCGGAGCTTGGGGATCGGGCTCCTCCGAGTGGATCGCCTCCAACTCGGGGAGAGTAGTTGATTGTAGATCTTGGCGACGTTTGGTAACCCAAACGGCACCGAAAGGTCTTCGGCCGACTAGATTGCTTCCGTCGGGGAGGCAAGAAGATTGGCGCAGATCTCGGCGGCATTCGGTAATCCGAATGGCGCCGAGTGAAGTCCGTCGTCGGAAAAGGTGGATCGCATCTTGGTCTTCAAGATGTTGTCGAAGATCTCGCGCGTTGGAGAGCCGAACGGCGCGAGTGGGTCTTTCCCTTCGACCGGTTCGAATCCGAGTCGAAGGAGGATTCGCGCGGCGAGTTGGCGGCGAAGTCGCCGATTCTTGAAGGAGATCCCATCACGCTTGTCGGCGAGATTTGTTGAAGTAGTCTCGACGCGCGGCCCCCTACCTGGCGCGCCAACTGTCGAAACTTGGTTTCGGCAATATATTTTATGGGGTCGCAGTCGAGATCGCCAAGCACAATGGGTTAGAAGAAGAAGAAGATTTAGACAGTTCAGCCCTCTCGTGAGGTAATACCCTACTCTGTTTCGGTGGATTCGATCCGCCGAGTGTCTTTATTGATCTCGTGATCTAAAGCGAGAGCTAAAAGTGAACTCCTATTGGAATATCGATCTAGAATCTAATCTCCGATCAAGTCTAGGATATCCCTCAAGGACGCCCCTTACCCCCTTATATAGTCTTGGGAGGAAGGGTTTACAAGTCGGAAACCCTATCTTATTCTAAGTTGGTTTCCTCAATCTTACCAAACCGTGACTATAGGCCGATTGCCTTATCTTTATCGGCAACCGTAACACCTAAGTCAAGTTCGGCTTACAGATATAGCAGGCGCAATCTATCCCTACCTCCAGTCGGATAAGCTTGCCAAGTAGATACCCGATTGCCACAATCTCCACAATACTCTACTCCTGTTTCGGTGGATTCGATCCGCCGAGTGTCTTTATTGATCTCGTGATCTCGTGAATCTAAGGCTCTTGCTTATGAAGTTTGCTATCGCCTAAGATATCCCTCAAGGGACGCCCCTTACCCCCTTATATAGTCTTGGGAGGCGGGCTTACAGATCGAAAACCCTATCTTACTCTAAGTCGGTTTTCTCAATCTTACCAAACCGTGACTATGGACCGTTGCCTTATCTCAATCGGCAACGTAACACCCAAGTCATGTTTGGTTTACAGATATGGCAGGTGCAATCTATCCCTACCTCCAGTCGGATAAGCTTGTCATGTAGATACCCGATTGCCATAATCTCTACAATTTATTTTTCCAAACCCTTAATATTCTACATATTCCTCCTTTCTACCTATCCCAAAGCCTATTCTCCTCAAATTCCCTAATTATTCATCGTCTTTCGTCTCTACAGTGTTAGAAGACATCTTAGCTGGCCTGCTGAGTCTAGGACAAACCAACACGCGTTCACCGTGACGGGATCCCTCCCGAGTATTTGTTCAACAACATCTATCCACTTCCTATGGTGGATTCTATGTCAACAGGTCTCACATGTTTTTTTTACTTTTTTATTTTTATGCTAGTGCCACATCAATCAAAACAGCCTTCAATATTGTTTTGAAACTATATTTATACTGGTTTTAGAAGACCAGAAACGTGTTATATTTAGTATGATATTGTAGTTGAAGTATATGATTCAAACATACGAGAGACTTAAAGTGAACACTGGTACCTACCGAGTGGAGTCGTAGTCGTAGACTCGTAGTATGGGCCGGCTCTCTCTCTCTCTCTCTCTCTCTCTGAGGCAGACCAGCCCATCATTTGTTCGATCCAATTCCCATCCTTCTTCTCTGTTCCGTACGGCGGCTGCAGCGTAGAGAGATGGGGAGGCGTCACGGCGGCGGCGGCGGCCGTGGAGGCCGAGGCCGAGGTCGCGGAGGAGGCGAGGAGGATGACCTGCATCTGCACAAGGCCGCGCGGTCGGGAGATTTGGCGGCGGCGGAGTCGCTGTGCGAGGCCAACCCTCTCGCCCTCAACTCCAGAGATCGCCTCTCTCGCACCCCGTAAGAAGATTCCTTTACCTTACCTTCCCTTCCTCCGACCTATCGCACGGAGTACTTATTTTCCCCTCTTTCGCCTGACTAAATTTTAGCTAAACCTAGGTCTTTGGGATGGAATCTATACACCACTTTGTGTATTACTTGCTTGTGTTTCGAATAATTCATAACTCCGTCTATCTGCTGATTCATCATACTCTGTGTATGTATCTGCTCTGCTGATTCATCATGCGCTTGATCCTTGCAACATATCGCCAGTATATACTAGTACTACTTTTAATTTGGCAGTCCATCAACTGCTGTTGCAACTTGCAAGGCCTGCTGTAATGTATCACCATGATTTATGTTACTAATATCAGGTTCATTATAGTGGAATTTGTTTTGCCTTGCCATAGCTCAAACTTTCTAAAATCAGACCACTACACAGTCAAAACTTATCTTTTTTTCTCAAATGTAAATAATTGCACATAGCACTGTGGTTGTTGTCATGCACCCCATCAGCCAGTGTTCAATTCTCCGCGGCCACACACATTGTTTCACCTGGTCTGGTGTCCAACATTTTTTCTCCTGTGTGTAATATAGTTTAAGCTTGCGTTAATCTACAGTTGTGCTGTTTCTCTCTCCATTCATACTTTCTTCCTACTAGGCTACTATGTGGTTATTCCTCAAGTTTTGTTCCAATTTGGGGGGTTAACAGGCCGTTTTGTTTCATGTGTCACATGCTTTTTCAACAACTAGAAACAACTGAGTGCATCACTTGTGTTGATTTACGTGAGCAGAATCCATTACTACTGCATCAGTATTATCACTTCTGCTTCTGCCTTGTGAGTGTATCATATTATGAGATATGATAAGCTTGCTCAAGCTCTATCAATTTTCTCGGTTTTGGTTATCTCCTTGACGTGGTGTTTCTTTGTTCATTTAGACTCCATTTGGCAGCATGGGCTGGGCATGTTGAGCTTGTGAAGTGCCTTTGCAAGCACAAAGCGGACGTTGGAGCTGCAGCTATGGATGACACTGCTGCGATCCATTTTGCCTCCCAGAAAGGCCATGTAGAGGTTGTCCGTGAGCTGCTGGCATTTGGCGCCTCTGTGAAAGCAAAGAACAGGAAAGGCTTCACTGCTTTGCACTTTGCTTCGCAGAACTCCCACCTGGAGCTTGTGAAGTATTTAGTCAAGAAAGGTGCAGACATTGCCACAAAGACAAAAGGGGGGCAGACGGTTCTACATGTTGCAGAGAAGGATGATGTTCGTGCTTTCCTGAAAGAATGTGAGCAGTCATTGAAGAAGGGAGGTGAGCTGCCATCGGAGAAGAAGGATGATTCTGTGTCGACGATTGCTGAGAAGCCTGACGATGACAAGTCCTCGGGTGGGGCTACAAAAGACGAAGATGAAGCGGGGTTTGGCGAGAAGAGGAAAAGCGATGGCATTGCTGCTGCCCGGAGGTCGCCGGAATTGAAAAAAGCCAAAGTTTCACTTGGGCATCTAGTAAGTGCAAATGACATGGACGAAGAGGAAGAGGAAGAGGAAGAAGCTGACTAGACTACTGTAGAACGCGAGAATGCAATTTGATGGCACCCTCTACGTTGTTATATATCCTTTGTTCTCTTATGGCAAGCTGGGATGTGGACAGAACTGTATTAGCATGATACTATCTGTGTTTCTTACTGAACTAGCAGTAAGCGTAACTGATTACCAGCTTGAGTACTCGATGGTGTTGTTTTTTCCTTTTCTCAAAAAAAAAAAAAGAAAACTCTGAAGGTTGCAGCCAAACGGTGGTAAGGCCCAAATACTGAAAGATCAGCCCAAGTGAGCAACAAAGCATAGTTCAGTTATCCATTCACCTCGACCTGTCTTTCTGCTGCTGCTTCTTTCCTTCTTTCCATTGGTACACTCGTTTACCAATTACCAGGTTAATGCAGCGTGTTTTAGAGCATCCCCACAGCTCATCTATCACGTACGCCATCTTGAAAATAGTGCACGGAGGGAGAAAGAGAGGCTCCAGCAGATACACTATCGCCCCCATCCAAATATAGCGTATCCGCCATCCCAGAAAGAGAAACGTCAATTTTGATGTTTTTCTATTCTCACGTCATCCCGCAACTGCCCAGAAACGGATTGAACTCTTGCCCCCATCCGAATCAAACGAGATCCTCCTGTTCTCTAACTTTTTGATAAACTGATATATGAACTCCATAGCTCATGGGTTTACGTGTCAGCGACCCAATGTTAGGGGAAGTACGTCAGAGAAACCGTTTCCCATCCGAATTATAAGACTTATCCGTCGTTGGCAACTCTACTTTTCCATGACAATGGGGACAAGCCTAATCGGCCACTCCGTCGCCCGTGCCTCCTATGGTGATGTAGAATGACTCCCTATGCATCGCAATTGCGATAAAGGGCATTGGCCGATGGAGCAGCGGATGCCCACGGTGGCTTCCTGGGAGAGGCATCGTGGTGGGTGGGTTTGGAACGAGGGAGACGAGGGGAGGAGAGGGGAGGAGAGCGCGAGGAGACATCAGAGAGGAGGGCGTGGCTGGAGGCGACCAAGGGTGTGGGATGTCATGTGGATGTCGTGTGCCGATGCAGTGGAGCTGAAGGGCGACGAAGAAAGGGGATCTGCGATGGTAATAGAGCAGTTTTAGCGATATACATGAGAGTATAATATAAAAGATGTAATTTAGATGATCTGTTGTTGGAGTAGGAAGATGTATGAATGAGAATTTTTTTAAACAATTATCTAAATAAAAATATGAAGGTTCAAATTTAGATGATCTGTTGAGATGCTCCTAGGCCCTTTGGACGTGGGACCGTTAATTTGGTATCGAAACTTTGGAAGAGGATTTTTGCAGTTTGTTTGATTAATCCCTATATGAGAGAGATTGAAGAGGATTGAGTGTGAAATTATTCTCCTTAATCTCTTTGTGAGGGATTAAACGAACAAAACTTGTTTGGTTAATGTAAGGAATGGATTAGAGAAAATTGGGAGGAATTAATTTCATACTTAATAGGTATAAAATAAATTTCCTCTAAATCTTTCTCAATTCTCTAAGGGGATAGGTACGTTAACCAACAAGGTCTGAAGGGAATGGTCCCCTACCAGCAGCGCCATTGTATGGTCTCCGAAATCCGTGCCCGTGAGTTAAATGTATCGTCTTTGTCAACCTCTACGTCTTTCTGCTGCTGCTTCTTTCCAATGGTACATTCGTTTATCAATTATTGGGGCGATATGCAGTGTGTGTATTTGGAGCACTCACAACATAAGAAACTATTAGTAGTTTCTAATAGGATATCAAAAATTATTATTTTCAATATAAGTATATATAACATAGAACAATTGTTTGATTTTTTAATGAGGTTATAATATTTTCTTATTCATGAATAATCGTCAAGGTTTGATTTCTTAGTTTTTTAAAAAATTTCATTAAATTATTTGTCACGTCAGTAGATTGTCTAAGCCTACATGACAGTTGAGTGTCCTTAGTTATATTTGGAAAACTGAGAAGTAACTAGTTAGCAGGTGGATTTTGAGAAATCCGAAAAACTGGGTTTACATGTGATGTGTGGTCGAGAAACACGATTAAAATTTGACGGACATAAAATGAACTTTTTCAATGTAGATCCGGCCTACTGCTCCAAAAGACAACGAGAAAATTACATGTAATTTCCCTGAAACTTTCCCTAATTCCTTCCATGCCTCTGAATTTTGCTCAATCTCTTGTATACATCTAAATTTTAATTTGAATCTGTTTCATATTTTTTGTTAGTTGACCGTTAAAAACATATAAATTAGAGAGTATATGGTCGAAGGGTAAAAATTTACTATAAGACTATTATATCTACGAGTTTGTTCTGTGAGATATTATTTATCATAAATTTTTTTAGATATGACGTAAAAAATAATATTAATTTATTAGTTTTTAAAAATTGTTTAAGTAGCATATAATAGATTTGTCTCATTGTACTACTATCCACAAAATAAGCCACATATACAATTTTCAATAGTTAAAAAAATAAATGTTATTTTTATGTCATATCTAATAATATTTTTTTCATAAACAATATCTCACTTATAAACTCATAAATATAAAAGTGTAATACAACAAATTTCTATACTCTATCAATTAATATGTTTCATACGGTAAAATAAACTTTTTCATAAAAATTTAAAAGATCCAAACTAAAATTCAAGAGTATAGAAGAAAATGAGTAAAATTCGAGGTTATAAAAAGGATTAAGCAAAGTTTGAGAGGTACACGGGGAATTTTCTCAAAGACAAAGGCTAGGCAAGTAACCCAACCCGACCCGATCCGACGGCAGGATAGAGATAATTGCGAGCGATGTCGAGTGCGAGTGCCACTGCCTCCCTCTCCGCGGCGGCGGCGGCCGCTCTCCGCCCCAGGCAGCAGCGACGCCTGCGCGTTCTCGCCCGGACGCCCGCGCCACCGCGCCCCCTCAGGCTTACCAGTCTCAACCCCCCTCGCGCGGCTTCCGCCCCCTCTACTCCTCTGTGGGAGGCCGGCGTCCGAGCTGAGTCCGACTCGCCCGGAGCCGGAGCCGGGGGCGACGTCATGGGGCTCCTCCTCCGGGAGCGCATCGTCTTCCTCGGCAACGAGATCGAGGACTTCCTCGCCGACGCAGTCGTCAGCCAGCTCCTCCTCCTCGACGCCGTCGACCCCAACTCTGACATCCGCCTCTTCGTCAACTCCCCTGGCGGATCACTCAGGTCGCGCATCCAAATTTTTTTCTCCTTTTGCTTTGTGCCCCATCACATATATTGAAATGCTTTAGGACAGGTAACCTTGGAGCACGAAATCAGTTAAGCAGATTAGGAATCATAAAAGTATTGAGCCGTGTGCTACATATAGTTGTTTTCTGATAATGCAAATTGTGGGTAAAAGACAAGTCTTGAGCTACTATATGAATATAAGAATCAGACTGGATCCTTTTGTTTTTCCTTTGTAAGTAAACAAGCCTTCCAGGTTCCAGTTATAATGAATATCAGAGCTCCTGCTTTACTTCAAATGAATCTTATGGAGCAACCATTTTGTTTTGAATTGATAGTTTATATAGATTCGAATCATGTTATAATCAACAACAGTATTTGATCTGATAGAGGCTATTCCACGCACCAAAGAAAGAGAATTTATGTGAATGTAAACCTTGCTACCTTCCTTTCTGTAAAAAGATCTAACCTTAGTTGGGAGTTGGTAATGATGTTGTTGGCACTTTATGAACGATGCACGTCCTGTTCATAGTGATGCTTAATCTCATGTTTCCCTTGCAGGATAGTGTTTTTTTATTTGTTTAAGTTAGTTGAGGAATGCCTTCTCTTGTTTTGCTTGCAATGTACCTTAATAGCACTGGTAGAAGGTTGATTATGTCTTATAATACAAGTAGGAGATACTAGTTCATCAACCAAGAGCAAGTAGCTGTAGGCAGGTCATTAGGTTAAATAGCTATTGGGTTCTTGGTGGTCTGGTAAATATGTTGATGCAAATATCTTTGCGTTTTCTGACTGATTCCTATGTTTCTCTCTCAGTGCAACAATGGCCATCTACGATGTAATGCAGCTCGTGAGGGCAGATGTTTCCACTGTTGGATTGGGCATAGCTGGTTCCACTGCTTCTATAATCCTTGGTGGTGGCACAAAGGGCAAGCGTTTCGCCATGCCCAACACCAGGATAATGATCCATCAGCCCGTGGGAGGCGCAAGTGGGCAGGCCTTGGATGTAGAGGTCCAGGCCAAGGAGATATTGACTAACAAGAGGAATGTCATACGGCTCATATCAGGTTTCACGGGACGCACTCCGGAGCAGGTTGAGAAAGACATTGATAGAGACAGGTATATGGGTCCTCTTGAGGCTGTTGATTACGGGCTCATCGACGGTGTAATCGACGGAGACAGTATCATCCCACTTGAGCCTGTCCCAGAGAGGGTGAAGCCGAAATACAACTACGAGGAACTGTACAAGGATCCACAGAAGTTCCTTACACCTGATGTCCCAGATGATGAGATATACTAGCTAGGTGCTTGCTATGAAAACAAAGACGATGCTCCTAGCAATAGTTGATTTTTACTGTCATATGTTAACCAACTAGTGCCATATTATGATTGTTAAGCAGCAGTTGGACTTGTTTGGTTGTGTTTGTCGTTGAAATTGCATGCGTTTGTTGCGAATTTGGATGATTGATGAGGTGTCTTCTGTACTGGGCAATTTGACCATTTGACCAAAGTGCATGGCAGCTCAGGTAGGCTGTAGCTCCAGTGTTTAATTGACCAAACAAACTCTACACGCACACAAAAATTCCTTCAGTTTTCACGCCATCTGAATAGCGCTTGGAAGAAAAGGTCTACAACGATTGCAAGATCATTCAGTTCCAGATGCAAGTCAGTCGAACTCAAGGACATCATCTTAGTTCTCACCTCTAAGCGAATTTCTTAGAGCACCAGTAACATTAGTTCGCGGAGAATTACACGTGCAATTTATTATACACTGACTTTTCCCCCCGACCCCCCAACAGATCCCATGCACACAGTGAAGGGGAGAAGCATCCAATGTGATATATAATCCTTTTGTATAAAGACTAAGGCACAACACAATGAATACAGCATAATCGATCGAAGAAACAAACCAATCATTTACCAAAAGCACATGATCAATGGAAGGCGCCTACAGTTGGGACAATAACCGGAGATCCTGCACCTATGGCACTCTCCACTCTGAGGGCAAGCGGATCCCAGAACTGGACATCATCGGTGCATCTCCCAGTTTTCAGGCTCATTCTGGTGCTAGCATCACCCTGGCTACCAGCTGCTACCTTTGCTGCCGCCCTCTTCAATCTGATACGTTCAGCTCTCGAACCAATTGTCTGACCCAATATTGAGGCAGCTATGGTAAGCGCCATGGCTGTCTTCGGCATCAGCACAGACTTCCTGAGCATGCCTATGAAAGGCACCGCTGCATGGACTGCGGCAAACCACTGCACTGAGAATTTCTCCGTGTGCTCCCTCCAGATGCCAAGGGGAACGTTTGCTGCCATACCAAGCAACGCAATCACCAGTATTTTCATCGGCAGGGGCTGAGGACGAAGCCCCTTAGCAAAGGCTGTGCGTGATAGCGCTGCACGGGCGGCAACTACTGCAGGTGGGCATCTCAGTTTCATGCCAGTCGGGGGTGTCATCATCTTTGCGACGAGGGGCACAACACCACTTAATGCCCTGTATGACTTCGCCAGGGGGCATTGACCCATTTCCAGCCACTCATTGCTCAGTGCTTCATGGTTATTCGGCTGACCTCCATTCTGAAATGCCAAAGAAAGCAAAATCAGATAAATGAAAGGCACACCTCTAGTGAACAATATAGTAAAACATTCATTCCATCCTCATTTTAGTGTTCGCCCTATGTAGGGGAAGTTCGTAATGATCATGTCCAGCATTTATTTACAGTTGCCAAAATGATTTGCCTTTCTTTTTTGTATTGAAATTGGTCTCAACTAAAGAACCATCCAGCAGGATGTCAGAACATTTTGACAAATGATTATTCTTAAAGAACTATTCTGACACATCACACTTCGATATAGATGACAAGCAAGGTAATCTGAAAAAAGGAGCCTGAGCAAAGAGAACCAAAAAATTACCTGGGGAAGGTTGTTGGGCTTCTTTTGGTTACTTTTCTTCTTATTGCGCTTATTTGAGAAATCACCGAAGCTGAAAAAACCTCCAAATGCAGAGAGACTGATGGTAGCTGCTTTAGCAGCCAAGGGGTTAAATTCAGGACTAGGCTTTGGCAAAGGCTTCTCAATCCGCTCAAATGATCCTTCTGAAAGTGGGACAACCCCATCTTGGCCATGGAAAACTCGAAATGCGATGTCAAAATTGGGTCCATCTTCAAAAATTGGACCCTTGGCTCCTCTTGCCTTTACAAGCAGAAAATGGTACAGTTCAGCAATGGCATCCACAATACATCCAATCTTTTTTTCAGAAATGTGTGATAAGATTATGTAATGAGAGAGAATGGAAGGTAAAGGGCTTACAGGAACAGGAAAATTAACGGACGAGAATGAGAAACTTGTAGGCTCGTTGATGTTCCTTAGGAATGGGCATCTTTCAATTCCATGTTGGACGGAGTTCTCTTCCAAGCACAAGGGGTCACTGAAAGCTCTGCGGAAGAAGGGATCCATATGAACAACACCAGAAATTGACCTGCGAGCAGAGAGGTGTGAGTACAACATGTCGAAACAGAAAGAAATGATGCTGCCAAGTGCCCTACCGTGTCAGGTCCATGCTTAACTGATGAGCCAATCATTTATAAAGAAACTTGACAGAAATCAATACATCGTCTTGAGCGACTAGAATATTATTTTGTTCTGCGAGAGCATGTAGAGTCATAGACTAGATTATTGCTAACACTGGAATCAAAAGGATGGCTGGAAGCCTAAGATTTACAAGCCTCAGTAGCCTAGCCTAGGGGACAGGAAACAGGTCTATAGGGAGTATATGTAAGCGGCCATGGTGGTGGTGAAAGCGCATGCACCAGGCACCTACCCGGCAACCACCAACCCCACCGAAACAAAATTTTATCTTGCTTGTTTGAGACGGTCTGAGAAATCATGGCCTTGGCTGGAAAGAATTACCGACAGGGAAACCAAGAAATCCAATCTAAGATTAGTCTTTTGCGTATCCCATCCGTCCGAAGGAAAAAAAAACGAAGCAAAAGGAGGAAGAAAACAAAGAAAGAAGCGATCCACCCTAATCGTGAACTCGTGATCCTAAATTAGTTCATAGTCCTAAGTTCGCGATCATAAATTCGTAATCCTGATCCTAATCTTACCACCCCGAAAAAAAATCCTAATCCTGCTATAACATAGAGGAGGAGAGGTCCTAAAATCGTAATCCGAATCCTCCTCCTAAAATCGTAGAGCAGAAGGGAGGAGGGGAGAGGCGAGGTGAAAAAAGAAGAAGAGAAAAGAGAAGGGAAGAAAGGTGGTCACCTGGGATTCGAAGCGGAGGAGGAGAGAGGCGAGGGCGCGTGGAGAGCACAGCACAAATGAATGAAGAAGAGCAAAATGTGGAAGAAAGAAGAGAAGAGAAGAGAAGGTGGTGATGGTGGGGTTGGGGTTGTTGGCTCCCCCAGCCACGCGCAGTGGTTGCCAAGTTGCGACTTTGACCCAGCAAGCAGGGCCGGCCCAACAGCTAGCAGCTCATGCTTTCCACGCGACGTACTCTCTCGATCGTCTTTTTTTTTTTTTTGAGATGAGACTGACCCATTTTCACACGTTGAACCATCAAATAAAGCTGCCTAGTGCCTACGACTACGACTACTTCCACTCTTCCTATCCTTTTCACCGTTAATAAGACGGAGTAGACAAACCATCCAGTTCGTTCACGTTCACTACGCTAGGCCGACTGCTGGGCCGTGGCCATTTGGATTTGGTCTGCCTAGTGTTCCTGCCAAGGATACTACTATTTTATTTTTTTGATTTTCTAAAGACTAGCCTCGAGCATTTTCGCTGCAATGAAAAACAAATTTAATTTCTATCCTGTTAAATTAATTAAATTTAATAAACATTCATTTAGTCCAAGTAAAACTTTTTTATCGAACAAGTAAATGATTTTGGAATTATTTGAAAAGAATCAATGGAAAAGGAGTAATTAAAAGATGGTAATAATATAAAATATGGGGCTCACATGTTAATGATAAAGATGACATCATTACTATTGACATTTTAAATAGTATAGATAATCATATTTATAGTCTTCGTATGTTAAATTAATTGTTAATCGAAATCTAAAAAAATCATCTTAATACTCATTAATTATATACATACATAAAATCTTATGGTTTTGTTACATGAAAAGTGAGTTAATTCCTTCTTAACTTTAATGACAAAAGAATTTTTATATTTTTTTTATGAAAGGAGATTTACATGTTCGTATCAACAACGTAGCTCTTCGATGCATACACGCAAAAGAAAAAGAGGAAGGTATGACATCCACCAATCTAAGGGTATGAGAACGGACACGGCTCCTCTGACGTGGGACCAGAAAAAAGGTAGATATAAGAGGGCTACCGATGCCGTGAAAGTCGGCTCGGTTTTGGTGGTTTTCGATGGTTTCGTAGGGTGCGACACGGTATATAATATTTCGTGAGAATTAAAAAATTGAAAAAAATTATTTTAACATAAATATATATATATTTTATAAAAAATATAAATTTCGCGATGTTTGTCGTGAAAACCGTGGTATATAGCGTGGTTTTCGTACGGTTTTCGTGAAATCCGCAGCACGACGCGGATTTCGATTTGGTTCAAATTTAAATTACGGTTTTCACGATTTTCACGGTTTTCGTGAGTTTTGCATGGTTTTCGCGGTACGCACAAAATTGTTCAAATTCAAATTTGTTAATGTTAATTATCGTCAGCTTTCGTGAATTTCGACGAAATTCGCTGTGCCGCCAAGAGACGGCACGACATATGCCACCGGCATCAGTAACCCTGAATATAACATCCACCGGTTTAAGAGTATACGTTATGTTTGACTAATAAAAAAGCCAACTAATTTGCTACTGATTTGCTATGAGATAAATGCTATTCGAACTGCTAATAAGCCTGCTGATAGAAACAGACACGGCTCCTCTCATGTGAGGGACATGGGTGTCCCTGACACCTCTGACGAGGGATGTGGGTGTCCCTGACAGATAAAACCTACTATCATAGGCCACACGTATGGCTCACGTCCCTCTGACATACACAGAGCCTCCTATCTCTCATGACGTGTGAAACGATGCAACAAATTAATGCAGGATTAATTATTAGAAAAAAAAGCTTAAAAATAAATTAACATGATTTTATGAAGCAACTTAATATATATATATACATACGTACAAATACGTATATATACACACATATATAAACGAAAGTAAGAACGCCGAAGCGAGTAAGTCACCCATCGAAACAGCCATTTTAATTAGCCACTCTGCGTACACGTACAGACATACAGGGCAGCCAGCAAGATAATCGGTACAGTTCGTTCATACTGGCTAGTAATAAACTAATAATTTGCTTGCCATTTGACCACCTGCGGCTGCTGGTGCTGGCTGCTCACGAATGCTTCCTCTCCCATTTCCCTTCTCGACGCTCCCTGCGTTCTACTACAACCTGCCTTGAGCTTGAGGGCGACGACTTGCTGCCCCGTGGGCCATGCCTCGTGCCTGCTTCCAAAGCCGCCGTTGATTCTGCATCTCCAACGCTGCTGGCGTCACCGCTTCCCTCAGCATTCTCCTCATAATAATTTCCTCCTGTGCAACTACGCTCGTCACTCGTAGTGCGCTCTCGAGGTTGCTGCAGTATCGTTGGAAGATTGCCTGAAAATGATCTTGCTCCGCCAACCACTACACTTGTCGCAGACCCACCCCCCTCCAGCCCTCGGCTCCTTCCTTCCTGCTTATTATTATTATCCCTTTCACGGTATCTCTCCCTAGACCGGCTGCAAAAACAAAAACAAAAAAACACCATGACACACATGGCAAGGATAAACTTCGCTCTCAACCCTAAAGCGAAACTGGCCATGTGAAGTTTCAGCAGGACCATTAAAAGTTTATGGTGCGATCATGAGGCAACCAGCATAACGCACCTGTTAGGATTGGCTGAAAACTCCCTCCTTGATGACCGCCCCAACTCAACTTGATCCAATTCGCGTTGAAGCTCTCTCTACAAAAGCAATCAGCATATGACATGGCAAGAAAAATCATATTCATGAAAAATGTTGAGTAATACTAAAAGTTACTCGATACTTTACCCTAAATTATTAGCCACAAAGGATCTGACAAAAACATCAAATAAACATGCGCTATCAATATGAAGTGAACCCACACACCACAACATAGGAACACATATACATATAGTCATATACTAAGGTAAATGTTGGCGCCAACATTATATCATATCAATAACACATTAGGCGAAAGAGAAACCATGTAATAAGCACAGGGTGCAAAGAGAAATACAGTGATTCTTGTCCGTCTAAAAATATGTGCATAACAGTAAACTACTGTGGCACCTGAGTTTGTTTCTCTCTTTCCATATCGAGGTTAAATTGCAGTTCCCTAGACTTAACACGCTCAAGATCCAGTTGTCGCTGTCTTTCGATTTCACGTTCCATCTCACGAGCCCTTTCCCTATACAGATAACACAGCAAAGAAATAGGGATAGGAACGTTTATATGGTTTTTGACACGCTAAGCGACAAAGGCAACAACTCTAAACCTGTCAAGCTCCTGCAGAAGCTCCATTTCCCTTGAACTAGTCTCCTCCAAGTATTTTTCACGAGTATGTCGGATAAGCAGCTTCTTTTGTCTGCGCGCTATAATTTCCTCCCTGAGTTTGGACCTTTCCCTATTGAAAAGAACACACTTTATAACTATAAGTCTATAAATAAGACTAGCATTAAATCTGAAATGCTTCTAGAATTCAAATTGGTGAAAAAAAAGGACATTTCGCAAAGATAATAAAGAATTTTATAAGGAACTAGAGCTAAGGCAGTATTAGATAGAAGCTTATCGAGCAATTCCGAAAAAAATATCCAAAAAACAAAGATGTATTAGTAGAACTTCAGTTCACCTTAGCAGACAATTCGTGCCTCCTGGAGAAAATCATAGGTGTTATTTATTTTTTAGTTTTTTAGTGGTCTACAAAATGTATAGTTAGTTTTTTTTAAAAAAATTCAAATGAAGTATAATATTAGGAAAGTAAAGTACTTCCTATTTTCATGATAAAATACTCTATGGGACAAATTTTAATATGAGCCTATTTATTCATTAGTAGGTTGGTTTCTTTTCTTATCTAAGAAGCACTTTTAGACGTTGAACAATTGAACCAATATCCAACCACTTGAGACTCATCATACCCAAAAGGAACGACCAAAAGCCAGGCATGAGTGCATGACATGCTGACTGGGCAGGACCTCCTATTCCTTGCCCATAGCCCCCTAAAGGGCTTGGCAGGGCTGGTCTACCATGGCAGAAAATAGTTCAGTTGAAAAAAAATCAGGTGTTCAGGACTTACAAGGACCGTATATCTTCCCGAATTTGCTGGAGCTGTTTATTAACCTCATTACCATCCTTATAGTCTGGAAATAGAATAACATCATAACACATCAAAAGTACATCGTTAATGAAAGGATGCCTAAAGTCATTAGTCTTACATAATGACATGTCCGGAATCACGGTGTCCTGGGGATGTACAATAAAGCTGTGAAGTGCTTTCTCATTTTTAACAATCTCCAATTCGATCTCTGCTTCTTCAAGTTCCTTAATGTTATGATTAACCAAGTGTCAGTATAAGGTGTTCAAAACAAAGGCCCATAAAGAAAGCCCTTGTTGCATTTCTAACCTGATATTCCTGATCAGATCTTGTTGAGAAGAACTCAAAGTATGATTCAACAGAACTCAAAGAGGACAGCACCTATAAAAGGGAGAACCATGAGTTCAGATAGACCAGCCTGACAAGATCAGGAAATATAATTTACAGCACCTTATGGTATAGAGATAATAACTTTTGAACAAACAAACTAATATAAGCACACTGCAGTGGACCAGTTGTGCCTATTGATTGCATGATGAATAAAAAATCCACAACAGTGGTAGTTGTCATCAAGAACTATTCATTTGGGCAAAGTAATTGCACTGATCCTGTCATTATCAAATTCTAAAAAGAGATGCTCATTTGGCTCAATTAGGAGAACAAGTTTGCTAATTTGCAAGTATTGTCATTTATGTTGTACAGTTTATATGTGCAAGCACACTCAGCAGTCAGCACTGAACTTAGTTTGAGTTTAGAACTATAAGCAGTGACGTTTGAAGGCAGAGGATCAAGAAAGAAGAAAGACAGCCAACAATAGAGTGCCCTGAAGAATATGACCTGAAGAATTGATTCACGGATGCCCTTAAAATCAGTGCTGACGGGTTTCACAGTAGATTCCGTGAGGAGTTCTTTTACAACCTAAGGGAACAGGCATGCAATCAGTAGTCAGTATTAGAGACATGTATAAAATTCTACTGAGGCTACTTCCCTTTGTCACACTATGATATCAACTCAACTACAGAACCAATTGGTAAGATATTAAAATAACTTTTAGATATGAGAGAGAGAGAGAGAGAGAGAGAGAGTGCTACAGTTTTAGCATCAGATTCACTTCTTAGTTGACACAGTGCTCGGCAGAGATCTTTCTCCATATCACCAAAGCATCCTAGTAAGACATAAGAAAGTTAGATGCATGGTTAATTGGTAGTTATTGATCTTGAAAGGATGTAGAACAGAATTTACATGTGTTTATGCAAAAGGAAAGCGCAGATTGTTAAGGAGCATAAATTTACCAGGTATTGATGTCTGCATACTTTCCAGTTTTCTCCAAACACATTCAGGTATTAAAGCAATATCTTCAGGAGCAGAATAGAGACACGCCCTTGAAAGCAACAGCAAAGACATTCGTGTCAAATACCCCTGTTCTATTGCATAAGAAAATTGTTCCACACCATTAAGGACGCTGTTACTGGATGCAAGAAAGGACTGTAGATGATTTCTATCAACAAATGGAATGTATTCAGTAAGCAAAGCCAATGCATGCTTCCTTAATAACATAGAAGAATCATAGAAAGCCAATGCTGCTACTCGGTCCCAGGTATGAGTAACCAAAAGGGACATTACTGTTGAACCAGATGAGGGTGAATTTTGCTTATAAGTAGTATAATCCAAATCAACTTTAGTTATACTCATAATAATCCTCCCAAGTTGCTGCAATGCAACAGAACGCTGTTCTGGTTCAGCATGACTCAACAATGTGCAGAAAAGATCAATCAATGAATTCTCTCTGTTCTTAAGGCCTTCAATTCCATAAGAAACCAATATTAATAACCATTTCTCTGTCTGAAGCCTCCAAGATATCCTGGGTGCATGAGAGCAGAAGTGCTTCATTGCAGAAGACATGACACTAAGAACATTATCCCAAGCAAGAATATTTGGAAGCTTAATCATATAATCGAGCATAACTGATGCCACCTGCCAGCACTGCTTCTCCTGATTTACTAAAATGGTTTCTGCAAGACCTTGGAGAGCACTCTCCCAGTGTTTTTGGGCAAGATCAGTGGATATTTCAGTACCAACCTCTTGTTCGATGCTACTATAGATCGTATCTCCTTCGGCAATAGACTTTAGGCATTTTGCATAGAGCAAACATTTTGCAATCGATAAAGATAATCTAGAGGCCAACTGAAGGTGCCATTTCCAACTGCCCTCAATAGATGGTGCAAGGTTTGACACAAACCTCTCCAGGGCACCACAAAATTCTTTAATACAAACAGTATGTAGGGAATCAGCTCCCTTTGAATTTTCGCCATTCTCATGATATTCTGTGGACTTCCTCTGTACCTGCGCTACACTGGCCTGCGCTTTCTTGTTAAGTTCCATGATGTCATCTGGACTTGCCGAGTTAGCAAACTCTGTAGACTGGTTTTTCTCAGAAAGGACACTCATACCAAATAATTCAATATTCTGAACTAGTATAGTTTCACAACCATCAATAAATGCCTGAAAGCCTTGTAGATAACTACACAACAATGATGATGAATCAGAACTGCCGAAGTCTACCCATACTAATAAGGAGCCTAATATCTCAATCCTCCTCTTAAAGGACAGATCAGGAAATAGCGAACCCAGAATGAATATGAGAAAAGGCACCTGGTTCTTATTGGCAGGTGTATCCGCTGATTGTTTACCAAACCGGATTGTTTCAAATAACTCTTCAAAACAAAGTAATTCAAAATCACTGCATTCAGTAATATCACCCGATGCATTTCCATTATCAGTACTCGTCCTTAAGAAGTGTGAGATCATTGGCTTCATTAGACACAGCACAGAATCAAGGAAAGCTACATCAGTGTAAGAAGCTCTACAAAGTGACACAAGAATGTGCACCATCCGTGGCATTTCAGGAACAATAACTTCCAAGTGCTCAGCAACAATTGACTCAAGTAGGTAGAAAACAACAGCCTTTGCCTTAGCTGCAATGTTTCCTTTTAAACTGTTAACTCCGTTTGCAAATGCAAGATGCTCCCTAATATTTTCAAGATAAGGCCACAGGCACATTTCTGAAAACCAATAAAGAATATCTTGCACTGCACTTTTGGGGAGACATTTTAACTGTAACCCAACAGCTTCCAAAATGCTTTGGCCAAATGCATCAAACTGTTTGCTCATACTCGGAAAGAAGAAATGCAGTTCAGGAAGTAAAATCTGAAACAATCTCATGCTTGGTTGGTCTGACAGCAAAGGTTCCTTCTTAAGAAGCACATAGTTATTGCAACCAGATTGTTCAATTTTAGCAAACTTGGCCTTCTGAGTAGTAACACCATCCATCAAAGAAAGTTCATCTGTGAAAATTGACAGCAACGATGTAAGCTGTGAGAAGTCAGAGGCAAGAAATAGCTGCTCATTTAAATATTCCTTGGCATAACGAGACACTGCCATCCATCCAAAAAATCGAGGTAGTGGACTAGAAGACCTGGAAAAATCTGATATCTTATGTATCCATGCTGATGGAGGAACCAGACTTTTAAACCGGAAACCATCTCTTTTAATGCTGACAAGTTCCCTAGTATTATCACTGCCAGACGAAGCCAGAACCAGCTTCTGGAGCAGTGCCCAACGTCTTCGTAGATAATGTAGTTTTACTCTATCCAATTTATTATTCCTTGCATTAACGGAATTGTAAAGACATACAAGCTTTCCATTGAGATCTTCAGCAGATTTCAATATGATATCGATCACATTCTCTGGTGGACAAAATAGATCAGTTGCTGAGTGCAACAAGAACAACAAGCTCTGGAGGAGAATTTCGTTAGGAGAGTGTCCTTTCCTTTCGAATTGTTTCATGATAAAGTGACAAAGCATACCCTGGCTCTTTCTGACCAATGTTACAGCATCAGCAAGGTGTCTAGCTTCTGGTGGAATTTCTATATATTGCTTGTCATCTTCAGCATCATCTAGAAAAGGTTTCCCATCAGGTATCTTTCCCTGGTATTCAAAATCATATCTTGCAGCTTGCATGAGTAAATCCAGGACAGCTTTATCCCGTTTATTCTCCAAATTATAAATTTTCATGAGATCAATATCTTTAGCACGCAGATGTTTCGACTCAGAGAAATAATTTCCTTGGATCAATTCTGCTTGAATACGTTCAATTTCATCCAAAGACTCCGAATTAGAATGGAAATCCAAGAGAAAGAGTGGATTAACATAGCATTCAGCAGCTAACAGAAAAGCATCTATTCCAGCATTATGCCCCTCAACTGTAGGTTCTTGTTGTGTGCATAGATTCAGTGCTAAGCGCTGAAATTCTAGAGCTCTTAATTCACAGTCCTGATAGTTCACCAGCTGCAGATAATCAGCATTTGCATCATAGTAATCAGCAGCAACAATATTATCTAACTGAAAAAGGCCACCTGGTAATTTTCCATTACTTTTTGTGTCCTCTGGGAAGTTCTGGTCCAAATCTGTACTTATTTTCTCATGTTTTTTTCCTTCCAAAGTCTTTGTCAACTCAGATTGCTGTAATTCTTCTGGAGCAAATAAAGAATTGCACTGTTCAAGAATATCTGCCCTGAGAGTTGTTTCAGATGTATCGCGCCCATCAGCATATTCAGCATTGCAGAAGTGCGGTGGACAGTTTGGAACTATCAAAGACATTTGATCAATCTCAGGCATTGAACTTTTGCAGAGGTCTATGTCAGGAGGGAGTGGCATATGCGGGTCCAAGGTAGAGAGAAGAACACTGCAAAAAAAATCTAGATTTAGCATGTTATACCAGCATACAAAGTAGGTCTGTGCTAGAGAAATGCTTTAATGTTTAAGCCATTAATCGTATATGCATGCTAAAGTCACAAGGTTGAAAAGTTTTCATCAGGTTCTATGATTTACCCCAAGTCCTCTTTGGTTAAAACTTGGGTGCATATCTTTCTTATTAGCCAAAGGCAAAACTAGTTCCTCCAAGGTATTCCTTTTATCTCGAACGCAAGGTATTCCTTTTCTCTGCAATGATGAAGTTCAACTGCATGCCTCCCATGGAGAATTTTGTGACCAGAGGAAGTCACAATTAAATAATGACAGTACTATTCTGGTTCTCATCAACCATGACATGTTCAGATCTATCTTAATGGCAAATTTATGATAAACATGTAAACATATAGAGTTCACCAACCTTGCGGCAACAGCACCACGGCGCCATTCAAGTTCCAAAGAAGGAAGAACAGCAGGCCTCTTCACTGCTGTACGAATAATATTTAAGGAAATATTGCAAGCGCTTGCTTGCTTCTCCAAATGCACAACAGACACATCACCAAATGCCATTGCATCTGTCATAACACTTACAGAAGGATCAATAAAAGGATCTAGCATCTCCAGAATGAAAAGTAACTTATGCTTGATGTCCTGAAAGTAGGTAAATTTACACAATACAAGTTAAGGAGTCTGTACAAGAAATCACCAATGAAAAGCTCACTTTCAGGAGGAAAAATGAGTATACTTTATATTCTGTGAGAACATCATCCATATGGCCAGATATGGCCAATGCAATATACTTCAGTGCTGCACGAGAACGAGCAAGAAATTGACCAACTCCCTGAAAAAAAATTAAAAGAAACAAAACCATTTGATCCTCACATAAATTTGGGTAAATCATGACTTAAAGTAACAAAACAAATCATCAATATTAACTTAGGATGGCAAAAAGGAAAGGCGTACAGTCATGGTAAAATACTCCTTTTGTAGTGAGAAAACATGACCAATATTGTCATACCACCTTCACACAATAGTATATTTAAATGCCTTCAAGAGTCAACCCAAAATAAAAATAAATAAATTGAAGAATTGATTTGTTTATTTTATTAGTTACTGGTACAAAAGTGTCAATCCTATAGAAGTATGGTAAGATACAGAAGAGTAAATTATGCATGCACTAATAACTTGGCAGGTGGGTGCAATCTGGTGCAAGAATTTGAAAATGAGCCTCCAGGTGAAAAAGATTGGTCAGGTAGCATGTTTTTATCATAGGGCATGCCACACATGATTTTTTCCACATCAGCAGGTCACATTGGTTGATGCCTAGGAGGCCCATGTCAACGCTAGCACATGTCAACTTCAGATTTGCAAAAATATTATCCTGACTTTTTCAATGTTTTCACATTGCTCATGTTTCTACTTGATCTGTTATGCTCAAGATGCAGGGTCAGCACACTGGACGGACATGGTCCATTGCCATGCACTCTACCATGGTGACACAGACACCTCTGCATGTGCCATCTATCATCTATGTTGCTGTCCATTCCAGGATACACAGATGATATGCACAATTGTGCATACAACAAGAAGGTGACTATCCACTAAAAAATCTGACTAGAAACACACAACAGGAATGGAATTGCTGAGCTTAGGGAAGAGCACTACAGGTAGCTGATTGATCACTTGATTGATATTCCAATAGCAGAGTATTGTGGTGCATCCAGATCTGACTTCGCTGTGTACTTTTGTCCAAGAGGATCCAGATTACATACCACCCATATCTTCAGTGATTACATGCAAAATAAAACTCCAGCCATGGGTACAAACAGATCGCACCCGCCTGCCACGTGTTCTTATAATGCGAGGGCAACTTACTCAATATAGAAATATGCATGTTACATGCATCAAAGGTTAACATAAATTATGCCATGCTGAGTAATTTTTTAACTTGTACATACCTGGATAATACCCAGGAGATCCTCCAGAAGTTCAATGGCAAGGTCTACCTGTTTAAAGAGTATACAAGGTTGTGACAAAGTTGTGGATTGTAGAAATAATTGTGGGAAAAAATCATAAAAAGGGACCTTTGCCGTGATCATGGGTACCCACGGTGATAATGGTCCCCTGCACAAGTCGAGCAAAACACAGGCTGCTTTTGCCTAACAATGAAAATAAGAGACATCACTAATTTTCAGAAGAAATGGGATATTTTTATAGGAGAGAGTTATGTAACAAACATGTGATGACAGGTAGGATGAAAGATAACCAGCACAGGCTCTGAGAAGAGGATGAAGAACTGATGACGACATTGACATTGTAGCAATCTGCAGAAACAGTTAACTTGAGGAATAACAAGTGATGTCCGTGATGCATGACAAAGCTAGTAAAATAGTACCAATCCAGGTACCTGAGAGAGAGCTTTATGAACATTTGGATGATTCCATTGGCTAAAACAACCATCAACCTGTTCAGTAGAACCAGGACTGAGTGGAGGACGAAGTGCTACAGGAACACAAGAGAAAAAGCATACTATCAGTGACACTATTCAACAAAGCCATCTATGTTGTACGCTAATGCAACTGCAGGAATTCCCCTTCTCTAACTCAACGAATGGGTGAAGTCAGGCAGTTAATCACAATCATCTCAAAGCCTTAGGCCCATGCCAACGGAGAGGCCAAAGGATAAATCCCAGAAAGTCCACAAAAACACAGGTATCATTATGTTACATCAGTTGGCACAGGCCTGCCATCACTTGGTATAAGATAAGATATGAATGAGCATGCGGGAATATGTACATTATTTGGTAACAAATGTCCTATCTATTCACATTTTTTTGGACATTTGGACCAAAAAGTAAAAATACAAAGCACAAGTGTATATGTTCCACTTAATACCTGGAAGCAGAGCTTGAACAAGTGGTAAGACAGACCACATGTCTGAACTTTTCTCAGCAAGCTTGCAACACAACAGAGGCTACAATTGAAACCAAGAAAATTATAAAGGTGTTCTAGAAAAAAAACAGAAAGTAAATGCAGAGTAACTGAAAAATATACAAAGATACAACTTCAGACAGAAAACCTGTGATGAAGCTGCATATAATACATGAAGAATGCCTTCTTTAACAGCAGCAATATCCAAAATGTTCAGAATAGAGGCATCAAAGCGATTCTCCGATAAGCTAAATTCATCTCCGAACAAACTAGAGTAGTCTGTACAAAGTACTTGGTCATAAGCATCATCTAACAATGGATCAGGCTCCAGAAGTTCTTGCATGACCTTTGATGCCTAATTTCAAAATAAATACATGTTATGAAAACCCTCCGAGGGGAAGAGTTTGCAATCAATAAGAAAGGAAAAGGATATCAAAGAACCTACTTTCAGGCAAACAATTCCAAGGGCTTTGTCTCTGTGTGCCTTCCTTAAGAGCAGTACGGCTGTTTCACATCGAAATGCCAGAAAACAAGCAGGCTGAACGGAAGATGGACTCCGTGATCTCCTAGGTTGTGCCTGGAGGGAATCAAAGATTTCAGAAACTAAAAGGAGCAATTAAGATAAATGCCCATATGAACAATGCATAAATCCTAAATACTCCCTCTATTTCATATTATATGTCACTTTGGTTTTGTCCAATCAAACCTCTTCAAGTTTGACCAAGTTTATAGAGAAGTGTAAGCACAAAATTAGTTTCATTAAATCCACCATTAAATATATTTTTATAGTATATTTATTTTGTGCTGGAAATATCGCTATATTTTCCTATAAACTTGGAAGAGGTTTGACTTAGGACAAACCCAAAATGGCTTATAATATGAAATGGAGGGAGTAGGTGATAACTACTCCCTCCGTCCCAAGATAAATAGCTAGAAGTTGCTATATTTTGGGATGGAGGTAGTAATAATTTACTAATTTATACTATTGACCAACCATCCCAACTTGTCATTGGTTTACATGATGGTTTTCTATGGAATACAGAAAGCTCCTGTAAAATATAAGAAAATGTGGATGACTTGCATGACTACTTTTGGTTTCAAAAAAGAAACAACTTGTGTTTCTTAGTTTTCATTAAGTCAAATCTTACATAGATATTGCAGCCTGCAGAGTAATAGGACTTTTATGGTAGTAATTTCGCATAAAAAGGATCAGGTTACAAGAACATCCATTGGTGAGTGGAGCTAAACCTAAACAGCAGAACAGCCAAACAGACAGGACCTCAGGTTGAAAAAACCTAAGTTAACTTTATAGGTTGACAGCCAATTGGACAAGACCGACCTTTTTCCAAAGCAAGCCACTGGAATGTAATTTATTTAACCTTTTAGAACAATAAGGAAACCAGTCACTTCCTGTTTCTGACACAAAATTGGCAGATACGGAAGCAAATCAAGGTGGTGTTTTGTCAGAAACAAGTGCTGACCTACCAACGAGAACTGTAGTCCTTAACAGGATTGAGGTAGGACAGATATACCAAGTTACTAACCATGTGGCAATAAACCACTTGAAATCACTTTAGGAAGGAACTAATGCAGGCAAGCCAGGTCAACAACATTAATTGAAATGAGAATCACATGGGGTTTTTTTGGGTGGTTTTCCACAGAACTAAAAGAAACAGTGTGGCTGGCCTCATGATCAGTGAAACTCATAGTCTCTGTAGCTGTGTAGCAACACGGCACGGCACAGCATTCAGAAAGGATCTTGGCTGGCAATCCTTTCGAAATAGTCTCATGTTGGACTTTTGTCTATTGGATGCAACCATAAAACCTATCTAATTTTATTATGTCACTGGGGGAAATGCATCCTGCCATTGGACTCTTTCAGCATATATCATAGTTGTGGCTATATCAGCTATAACATTTCACACTATCATAGTGCAGTGCAGAAACTAGAAAGGCAGTAGAAGTACATGGAAAGAAAGAACTACATGCCTCAAAGTTTGAAGAAACCGTTGGAGTAGAAGCTAGACTACTTTTCAGAGCATCTGAATCAGCAGAGCTAATCAATGATTTAGTAAAATCCCTGTAAAATAAGAACATGTTTCAGATAGCAGTGCTTGCATGTAGGTGCGCGCACACATGGCTGTACAGCAACCTGCACAAGCACATAATCTGTCCGAAAAATAATCTAGGACAACACTGAGCTTAGCAAAACAAACATGTACAAAAAATAATTGATACGCAGTTGAATGTTGAACAAGGAACTGGCACCTTTCATTTGTAAGGTGGAGGATTGGATAAAATGGCCCAGCAAGCAGAGCCAAAAAGTGTACACTGCTCTCTGGAGTGTCTGTGACACTAGCAAGGTCAGCCTGCACTATGAACATCAGACAGACAGCGGCGATTAAAGGGAAACAAAGGCACAACATACATGGGAGATGCATGCTAGTCGGAAAGCTTACCTCAATCTGGGTAAGAAATGGTGGTAGCCTGCTTGCAATGTCTTTGAGTAACTAATATCAAATCTGCATCAGAAACTTATATGTTGCTAAGACAGAAGAAGAAATGTATGGTACAGAAACAAACCTGGAGGTGGATATTGTGAGAGGATTGTTTGTGTGCAGTGATTTGTGGCAATAAGTAGTTGACTAGAGGCTGGAGCTCAGGTTCCAGTCCAGGTACAGGGATTCCAATGAGCTGAAGAAGAGACACAAACTTACTAGTCGACTCGTATCGGAATCCGGGGGAAGAAAAGGAGGGGGTAGGGCAAGGTGATAGTTATACCTGGATGAAGAAGATGGCGATAGGGTTGCCGCGCATACAAGAGATGCGGACGTAGCGGCAAGGGGTGTGGTTGGCAGGATACACTATGTCGCGCTTGGGAGCCTCGCAGCGCGGGCGAACCTTGACGAAGGCATCTGGCTTGTTGTAGCGCAGGCCGGCAGTGATCTCCCACTCGAGGACGGACTTGTTGTAGATGCGGATGTGGGAGAGGAGGCACGGCTCCTGCATCAGCAATTCAGCAATCAGCAGCAGCAAAGGAAGAAATTAGAATATGAAAAATCCGCCACTCCCTCCTCCGCTAGTGGGTCAGAGGAAGAGGGAGAGAGGGGGAAGAAAGAAGTCGCTACTGGCTAGGAGCCTAGGAGTACGTACGTTGAGCTCGAGTAGGATCCACTCCTTGGTGTTTGTGGCGGTGGACCAGTGGGAGCGCAGGTCCGGCTCCAGCACATTGGCCGCCTTCTGCGCCGCCGGCTCGCGCGAAGACGCCTTCACCCGGAAACCCAGCGCCCCAACACCATCTCCCCACTCTGACGACGAGCCCCCAGTAGCCTCCCTCTCCGGTGCCGCCACCGCGGCGGCGTCCATCTCTTCCTCGCGCCACCACGCCTAGTAGAGGTAGAGGAGAAGAGGAAAAGGGGAGAGTCGAGGGTTGAAGAAGACGACGACGGCCCACATAGTATAGAGTCAAGATTCGATGGGCCTTAGGCCTTACTTCCTACATTTTTCGGCCCATTTCGCCGGGCCCGGGCATATCGATGACATATAAGGAATGCCCCGGCGCAGCATATGCAATCCAGAAAACGTCCACTTCTCCTTTTCGATTGTCTGTGCGAATGTGCTCCTCTCGACTGCCACTCCCCTCCTCTCCCCTCCCACAAGGTGTTTGATGAAATGCCTCCATGCATGCTGTGCTAGAGATAAGTGTCTACATCTCTATCTCCTTTAATTTAACCCCCGCTCTGCTGCGCTAATTCAATCTCAGCAACCTGGTTGTTTTCTGAGTCTGAATATTCTGCAGGAAACAGTTTGTTCATACAAAAAAGGTTCAAGAATTAGATACTGTTTCATCTATCTAGATATACATCCTGTCAGACTGAACCCGGCCTGAACTCGGTAATTTGTGTGCCTTCACACTCCGCAATCCTAAAGGGTTCTTCGCCATTCACACTCCTGCACTGCTCTTGGTAGGGTGCCTATTATCTGTTGACTCGATCCATTGTCGCGTGCCTTTCTGTAAGTTTGGTACTTTCTCTAACCTGCAAATATATTCTTTTCGTTCGACTCTTTTTTCCTGTTGCAAGTCTCCAGATTGCCTAAAACAACTTCTTTGGACAAATAAACATGCATGTTGGTTTGTATTGGTTTCCTCAATCAGAGTTGAATATGTGGAGTTTATGCGCTTGCTCTAGGTAACCTGATTAATTCAGGGGCTCAAGGAAGAAAGTGTGCAAAAACTATATCAACATATATGCTATCCGTATCTAGTCTTTCTGATTCAAGTACTGATTGCATTGACTGCACTATTTTCCGATAGTTTTACAGTGTATCATGGACTTGATTGGGGTTAAGTATGTATATCGTACATACCATGGTCGCATTCATACGGTGCCTCATGTGGACTTTGTTGAGTACCCAACTTGCATACAGATGGACCTATAAGTTCCATAGCTTGCATTGACTGCACCTTCCTTGACTTTTACAAGCACAAGGATGGACCAAGGCTCATTTTTTAACACATCATCTCTAGATTAAACTAAAACTTTACTCGAAGCTTTAAAACATACCCAATTTGCTTCTGCTTATTTTTTTTTGTTTTTTCCTCTTATTTTCGCTCCCAATGCATTGGTATGTTCAAAAGCAGATCAGTTCATCTCTTGGTGAACAAAGAGTTATCAAGTTTACTGAACTGATATAAAGTTCTAGACTTCTTTTGAGATAGCTGTGCTTTTCAAATTGCAGATTATGTACTCTAATCCACACAGATAACAATCTGTTAGCTCTTTTGGTTTCCTTTGGCTTACAATTTTATATTCTCAGATGTAGTGTCACTGAAAAGTATGCCAAAGCAAGTGCTGGTGGTGGTGGTGTACTGATGTGCCTCAGAAAACCAGTGCTTCGTCGTGCTTGTTAGGGCACTTTGATTGCAGATGGTGATAGTATTGTTGTTTCTTGAATAATGGTAATAGTATTGTTACTCGGTACTATTCCTTCATTGATCGTGATTTGCAACAGCAAAACACACAACCAACTCTTGTTAATTTGAGGAACATATACCAACAACAATATATTACTCTATAAACATTCAATTCAAATAAATATATAGCCGTTCCTATTGTTACAATCATAGTAACAAGCTATGGCTAATACAAATAAAGGCATATATAGTATAAAAGTAACTTACAGTTGCCTCTTGGTGGTATTAATTAATTGACCCCCTAATTGCAAAAAATAATAATTGTGTGATAACTGGCAGAGAGTAGGAACTATTGGATCCTATATTGGAGTATTGCTCAATTTATTTAATTTAATCATTACGAATGTTCTTGTATCAGAGTGTGAAGTCTACTGGAGGGTGAAGTGCCTTAGCTTGACCACTGGCTTGAAATCGTTGAGCAGATTTACATTGTGATCCCTCCAGGTTCGATCAGGGTGAGGCTATCAAGTTATTGATTTTTTTCAATGCTGGGTGTTCTTTCCTGACCAAAGCTTTTTCTGGCAGATGAGGACCTTCTCCTTGTCTGCCTTGTATTCGGTGTCATGCTTGTCACAGCTCCATCTCATTCCTTTGGCGATGGTCGCTACAGAATCCAGAAAGTAGGCGTTCTCGCGGATTATGGCATAACCAGTCGGACGAAGGATACGGTCCATCTCAAGAAGTACAAACTTCATCTCGCACCTGCAATTGCAACGGTAAGTGTTAATTGCGATGAACTATTAAAAAACGAGATTGGCGTCCCTCCAAAATATTTTTAAGAAGAAATTATAAACATGTAGAAAATTGAACACGAAACCTTAAGATTAAAACCATACATCCTTTGTCACTGTATTATCAAATGTATCTTGGATGGACTATTACTTTCTTGTGAATTTGAAGTTAGAAATGCTGAATTAATTTGCAAATGTACGTACCTATGAGACTCTGCAGTAAACAAGCCATCAAGATGCAATAGATCGTACGTCCTGGGGTATGTAGAGAATGCTTCACACCTATAAATAATAATAATTGATTGAAAGGACAAGAGATACCATCATCAGTAGTTGAAATGAATAAGTAGATCATCTTATGTTTTAAAATATAAGGCACAATCCTCCTTGATCAAAAAATAATTATTATCATCTCATTATTTGAATCATCCTAATAAATATAATGTATGCATTTAATAGAATTAAAAATTTTGAGGATGAAATTGCCTTATATTTTGAAATTGATGGAGTGCTATATAGAAGAATGAATTCAATGCAAATCAGCAAATGGTGAAGTGAAGGAGGCGAGGTGAGTTGAGTAACTATAATCTATAATTTTTATATGTTTAATTATTCTACAGAAAATTCTTTGAGTGTTTATAAAATTAACCCGTAGTCCTAATATAAAAAAAGGTTTGAATGGAAAAAACTTATAATAAAATAAAATGAAGCCCGTACGGACAGGTGTACTCACCAGTCGTGGTTGGTGCCGATGAGGCCTCTGTCGAAGACGACGCCGAGCGAGTTGGGTCCGTAGGAGGAGACGACGTTCATGACCCAGACAGGGTCCTTGATGAGGCTGGCGGCGAACCCTCCGTAGACGGTGTTCATGTCCATCACGTTCCTAATCTTGTCGCTCCCCAGCGCCGGGAGCAGCGCCTTGTAGTGCTTGGTCCGGAGCTTCCACTTGCCGTCGTCGTGCTTGAAGGCGCCGGCGCTGCTCCCGGGGACGGTGGCGATGCGCTCCGGGGCGACGGCGAGGCGCTGCGGCCACTTGGGGGTGGCGTCGAGCGCCAGCTTCTTGTAGCGCATGGGCGGCGGGGTGAGGCAGGAGCGCATGGGCACGTACCAGGCGGAGTCCGGGTCGACGCTGTCGTCGCACTTGGCCGGGGAGGAGACCGGCGTGAGCTTGTCGTAGCAGGCCGGGTCGGTGGACTTCTGCCACACGGCGATGTCCCCCTTCTTGCTGTAGGGCTTGAAGCACATGGAGACGAGCGTCTTCTTGAGGCGGTCGAGGTCGGCCTTCTGCGCGGCGGCGGTGGTGTTCCAGCCGTGCCAGCGGTTCTCGTAGTTGACGGGCGGGCCGGAGAGCGCCCAGAAGCCCCCCGGGCGGAGCACGCGGTGCACCTCCAGCAGGTAGAGGCCTCCGAACTCTGTCCACGGGATGAGGCACCTGGAGCAGTGCGCCATGTCGAAGGCCGCCGACGGGAAGGGTAGACGCTGCGTGGAGATGATCCCCAGGATGGCCGGGATGCCTCGCTCCAGCGCGAACTGCACCTGCGCCTCGTGGTTGTCCCTGGGCGCCAACGACAGCGTCAGGATGCCCCGCCCCCGCCCCAGCAGGTCGCCTCCCCAGCTGGCGACGCCGCATCCCGTGTCCAGCGCCGTGCGCACCGTGCCGTCCCTCATGCCCGGGATCAGCTCCGCCATGAGGTCGGCGTAGGCGCCAACGCCGTTGGGGAACATGGTGCCGCCGCCGGGGAAGATGAACTTGTCGCCTTCCTTGCGGAGCCAGTGCTGGTTGGACTTCTGGCTGTTGATCCAGTCGTAGGGGACGTTCCTGTACCAGCACTGGTCCTTGCTCTTGGGCCAGCGGATGGGCGCCTTGTAGCCCTGCGGCGGCGGCACCAGGCACTCCTTGCGCTCCACCGGCGGCGGGCAGTGACGCTCCATGAAGCTCAGCCGGTAGTTGCCGTACTTGCGCCAATGCTGCAGCGACCAGAGAGCAGAATTCGTCGTTCGTACGTCGTCTAAGAATCAGATGCTGCCTGCTGAATCAGAAAGAAGCGATACTAGATTGATTACGTACCTTGGGATCGGTGCAGGGAGTGTAGTCCTGGTAGTCGGCGGGGCACTCGGGGAAGACGACGGCGGCGGCTTTGGCCTCCTTTTGAATGGCAACGGCAGAGGCAGCGGCAGCAGAAGAAGAGGCGACGATGCCATTGCTTGCGGCGACATCGAGCAAGCTGCGGCCGGTGCTGTACATCCCGCCGAGGTAGAAGGAGAAGGCGCAGAGCACGACGAAGAGGAGCGCCACCGGCACGGCTCTCGACCGCCCGCCCGCCGCCCTCTCGGGCTTTGCTTCCTTGCTGTACTTCATGCCTCTGCCGGTGCCTTTGCCTTTACTTGGAGGCTCCCTCCCTATGCGATTAATCAATATATCAATCAACCATAGATAGATTCATAGGAGATGCAGATGCATGTAGACCGGACAGGACGACGGCGACGAACGAGTCCCTTAAGATAATCAGGAATAATAAACCCAACAAATAAACAAAACATCCAAAACTTAAGTGCATGGGAAGGGAAAACCATACGACCCCGGAAGGCGTTGCGTTATTCCTGGCAACACAATAGCGATCTAGTGTACTGTACTACCCAAATCTATCTATCTATCTATCTATCTTTCTTGCCCTGTGATCGATCTCAAAAGGAAAAGACCAACATACGTAACAGAGATAGATAGAATTACTACCTGGGGGACTGCAGTGCCGGCGCCCAATAGAGTGGTGGAGCTTGATTTGAGACGGTTGAATTAATCAGGGATTAATATGCAACCTCAAGAGAAGCGAAGAAAAGTAATAATATCGATTCATCAGCTAGCTGTTTATGTGTGTGTGTCGGCAGGATGGAGCCAGGGATATGGATCACTCCAGAATCCAGATAGGATACAGCACTAGATAGTAAATACAAGACAATTAACCAATTGGCGACCAGCAGGGGCGGGCATGGCGAATCGCGAGAATTGAAGCAAAGGAACGGTTGCGGCGGAGGAGAATTGAAGGTCGGGAGAGGCGTACGTCGAATCGAATGTGGTGCCCTCTGCCTGCCGATTGCTAGCTTCTCTTTTTATAACTAACCAAACCAAACCGCAATCCAACCCAGTCAAACCTAGCAACAAACAAACAATTCGACTCGAATATACTGTATCTTACTAGCTAGGATTGCAAGAGTTAATCGGCCGGGTTTTTTTTTGTTTGCCCCTAGCTAGCTACTCTGTATCCATGGATCGTCGATCGAGCAGAGCAGTTTTCATTTAAAGGAGGAAGAGGATAGGATGATCGAGAGGGAACAGAAGAAACTTCCCCGCACTACATAATACATAATACTAGTAGAAGAGATCGATGGTGGTATGGTAGCTGCCCATTTAGTTTGTTACCGGCCGGTTAGGCGCACGCCCACCCCGGCCCCCATCTGGCCATCTGGACTGGCCATCCTCCGTTGAAACTTCTGGAGTAAATATATTACTTCCTCTATTTTTTAAATATATGATTCCATTAAATTTTATTATTATTTATCTTATTTAAAAAATGTATATAAATGTTATTTGTTTTACAGTGACTTATTTTGTTATCAATTAAACTCTAAACTTAAATTATATTTTTATTTTATATATTTATATTAAATTTTTAAATAAAATGGTCAAAAATTATTTAAAAATCAACGATATCGTAAAAAACTACATCGTTGACCACATTTGTCCACCCCTCTCTTATTTCCTTCCTCGACAGTGGACGAAAGCAACTGCGCTACATATATGCCATTTTAATTAGATTAGATTGAGTTACAAGGACACATGTGACATGCCCTTAATAATAATGTTTAAGCAATTTCACATGTTATTCTCCCTGCCTAACAGATTGCAGTGTCATTTTTTACACCATTTCTAGCCAGATATCTCACATCTCCTCGAGAGTTTGGAAGTGTTTCCTATCGATCTTTTCAATGCATACCAACTGAATCATCACTTTTTACTTATTCCCTAATAAGTTAAGTCGTTCTCAATGTCCATCATGTCAGTATCAGTTTGGCAGTGGTACACCGGATCATGCATGTCATGGGTTCGGCGGATTGCATTTAGCTAGCAGCGAGCGAGCGATCGATGTGGTGAGTGCAGTGGACTAGCTAGTGGAGTATGAGCTAACACCACCCGCGGACTAGCTAGCTTTTGACGTACGCGCAATTGGGATTTGGGGATAAATAATAATAATCAACGCAACTCAATATACACTTGTTGGTGTTTTGGATAATAACACGGTCCATAGAAAAACGTCTATAGAAAAAGTGTTTTCATTGAAGAGATATTTTCTCGTTTCTTATATATCACCTAAATAATCAATAAAAGATTTAAAAAATTAACAACATAAATTAATAAAAAATATCACCCCACAGTCATACAGCTTCAAATTCAAAATTCAAATTCAAAATTCATAAGTTGTAACAAAAATAACAAATATAATTATGATAACAAATATAATTATGAATGTATGTTAGTTTGTATAGTCATATATTTTATATTAATTCATGTCATTATTTTTTTAAAATTTTTATGACTATTTAGATCGCGTGTAAGAAACCAGACGATGTCCAGGATGGAAATCCATCTCCCGGTCTACCAAATATATCATTGATCTTGTTTTTATTATAATATATATGTTTACTTTTATTAAGTACTTTCAAAGACAATTCTAGTTTCTTTAAAATAAATATCTTTAATAAAAGTTAAAAAAAATTGACCTCAATCTTATTCAAAACGTCAAGAATTATATAATTAAAGGGAGTACTTGATTAACCTGCATGTTTTCTAGTAGCGAATTACTTTCTTCCATAATGATTGATATTTTAAAAAATAACATGATATCTAAAATATAACTTTTGATTATTTTTTCTATTATAACATATACGATAAATAATAATTTTTTACTTTATAAGACAAATTTATTTTATATTGTTCTTATGCCTTTAAACTGAACTTCCTCCGTCCCACTCTCTGAGGTACACACGTTTTTCAAAATTTAACTTTTTAAATATTTGACCAATAAATATTTTATTATAAATTAAATTTTATTTATTTGATAAAAATAATATAATTTGATTATCATTTAAATTTAATTTTACAGTATATAGAAAATTTAAAGTTAAAGAGTAGTTTTGAAAACTATGTGACCGCGTTTGAGTGGTATGGGATGAAAATAATATTATTTTAAAGTTATTTATAGGTAAAGATTTATGGATCAACTTGAGCAAGCAATTGTCTCCATCTTTATCACAAAACCATAGGATTTGTAGAAGTATGGCCCTGTTTTTGGATATAAACTTTACACCTAAAAAATTTTGAGAGTAAACTTTACACCTAAGAGTAGTGTTTACTTTTCATGTGTAAAATTTTTATGATGCTATAAAAAAGTCAAATTTATTGTGCATGCAAGGATAGGAGTGGGCCAGCACTTCTCCCAAGAAAATTCTGTACTTTTTGGCTCCCAAACCTCCCAAATCCAAAATTTTTACACATCAACTTTACACCTATATGTTTACTTTCAAAATGACAAAAAGTAACTAAAATTCCAAATTTTTACAAGAACTTACAGGAAGTAAACAGGGTCTATGTTAGCAATTCGTTAGTAGGGTTCATTATTTCTCGAGTGATTTTAACGTTGGTTAGTTTGATACTGAATGTTTAATTGATGATAACTGCAGGAGGAGGGAGTCGGTGCATGCAGTCGGGGGTAGGGTCCCAGGCACGTGGATGCGCCGCTCCGCGCCGACGATCCAACAATCCAACGCGGGCGCGTGACTTTTGTTTGGAAGGATCTGCGGCCTTAAATTCGCCTTCATTTGCCTGCCTGTCAACCAACGAATATTTGTTTTGCATCTGTCGGTGCCACACACACTACACACTAATATACATATATAACCATGTCAATTAGTTTAGTACATTGCTAGTACATCGGTAGATGCATGTGCCTGTGAACGGATCCGTTATGCATTTACTTTTTCGTAGCCTTCGTATAAATCCTTTATATTTGTTCACATCAATCATACTTAAAAAATAATATACATCTTAAATAAACTCTACTGTTGATCCATGTTGGTTCATGGTATATATCTATTTTGCCAATCCATCTACATAAAATATAAAAAATCATTAAAAATCCACGAAAGTCAAACAATTTAAATAATATTATAATAATTATATATATAATCAGACAATAATTATATAATAATTTGTACATATTTTTATTTTAACGATCTTTAAATTATCTTATTTTTTAATCTACTATTAAATTATATATATATTTTCCTTTATCATTTATTTTATAATATTTTTTAAAAAATTTATCTATCATCATTTTTTACATATATTTTTTTATAAAATTATACGTAAAATATACCTACAAATATAATGTGCTAAACATATTTTTCTCTCTCTTCATTTTTTAAAAAATTATCAACAAAAGGTAACAAAAGGTAATGTGCTTAGTAAAATAATTTTTTCAAACAAATTTCCTCTCTCTTTATTTTTTCCATAACCTATCTAGAGATAAAAATGTATAAAAATCAATCATAAAAAAATTCTAAACATAGATCCGAAGTTTCTAACCTTATAGATAGTAAATATTTGTGTATTATTAAAAAAAATTGACAAAAGTACCTTTTCCTTTAGCTAGAGCAAAAGTTTAAAAACACTGCGTGGCTCGGGTGAAGAAGGAAGAAGAATTGTAAAAACAACTCCATATTTAACCCCGGTTGATGTTATCAAACAGGACTAAAATCCCAGGTGACCGACACCTCCGACAGAATCTAAGCTGGACTAAAGATAGTCTCGATTGGTAACATCAACCGGAGTTAAAGATCCTAGAGAGCCGTTATCTTTTTAACCGGGACTAAAAATATTTTTAGTCTCGGTTTCTATTCAACCGAAACTATTGTGGATTTTAATATTTTGGCAAGTGGATCAAAGATTATCTCTTCAGTAGTGGGAGTACTTTTTCTTTTGTTCTCAATTTTTCTCCGATGACTTATTTTAATCGGTATTGGATGTGCCAATTTCATTGCGGACAAACCGAATTGTATAAGTAAGCTATGGGGCTGTAAGGGTAAAAACAAGAACTAGAAAATAATCTCCTGGGGACGTTTTGCTCCCACTAATGTTTTTTCTTATTAAGGTTAAGATTTTACTTTGGCTTTTGTTAGCTGCGAAAATTTTTCATATGAAAGTTATATCAAATATATAATTTTAAAATATATTTTTAAAATTTATGATAATTAAAACTCAATTAACATGCGTTAATAATATTGTATGTTCGTATTTAATCTTAATTCAAACGCAGCCTAAGACCTACTAAGGCCTATGTCTTGACCTTTTCCTACATTTTGCAAGCCGCAAGAGCTTTTGTGTTAGAACACACTTTCTTTCTTTCCGTGGCTCCCACGGTGCTGGAAGAATGAATATGCATGCCTCATTTTACGGTGTGCCTTCTCATCCGACCTTAATTAGCAACATATTTACTCTTCCATAAAATTGGCACATGTTTGTTTTAAAAAAATCTACCTTTTTAATTAAAAGTGTTTTAAGGCATGCATTTCTTAATAAGCATTATAGTACTTTTATGGCGTGGTGTGGCATATGTAAGAGTGGTAATGAGTTAAGGGCCTAAGAGTTCTTTCACAATCTTATCAGATCTCAAATATTTTTAGGTAGAAATGAATAAAATTTTAACCCACCCTATGTTAAACCCAGCCCTTAAATTTTTGGAGAAAGTCTGAATCGCTCCCTAAACTATTGTGGCAGTATGAATCATCTTCCTCAATTCAAAAACCAGACATTCGAATTCTTCACTCTTAACTTTTTATTCTACACAAATTACCTCCGACAGACTCTGGAGTAGTTTCGGTCCTATGTTGACGCAACGTGATAGTCCGGTCAGCATAAAAAGTATAAAAAGTTAGGACCCACATGTGGTGTCCGATGACAAGTGAGCCTCACTATTTTTAATTTTTTATGATGACTGGACTGTCACATGTGTATCATGTAGACCAAAACCACTCCGAAGTTGGCTAGGAGGTAATTCGTCCAGTATGAAAAGTTGAGAGTGAAGAATGTCTGATTTTTAAATTGAGAGGTAATTCATTACCGTCATAATAGTTCGAGGGAATAATTCACTCTTTTCTAAATTTTGTAGGTTAAAAGTTGAGCCCTTTAGCATATGGCAATTAATGTACGTGGCATTAGTTATGAGTCCATTTCAGAGTAATTTTTGGAAAGATCAATCTCAAAGTAGTAAATTGAAGAAAGGTATTTGAGCAATGTATAGGCGAATAGAAGCAGTGCGTGCAGTCTCAGTCGTGCACAAAATTGCTATTATATTATCCCAACTAGGACTAGGCGTTCGGGTTTATCCTAAAATTTCGGGTCAGATAGTTCGGGTTTTTTAAATTTTGGGTTTTCAAAATCAATACCCAAAATATTACCCGATCACCTATTTACCCGAAATTTCGGGTACCCGTTATTTCGGGTTACCCGAGCTGCGCCGACGCGAGGGAAAAGCGAGCGACACCGGGCTCGAGGACGAGGGGCTAGCGGCGAGGGCGAAGGGTGCGAGCGGCGAGTGCGGCGGCACGGAGAGGTAGGGTTAGGGTTAGGGTTATGGGCGGGCGGGCGGGCGGGCGCACGGGGTAACAGTTGCGGGTGCACGAGTTGTTCGGTTTATCGGGTACCGCAAGTTACAACCCGATTAACCCAAAATAATATCGGGTTTTCAAGTTATTTACCCGATATCAATGTTCGGGTTTCAGGTTTCGGATAATTTGGATTCGAGTTTAGGTTTTTTTGGTTTGGACTTTAGGTTTGAATTTTATGCCCACTCCTAATCCCAACCTCTATCAAGTAGCTGGGCAGGCAATCCACATTATGCCTGAGGACACCTCGAACCTGAGGACACCTTGAAACAACCCAGTGCATATCCAGTTCCATAATAATTAATTATATACATGTAGTACATAGTATCATCATGTGCCCTCACGTGGAACTGAACTAGCTAGTGATATATATATATATATATATATATATATATATATATATATATGTGTGTGTGTGTGTGTGTGTGTGTTGTGTGGGGTGTGTGTGGTGGGGGGGTGGGGGGCGGTAGTGATATATATATATATATGTGTGTTGTGTGGGGTGTGTGTGGTGGGGGGTGGTGGGGAGGGGGCGGGTGTGAATTCAAGAGGGAGAGACGATAGCAGATTTAAAAACATCCTCAAGAGACAAGTCTCTCCCAACAAATTTGCTATTTGGATGGCTAACTTGTCTGGGATTTTTTTCCCAGTCCGGGGTTTCTCAGCCTCGGTTCAATAGCAAACTCATCATTTCTGGTAATGGAAATTGGGGCGTGAGTTTCTTTGCTAAAAAGAATCCTATGCAGCTCGCCAAATGGGAAAACTAACTAGCTAAATATGGTCATCTAGTGAGGAAGCTAAGGATCGAATGTTCGATAGTTGACAAAATATCGGACAAAATATCGGACGCCTGCTTCCACCAGCGGAACCAACATTACACACGCATGCAGCTCTCTTGTTAGACATTCCAGTAAGAAAGCCACAACTATCTCGGTTCATAACTCTTAAATAGTTCCGGTTGTTAAACCGGAACTATGAATTCGGGACTAGAGATGGGCGATCTCTAGTCCTGGTTAAATAACCGGAACTAGAGATGCATCTTTAGTCCCGGTTGAAGCCACCAACCGGGACTAAAGATGGCGGAGCCATGTGACCAGCTCTATCATCTTTAGTCCCGGTTGGTGGCTTTAACCGGGACTAAATATTTTTTTTAATTTTTTTAATTTGCCCTTTCTTTAGCCCACTGCCCTCAGATTTTTTTGTTTTTTTTCTTGTCAAAATCCTAAAATTATCACAAATACTAAAATCAAATATCAAAGATTCACAAATAGCAATGAACAATACATATCCCAAATATTTTTTTTATTTTTTCTTCACATATCAAATACATCTTCAAAATCCAAAAAATCACAAATCAAATACTATCACAAATTTGTTCACACATATATACAACAAAATCCACTATATACTATAAAATATAACAACATCAATTTTTCGCTCGCTTCGCCGCGCCGGCTCCCGCTCCGCTCGTCGTCGGCTCTCACTCTCGCTGCCGCCACCTCCTCCCCGCCGCCACCATTTCCTCCCTCCCCTTGCTTGCCGAGGGAGAGAGGAGAGAGAGAGAGAGAGGGAGAGGGAGAGGGAGAGGGAGAGGGAGAGGGAGAGAGCTGGGAGAGGAAGAGAGATCCGAAAATGTGCTAGATGTTGGATCGGTGGAGAAGACGATGCGAGCCGGGATATATAGTCAATTCATCTTTAGTCCCGGTTGGTGGCACCAACGGACTAAAGATAATTTTTGCTATTTCTAATTCATCTTTAGTCCCGGTTGGTGCCACCAACCGGACTAAAGATAATTTTTCGTAATTTTCAAATTTATTTGGTCCCACTAGGGTTAACAATTAAATAATCCATTAAATAGGGCTAAATTAAATTTATTAAATATAGGTTTAAAACAGTAATATTAAAATTAAATCAAATATAGATAATCCTAGACATTAATGTACTCCTCTAGATATTGTTCCTTTTTTGCCCCTCGGTTTTTTTCATTTTCATCTGCTGTTGAGCAAGACATAAAAAATTTCATGTTTTCTTTTTATTTTTTTTATATTTTTGAGAGGTAACCACATAAAATTGGAGCATAAACAAGCAAAAGACGTGGCCTGTGGAAAATTCGAAAGACACGCTCAAAATCGAGAAAAAGCTTCTGGGCTCGAAAAGGCAATCTTGTGAGGCTTTTTTGGGCAAAATAAAATCACCGAACGAGGCAAAGCTATGAACGAACGCATCCGAAATTTTTTCTGCTCGATTTTCATATATGGAACGTCTCGATTGGAGTCCGTATGCGAAAGTTATGGCCGTTTTAAAACCGACTCCGAGTTAGAGGACGAAACGGGAACAATACGCGTAAAACTTGTTAAACGCGTATAAACTAGACGTGACGGCCAGGATTTAAATGTTCTTATCAAGATTGTACATCCCTCCGATTCGTATATTATCACCAAAATAATTTTACAAAAGATTTTGTATATTGAGAATCATTAGTTTATAATAATATGATGATATGTAATAACAAAATTAAAACTTCCTTCTATCTTCAATCACCCACCTCCACACAACACCACACTCTTTGAAATTACAGATCCCCTTAAATTAATTTTTGGCGATTTAAATCATGTAGCAAAATTTATATATTTTTATTAGGTTCAGTTAAAAAATACATTTACTTTTGTCCGGTTGGTGTTACCAACCGGACTAAAAGTAGCATCTCTACTCCGGTTGGTGCTACCAACCGCGACAAAAGATGATGTCGAGACGCCGAACTCGTCGAGCGTCGGACATCTTTAGTCCGGTTGGTAGCACCAACCGGACTAAAGATAGCATCTCTAGTCTCGGTTGGTGTTACCAACCGGGACTAAAGGTGTCCGGCGCTCTGACAGGCTCTGACAACATTTAAATCGAGACTAGAGGTGATCTTTAGTCCGGTTCGTGACACGAACCGAGACTAATGTTCCTAGAAATCGTAGACTTTTTAAACGGGACTAGAGATCATCTCTAGTCCCGGGTGCAACTCAAACCGGGACTACTGTGGTTTTTGCCACTTCAACCAATGATGATTTCTCTAGTAGTGTACTCTCTCTCCTATTTGCATTGCATGTATTCATGCAATGGGCTTCCTCTCTACGCTCCATGCATGATATGGCCACGTATTTATTGACCCGAAAGATTTGGGTCCTATCAAATTTGGATTCAAGATATACTAAGATATACAGAGAAATATTAAATAACAATGGTGTTCGACCAATAAGATGTTGTACTAGTGATAGGCCACCGTCGCCCCCCTATCGGCCCACCCTCTCAAGCGCCCCGCCCGGCCCCGGCCGACCTCCTCCCCGGGTAAAATCAAAATAAATTTTAAATTTGAAATTGTTGCAATGTATGTTTAATTTAAGTTTGAAAGTATGTAATTTTGGTAATATTTGAATATGAAATGTAGGTTACATTTTAATTATGCAAAGTAGAATATTGTTGAATATGAAATATAGATAAATTTTAATACGTAATGTAGGTTATTTTTGAATATGTAATGTAGGTAAATTTTAAATATGCAATTTAGGTAATTTTGAATAGATAACATTTAAATTTTGGACCATGTAAATTTTATATTTTTGTATCTTTTTCGTGAATATTTAGTTGATTTAGTTAGAGACAGAACTTAGTGATATGATTTAGACTGATTAAAATGAATCGTCCCGCTTTAAGTTCTTCTCTGATATGAGTAAGGGAATGAATCGTCCCGCTTTAAGTTCTTCTCTGACATGAGTAAGGGGGTCTCATTTATGTAGACGTAAATAATCACATATTTGTATCAAGTGTATGAGGGTTTAGGGTGGTAGATCGTACACCAAAATTTCCGATTGTGATAACGAAGTTAAGTATTTAATATTTTCCTACGAGCGAGAGTTTCTTTTGCAAATTTTCAGGTCATTTCAAAACTTTAGCGGTTTAGAGAAAGTCAGTAGTATGTAGCAACTACTTTGAACTAAAAGAATTGTATTTCAAATTATGTTGAACTAATAGATGGACAACTTAGTGAGCATATATCATGGAGGCACCGTGGAAAGAGATTGCTATGGATATGTGGAGTTTGTAGACATGCAAAGTATGCCAGTTCTATTTAATGAGATGCCTACATTTAGTGAATTGGTTGGTAGGGCTTGGGAGGAGCTACATTGCCATGGAGATGATGAAATCGAAGTTGAGGTTTAGGTTCGCCTCTCAATATCTAAAGGAAGATGCTCCAAATTGGGTGTGCAGATCAGTGGGAGAACTTTGTGAGATCGGCTATGAAGAGTCAATTTCAGACTTCGGATGTGGTTGTGCGTCAGGTGTTGCCTGATCTCAATCACCATGGGTTTTCTCCACTGATGGCTGATCAGCTATACCCTGCCATAGAGGTCCCGGAACCTCTTATGAATGCATGTGCGGTTCCTGATGCTCAATCTGCCCCCAATGAGGTCCAGTTAGTTGAGACAGTTGGAGATGTGTGTCGGACTCATAATGATGTGGCAGATCATTTTCAGGAGATCCCATTGACACAAAATCATCCGAGTAAGTTTCAATTGTGCAACGGTTCTCGTCATCCTACCCCCTTCTATTCATCATCTATTAATTTGTTTCTTTCCTTCTATTGGTGCATATGTTGCAAGAGACATTCCTGAATATGTGGGTGCTTCTCTTGTTGCTCCAGAACTGCACTCTGGTGACGGATTCCGGGCATCCAAGAGTGTTGAAGTTTTGAATGATTGGAGCCTTACGAGATCGCAAGGGCTGTTGACTCTGATGATGATCGACCAGTTGGAGAGCTGACGGAGAGTGATGTTGAGATGCTTAGGCGTATCTTCCCCAGCCGTCGTGATCCTAGAGTTCACGAGTTCAGTGATCTAACTAATTCCGATCAGGCGTTTGACGAGGGTCGTGATGATGAGCTCCTCGAAGCTCCAGAGGCTGGTCCTAGCATGGAAATTGAGAAGGACAGGGTTTTCAATGACCTTCCTGCATTGAAGAGGTGGTTGCAAGCGTTTGCAGTGCTACCCAAGAGGCCTTACAAGGTCCTGCACTCCTATGCAGAGCGGCGGTATATGATTGTTTGTGAACAGGAACGTTGCCCATGAAAGGTTTGTGCAAGGAAGCAAAAGGTCACTGGAAAGTGGAAGATAACAAGAGTTGTCGGACCACACACTTGTGCCTCACTTGAACTCAACACGAAGCATCGACAGTTGACATCTACCCTAATTGCAAAGTGGTTGATGAGAATATTGTAGGGAGAGCCCACATGAAGGTTAGGACAATTATCAGGACAGTTATGGAGATTTACCAGGTTATGTGATAACTTACGGTAAAGCGTGGAGGGCTAAGCAGCGGACGTGGAAGATGATATATGAGGAATGGGAGGATGGTTACGAGCAGCTTTCAGTACTTTTGAATGCAATCAAATCGGTGAATCCAGGAATGCATTACGAGTACATCCCTAAACCAGGCGCATGGATGAATGGGAGACATATATTCTTTCATGCTTTCTGGTGCTTCCCTCAGTGTGTGCAGGCTTTCAGGCACTGTCGCCCCGTCTTCTCCATCGATGGTACGTTCCTGATTGGCAAGTATCAGGGCACACATCTTATAGCCATAGCCTGTGACGCGAACAACAAGCTGGTTCCTCTGGCCTTTGCTTTGGTTGAGAGGGAGAACAACGACAGTTGGGGATGGTTCTTGAGGCTAGTGAGGGTACATGTGGTCGGGCCTGGTAGGGAGGTTGGCGTCATATCTGATAGGCACCAGGGCATACTTAATGCTGTGCGAGAGGAGATAGAGGGTTATGCACCTTTGCACCATCATTGGTGTACACGGCACCTTGCCGAGAATCTTCTCCGGAAAGACGGTGTGAAGGCAAACTTTGAACCTTTGCAGGAGGTAGCTTGACAGCTTGAGGACAGGTACTTCCAAAGAAAGCTAGAGCAGGTCTGGACCGCATCGAATGCAGAAGGCAGGCAATGGCTTACAAGGTTGATGAGAGATTTGGACAAGTGGACAAGAGCTCACGACGCCAGCGGATGGAGGTACGAGTTCCAGTGCAGCAACATGGCTGAGTCCTTCAATAAGCTGCTGCTGGGGATACGTGGTATGCCCGTGAATGCCATCGTGCAATTCACCTTCTACAAGCTTGTTGCCTGGTTCAACGAAAGACACTCCCATGCATTGTAGTTGCAGAGCAATGGTTAGCTATGGGCTCCTAAAGCACATGAACATCTCGAGAAGGCCAAGGAAAGAGCTGGCACGCATGAGGTTACATGTTTCGACCACGCTGTGGGGTGTTACGAGGTCAAGCAAAGTGGGGGTACGACGTTAGATGGCGAGGTTCGAGAGTCGAGGTTTCATGTTGTAGTCCTCCAATATTTCTCATGCACCTGTGGCAAACCAAGACAGTACCACTTTGTATGTTCTCACCTTGTTTCAGCTGCTAGGCATCGCAACTATGACATTGAGAGCAGGATACCTCGTGAGTTCAGTGTGGACACACTTGTGCAAACTTGGGGCCCTCGTTTCGAGCCTATTCGGGACTCTGGAGAGTGGCCTGCATACGACGGTCCAAAGTACATTGCGGATCCAGCTTATCGTTGGAACAAGTGAGGTAGTAGAAAGAGGACTAGGCACAGGATGGTCATGGATCAGATACCTGGAAGAACGAAACGTGCAAGATCGACCCCTTTTCTTACCGACCCTAAGTAGTATGAGTGTGGAAAGTGCGGTAGACTTGGCCACAATTCACAGGCTTGCCGTTGGCAAATTAGTGAGGTCGTACTCGTTCTTGTATTACATTTTATGAATGCAAATAATAGTATGCAATACTTGTACATTGCTTACTCTATAGTTCATTGCATACAAAATTTCAATTTCTCTAACATATTTCATTTTCCAGGATGGCGCAATTCCACCTTCTGGATCCGGCGCATGATTGGTTGTCCGGTTGGTGAACACGACACTCGCTCTTGTGGAGTGCCAATTTCCTGGCTCCGGGAGGAGTTCACACATTGCCCTGATGGGACGGACAAGGAGACAGTTGCGTGCTACTGCTGGGCGTGGATCCTCCACCTCTTCTCCTGCGTACTCTTCCCCAACGCGACGGGGGACAATGCTTCCTGGATGTGGATCCACTGTCTTACTGACTGGGACCAGGCGGGTCAATACAGTTGGGGATCGGCAGTAGTAGTTTTCCTTTATCGGCAGCTGTGCGAGGCATGTCGTCGTTCTTCGTCGTCCGCCTTAGTTGGTGGATGTGTGTACCTACTGCAGATGTGGATGTGGTCGAGGTTTCCAGTAGGTCGGCCGCAGGTGTTGCCTCCTCGCTACTGGTTTGTTGGTCAGGATGCACGTCGGCAGCCGATGTGGGCCTATCTTTGGGACCAGGTCACAGTCCCTCACGCGAGGATGCAATGGGCCTACAAGGAGTACATGAACGAGTTGGACAATCTCACGACAACTAGTGTAAGCCTTGTTTACTTGTTCTTCGTTTGCAGTTGTTTACTTTGTAATGTACCATTTTGTGTCGACATGTTGCAGGTGACGTGGGAGCCGTACGCCGGAGAGGTGGCGCTGCCTTTCTTGGTGAGCAACTTGTGCTCTAGCGACAACGATCTGTATAGGATGAGGTGTCCCCTCATCTGCTTCTACGCTGTCGAGTTCCACTTGCCGCATAGAGTTGCACGCCAATTTGGAGTGCGGTAGCTCTGTCCACCTGATCTGGTTTCGGCTGGATATGACCTACATAAGTAAGTGTGATGTTCTTTATAATTGTTTCCATCATTTCGTATTAACTGATTTAAAACTTACCTAACTTAGCATTACGTGCCTTTCAGGTTGGATCGCCAGAAGAACAAGAAGATCTTCAACTGGGACCAGTTCCACTTCAACTACATAAACCAGTGGGACCTGTTCGATGCCAACGTGGACGTCAATGAAGAGCCACACTCGAACGCGGCTTTCAGGCAGTACCAGGCTTGGTACCACGGTGTGACGCGTACCCAGCTCAGACTCCAGTGGTCGCAGGCTGACTATGCCGACATTGCGTCATCCGACGATGAAGACACGGCCTACGACTAGAGTACGCGGGTGGGGAGCCAAGTGGAGGCAGGGCCAATCTTGCACAGAGTGGTATGTCATCTGACTTGGTTGTTATGTATTGAGTTGAATAACTTGATGGTCTAAGTGCGACATTTGTTTTAGGGCAACACCCTCTGATCCATGGTCGAGGAGATGACGCACTTTCGCGAGAGAGTTAGAGACGACGACACACGCAACTACCTCGATGTAAGATTTTGAAAGCTCTTTGAACTTTACATCTAATACATTGCAATATTTGACATAAGTACTGAGTTATGTGCAATAGAGAGTAGTACGTTGGCTATGTCGTTGAAGCATCTAGGCTCTGTTATTTATTTTGGTAATTAATGACAAAACGCTAATTGTGGACTAACGATACTTTTGAGTTTCATATATTTGAGTCAGGTTCACATGATAAAAAGTGCATAGATAATTACTGAGGATTATTTGAGATGGCATAATACAAGAAGATTGAAGACGGTAAAATCTACAGTTTATTCTTATTGATCGAGGAGTTTGGGCGATCAAATTTCATAGATTATTTTTATAGCTTTGTCGTACTATCAAGAGGGTAATGACCTAAGCAAAGAGATGATCAAAATGTCACATTAGGTCATTTGCATTCCAACTTCAATTTCTTCACCTTCTGACCAAGGCCGGTCTGACCGTGGATGTTGATCTGGTCTGATCGGGACTTGAGTGCGGTCTGACCGCAAGTCTTTGAGCAGTCTGACCGGCCCTTTGTGGCGGTCTGACCGGACATACACCTCCGGTCTGACCGGCCACCTTGATCCCCTCCGGCCTGGCGATGCAGATCCGCCAGAGCCGCAGTCGGTCAGACCGAGCCGATGACGGTCTGACCGAGCCGAGGGCGGTCTGACCGGCCATTTGGCCTCCGGTCTGACCGGACCCCCTATTGTCAGAGCAATGATTGCACTGTAACGGCTAGTTTACTAGCCGTTACAACTTAAGGCGTCGGCCAGGCCACCCTTCGCCGGTCGACGCGGGCGGCGGGGTTGGAGGATTTCGACCCCAACGGCTATTTCTCTTGGTGTGGGGTAGAAATAACCCCCTTGTGGCTGCAAGAGACTTCTTCTTGGCACTCTCTTCAATTGCATACACTCTTGCACATCTCTCACACTCATTTGAGCTTTGTGTTCATCCACTTAGTGTGTTTGAGAGTTGATTTAGCCAAGAGCCAAGTACATTGCTTCATTGTAGAGCTAGTGTGGCACTTGATCATCTCCAAGCCGCGGGATTACTTGTTACTCTTGGAGGTTGTCGCCTCCTAGACGGTTTGTGTAGGAGTTGCCCGGTGACCTCTCCGAGAAGATTGTGGGGGAGGCCCGGTGCCAGATTGTGAGTGGTTTGGAGTTCACCACCTTCGGAGCAAAGGAAAAACTATCCCTAGTGATCGAGGCTTGGGTAGTCCTCTCCGTGGGCCGGCTCCCACCTTGCCCAACCCTTGACGAAGGGGGCGTGCGGTGGCTTCGTGGTTGAGCGGTGGAGTTGGGCTCGCCTCAACGGGGACTAGGAAACCGGCGAGTTTCTGAACCTCGGTGAAAAACTTCTTGTCTCTTGTCTCATTTACTTATTGCATTTACTTTTATGCAATTACATTTGTAGAGACATAATTGAGCCACTATCACCCTAGGATTGCAAAACTTAACTTAGTTGCTTAGTTAGACTCATCTCCCACCAAGCCTAGCAACTTAGGTTAGTTTTGAATTAGTGTCACTTAGTTTTATATCGCCTATTCACCCTCCCTCTAGTCAACATCTCGATACTACAAGAGGTATGAGAGCTTGGTCTCTCTTGATTGGGCTTCACCGTTTAGAGAGAAGATGTCGAACGAGGTGAACCATGTAGGAAAGGCTCCCATGTTTAATGGTACAAATTACTCCACTTGAAAAATTAAAATGTCTACTGACCTTAAAGTTATGAGCTTTCATATTTGGAGTATTGTGAATGTAGGTTTTGCTATCACCGGCTCACCCTTGATGGAGGTTGATCACCGCAACCTTCAACTCAATGCTCAAGCCATGAATGCGTTGTTCAACTCCTTGAGCCAAGAAGAGTTTAATAGAGTGAGCAATCTTGAGACCGCCTATGAGATTTGGAATAAGTTGGCAGAGATTCATGAGGGCACAAGTGAATATAAGGATGTCAAGCTTTATTTTCTCAAGATCAAATATGAGACATTCTCCATGGTGTCTCATGAGAGTGTGAATGACATGTATGAAAGGCTTAATGTCATTGTCAATGATCTCAAGAGGCTTGGGGCAACTTACACCGATCTTGAGGTTGCCCAAAAGATGCTTAGGGCTCTACCGAAGAAATACGAGACTCTTGTCACCATGCTTATCAACTCCGATATGTCAAGGATGACACCCGCAAGCCTCTTAGGGAAGATCAACACAAATGACATGTACAAGTTGAAGAAGAAGGAGATGGAGGAAGCCTCTCCATGCAAGAAGTGCATAGCTGTTCAAGCCGAAGTGGAAGACAAGGGCAAGAGCAAAGTTTATGAAGCAAATGATGACTTGGAGGAAGAAATTGCTCTTCTTGCTAGAAGATTCAATGATGTCTTGGGAAGAAGAAAGAAAAGAGGAAGGGGCTCTAACTCAAATAGGAGAAGAAATAGAAGACCCAACAAGACTCTCTCCAACTTGAGATGCTTTAAGTGTGGTGAGAAGGGACACTTTTCTTCCAAGTGCCCTTCAAATGATGATGATGAAGACAAATCATCCAAGAAGAATAGTGGAGGTTACAAGCTCATGAAGAAGCTCAAAAAGGAAGGAAAGAAGATTGAGGCTTTCATTGGGCAATGGGACTCAAATGAAGAGAGCTCCACTTCTTCCGGGTCCGAAGAAGAAGAAAGTGATGATGATGCAAGCTCCAAGAAGAAGAAGATGGTCGTAGTTGCTATCAAGGAGGCTCCATCACTCTTCGCTCCACTTTGTCTCATGGCAAAGGGTCCTTCTAAGGTAACATCATTTAGTGATAGTGAAGGTGATGATGATTGTGATGATGTTTCTTATGATGAGCTTGTGAGTATGTTTGAGGAGCTCCATGCATATAGTGAGAAGGAGATTGCCAAGTTTAAGGCCCTAAAGAAGGATCATGCTTCTTTAAAGGTCTTGTATGAGGAGCTAAAGATTTCCCATGAGAAACTCACCATTTCTTCCCATGAGAAACTCACCATTTCTCATGAGAAGCTTAAGGAAGCTCATGAGACTCTCCGTTCCACTACCTAACATGGAGCTCACATTGATGTTGACATATCTTGTGATTTGCTTGATGATAGTGCTATTTGTCATACTATTCATGTTGCATCATCTAGCATCTCTACTTCTTGTGATGATCTCATGGATATACCATGCTCTAGCTCTAGCTCTTGTGTCTCTATTTGTAATGCTTCACTTGTTGTTGAGAACAATGAGCTTAAGAAGCAAGTCGTCAAGCTCAACAAGAGTTTGGAAAGATGTTTTAAGGGTAAGAGTATTCTTGACAAAATATTGAGTGAGCAACGGTTCATCCTTAATAAGGAGGGACTTGGATTCACTCCAAAGAAGGGTAGAAACCTTCTTACCATGTCACTCGGTTTGTCAAGAGCAATGGTAAGTATTGCTCCAAGTGTCGTGAGGTTGGGCATTTGGTAAGTGATTGCCTTGGTGGTAAGCCTTCTAAGACATGCATGTTTGATTCACATTATATGCTTAGGAAGGCTCATGACGGTTATATTGTTGCTAGATATGTGGGTTCTCCTATACTTGGTGCTAAAAAGAATATTATTTGGGTGCCCAAGGCCTTGATCTCTAACCTTCAAGGACCCAAACAAGTTTGGATACCTAAATGAGCTTGATCTTCTTTTGTAGGTGAACTACCACACCGGTGGGAGCCATTGGGTGCTAGATAGTGGGTGCACTCAACATATGACCGGTGATAGAGGAATGTTCACCACATTTGAAGTAGGAGGTAATCAACAAGAGAAAGTCACGTTTTGAGATAATAGCAAAGGAAAGGTAATTGTGTTAGGTAAAGTTGCTATCTCCAACGATTTATCAATCCAAAATATTTCTCTTGTTGAATCACTAAATTTCAATTTGCTTTCGGTTGCACAAATTTGTGATCTTGGCTTGTCATGTGTATTTTTCCAGCAAGACGTTATTGTTTCTAGTCTACATGATAAGTCTTGTGTTTTCAAAGGTTTTAGATATGAAAATCTTTATTTGGTTGATTTCAACTCTAGTGAAGCAAATTTGAAAACTTGTTTAGTTGCAAAAACTTCATTGGGTTGGCTTTGGCATAGGAGACTAGCTCATGTTGGTATGCATCAATTAAGTAAACTTTCAAAACGTGATCTAGTTGTAGGCTTGAAAGATGTGAAGTTTGAGAAGGATAAACTTTGTAGTGATTGTCAAGTCGGCAAGCAAGTTGCATGCTCTCATCCTTCTAAGAGTATCATGTCCACATCTAGGCCATTGGAGCTCTTGCATATGGATTTGTTTGGCCCAACAACCTATAAGAGCATTGGAGGAAATAGTCATTGTCTTGTGATTGTTGATGATTATTCTCGCTACACTTGAGTGTTCTTTTTGCATGATAAGTCTATTGTTGCCGAGCTTTTCAAAAAGTTTGTAAAATGGACCCAAAATGAGTTTAATTGCACTCTTATGAAAATTAGAAGTGACAATGGTTCCGAGTTCAAAAATACCAACATCGAGGACTTTTGTGATGATCTTGGTATTAAGCATGAACTTTCCGCTACCTACTCACCACAACAAAATGGTGTAGTAGAGAGGAAAAATCGTACATTGATTGAGATGGCAAGGACTATGCTCGATGAATATGGTGTTTTTGATTCTTTTTGGGCGGAAGCCATAAACACCGCTTGCCATACAACCAATAGGCTTTATTTGCATCGTCTCTTGAAAAAGACTTCCTATGAGCTAATTGTTGGGAGGAAGTCAAATGTTACATATTTTCGAGTTTTTGGTTGCAAGTGCTATATTTACCGAAAGAGTGTTAGACTAACCAAATTTGAAAGTCGGTGTGATGAAGGATTTCTTCTAGGTATGCCTCAAATAGCAAGGCGTACCGAATCTACAACAAGAGCAAAGGTATTGTGGAAGAAACGACCGATGTTCAATTTGATAAAACTAATGGCTCCCAAGAGGGGCACGAAAATTTGGATGATGTAGGTGATGAAGGCTTGATGAGAGCTATGAAGAACATGTCAATTGGAGACATCAAGCCTATTAAAGTGGAAGACAAGCCATCCATCTCCACTCAAGATGAGCCATCTACTTCCGCTACGCTGTTAACGGTAGAATTTGGTAACCCTCCCTAAGTCCCTGCCGAGATAGAAACGGAATCGGATCGGAAGAACAGGGGTCAAGTCGGCTGCGATACAATCGGCTATGAGGCTGATCGGCTGAGGTTGAGACGAATGAGGATAGCCGATAGCCGATGTTAGTGATATGCCCTAGAGGCAACATGGAGATGTTGGATATCATGGTCAATGTTTATGTATTTATGAATAAAGTATTATTCAGTTCCATGAAATAGACATCTTGTATTGATCAATAAGTACGTGACTTATTTATGAGACTCTATATGTATGAATCTATTTCTAAATGATCCCTGATCATATGTCATATTGTTGGAACAAATATTATTCTAAGATCGGCAAGTTTATTGATTGATGATCATGTCTCATAGATCATGGGTATGGAGATACCAAATCAATAAACATGGACACATGTGTTAGAGAACACATTGTTGGATAGACCCACCATGAGACACTACAGGAATTAATGTGTCATTAGTTGGTCTTAGGTAGTGTTGGTACAAAGTCCTTAGACCTGAGATCACCATAGATTCCAACATGTGTAGTAGCCTACTTTGGGACTACCAAACGCTGTTCCATAACTGGGTAGTTATAAAGGTAGTTTTCGGGTTTGCTATGAAACATGGAGTGAGATGTAAGTGATCAAGATGGAATTTGCCCCTCCTTTGGAGAGATATCTCTAGGCCCCTCGAGGTAATGGATTATGGAAATGCATGGCCATGCTAAGTTGATTGAGGAGTCAATCAACAGACAGATAATCCAATACGGTTCGAGTGAATGGTTAAGCTATTGAAGGGATGGCACACATCTTGTCTATAGCTTAATTGGTATCGTGAGGCAAAGAGATTTGTGTACACATTACAGGTTCAGAGCCGATATTATATTCTTGTATGCTATGGTGTCATTATATGTTGCTAGGCGTCGCTGTTGACAAATCGGCTAAGTTAGACTCGAGCCGAAACCAAGTATACCTGAACCTACAGGGTCGCACGCTTAAGGGGATAAGAACAGGCATTCGAGTTGGACTCGGATATGGCTCGATCGGATAGGGATCCGATCGGATAGAGTCCTATGGTCTTACAACATATGGGCGACCAACTCTATGAGATTCGGATGAGATCCAATTCAAAATAGGGTCCTGATCGGCCACTAGTCCTAGTCGGCCAACTCTACATAAAGGAGTGAGGGGTGGAGAGCTGAAGGAGGTCAATTGAATTGCGTTGTGCCGAAATCAATCTGATCACACGTGGCTTTAAAAGTCAGCGAGATCAATCTCCACGGAAACCCTCCCCACTTTCGAGCCAAACCCTAGACTTGCACTGCGTGCTAGCACACGGGTGTTCGGCGTTCTGTCCCCGGACGTGTGGATACCGGTAGAGATGCTGCTACGTTGCGGCGCTGTTGATCGGCTACGAATCGGCTGCAATCGGAGCGAGCCGACTGCGGCATATCGGCGATGAGAACGTGGTCGGACGAATCGGATCGGCTGCGACATCGGAGAATCGGCTGATTGGTGAATCGGCTGTCCCCAGGCATCGGTTGTCAGCTTGCGGGAATTGGCTATCATTGGCCAGCACAGTTCCAGATCGGATAATCCTAATTGGTTATTTCCGCTGCATACTCCAATCGGTAACGATCTATCGGCCCTTACTTGCAAGTGTTCCTGGTTTGCGCGGTATAAAAGTTTTTGTTTTCGGCTAGCGTAGCCTCCGCGTAACCCTTCAGCCGATGCTAAGTCAGAGAAGAAGATGGGACCGTTTCCAATGAAGGTGCTTAAAGATAAGTAGAAGTTTCGGTTCCCAAATTGTGCGTTAAATGATATTGCCATCTATGAATAGGGTCCTGTAACGGCAATTGTATCTGTAAATTAGGAATTTGTTTAGATTTTCTATTGTAATGCGACATGGGACTTTATCCCGAGATATTGTCGTATTTTAAATAGTAGATTAGATAGAGACCGTGGTTCGCACGGATAATGTTATTCTTGGGTATAAATAGGACCCTGATTAAGGTAAATATTTGTCATTAGTGGTGTATCTCATCGAATTTAGTGCTTCCATCGCTATGATACTCTAAAATCAATGATTTATGCTGCGCTAGTTATCATATATCACATATAATCTAAAACGATGTTTAGATCTATCTTGACATCGACCTGTTTCAGTCAAGAGTTAGTAGCCGATAGAGCTAGATCTAAGGGTCGACCTAGATTATATGCGATATCCACCGTCTCGAGGGATTTACATCAGCTATAGCAGATTCGATTGTTCTGTTTATACTTAATATTGCATCAATTTGATCTATTAAGTCATTTTTGGAGCTTTCATGATCTATTCGGCTAGATGTATATGTTTAGAGACAGCGCCGGTGTTTCAGCTGGCCTTATCTGTTTTAATATTCTTTTGGTATATTTATTATCAGGTTTATTAAAACCGCCTCTTATATTAAGATCTTGCTCTAGTTAAATGCCCTAAGCCAGAATCAGCCTGTCAGCCACAGCCAACAGCCGACTGATCTAGGTTTGGCGCATTTAGCTTAGATCAATATTTTTTATAAGATGAGTCGGAGTACTAGCCGATTCACAGTTAGACTTACGATATCGGCTAGGCTATTAATACATATATTTATTATCCTGTTGTATATTTGGATTAAGTGGTTAATACTGTCTCGACGCAGCCGATCTATTCTAGTCACTTAGTTTAAATGCATTTCGGGATAGCATATATATGTAAATTGACTCTCACAGCCGATCCAGTAGGATCTAACTTAACCTTTAACGCATATGTCTTTATTTTTCTTGTTGGTTAATAGATCAAACCAACTGGCACGCCCTGTACATCACAGGTAGCCGAGAAGGACCTGCACTGGAGCTAAGCAGATCTCCCAGGCCAGCGCGTGAGAGAAATTTCTCATCAACACGCTTCTTGGCATGCCCGGTGGGACTATCTCTGTCAACTTGGCTAGGACGCATCGACGCAGCTGACAAGATGGTCGACATCAAGAGCCCCAGTGTTTCTCATGACAACATCGTGCCTGTGAAGATGGAACAACTATCGGCTGAACAACAAGCCAACTACAAAAGGATGGTAGAAGAGCTCCAAGCCAACTACCTACAGTCGTTCACCCAGACAAGGTCTGGGGCTGTGCACCAGAAGTACAAATTCAGTATGGACAAACTCAAGGCGTCCTCCTCTAGCGGATCAAAGGACAAACAGAAGGCGGAGGAGCCGACTCAAAAACAAGATGACTCGGGTTTGCATACTTTGCAAGACCGAATTGATTCGGCCATGCACCATACGCTGGTCAACCAGAGTGGCATTCTTGTCAACACTCTTAACAATATGATTGTCACTGTGGTCGACGCCAAGATAGTCGACCAACTGCAGCGGGGGCCGACTTACTTCAAAGACGGCCAGTTTCCTGGTTACAGGACATTGGCCACCCAGAATCAGCCTATTCCACCACCAGCACAACCAGGGCCGCCAGGAGAGGCCCTCAACCAGCCGAATCCGTCCGGATCGGCTGCGAGACCGGTGGTCACCATGCTGAACCGACAACAACCACTGCCCCAGGACCAGATCGTCAACATGTTCAACAACAGTCGACGATTAGAGCGCTGGCTGCCCGGATCGGCTGGAAGGACAGTACAATGCCGGTGGCCGACAAGCATTCCGGGTCCGCCAACGCCACCACCGGCAAATCGGCCACCTCCTGCTGATCATCCATTTCAGTACCATTATCAAGGAGGCCATCAAGATCATCACTACAGGCCCCAGACACCGCCACCGTTGTATCGGCAAGTACCCGCACCATATGATCAATATGAGCTGATACAGCAGGACAACTGGACATGGGCCGATTTTATTACGGACGTCATGCGCGATCAATTCGACCTCAAGCCAAAGGACTCAGGAAACATGTATCGGTATCCTTATCCGGAGCATTTCGAGCAAATTCTATTGCCCAACCGGTACAAAGTCCCAGACTTCTCAAAATTCTTAGGGCAGGACAACGTGTCAACCTACGAGCATGTCAGCCAATTCTTGGCGCAGTGCGGCGAAGCATCGGCTACAGATGCCTGGAGAGTTCGACTGTTCCCCTTGTCTCTTTTGGGATCGGCTTTCACCTGGTTCTCTTCATTGCCTTACAACTCAATTCAGAGCTGGGCCGATCTCGAAAAACAACTCCATAATTACTTCTACACCGGCAACCATGAAATGAAGTTGTCGGACCTCACCAGTATCAGGTAGAAGCACAACGAGTCGGTCCAAGACTAAATTCAACGCTTCAGAGAGATGAGGAACTGATTCTACAGCCTGGTGCTGTCGGATGCCCAGCTAGCCGATCTGGCCTTCCACGGCCTGATCGCGCCGATCCGCGAGTGCTTCTCCGCTCAAGACTTCGACAGCCTGGTGTATCTAGCGCAGAAGGTGACGGCCCATGAGCAGAGGTTTCAAGACACCAGGAAGGTCGTCAAGAACATAACTCAAGTCATCGTTGAATCAGACTCCGATTCCAGCGACGATGACGCAGAGGTGGCGGCAGCTGAATGGGCCAAGAATAAAAAGGCCATCATCTGTCAATGGCTGCTGAAGAAGGCCAAAGAGGAGAAATATGATTTCGACATCACCAAGGTGTTGACACCTAAATTTGGTAATTGAATCCCTAAGTCCTAGCAAGGGTGAAGCAGAATTGGATCAGCTGGTTTGACAGAGAAATAGAGGCCGCATCGGCTGAGAAGCAGTCGGCTGTGATGCCAGTCGGCTAAGGGTTGAGTCGGACAGGAGCGGCTGATAGCCGATTCTAGGGTCAGAGAAGATAAAACCGTTTCTTGCACGGATGTTTGGAGATAAATAGAAGATTCGATTATTAGCTTATGCGTTAAAAGATATTGCCATCTATGGATAGAGTCCTGTATCAGCAATTTTATCTGTAAAGTAGGAGTTTGTTTAAACTGTTCGTTGTAATGCAGCGTGGGTCCTTCCTAGGATATCGTCGTGTTTTAAATGGTAGTTTAGATAGAGTCCAAGGTTTGTACAGATAATATTATCTTGGGTATAAATAGGACCCGAGACCCCTTGTAAAAAATATACAATCACAATCAATCAAACCTTCGACGCATTGCCAACCTTTTTCTTTAGTCGAGCAATTGATTTGGCTACGGGCTGCATCGTTTCGATCCCCAAATCCAGGTACATGCTTGTCATTAGTGGTATTTTCTGCTGATTCTAGTGCTTCCATCGTAATGACACATTAGATTCAGGGGTTTATACCACGCTATTTATCTATGTCGCATATAAACTAGGGCAATGTTTAGATCTGTCCTACCATTGGCCAGATCCATCAGGAACCCGCAACCAATAAGGCTAGATCTAAAGGTTGGCTGGTTTATATGCGGTATCCACTGTCTCGAGAAGTATAAATCAATCATAACAGATCAGGTTGTTCTTTTTATACTTAATGCTGCATCAAAGTTGAACTATTAAGTCGTTTTTAGAACTCCCAGTGATCTGTTCATTTAGATTTATATGTTTAAGAGACAGTGCCGGGGTTTCAGTCGACCTTATCTACCCTAATATATTTATTTTAATATATTTATTATTAGATTTATGTTAGGACCACCTCTTATGTTAAGATCTTGTTCTTATCGGACCTCATAAGCCGAAATCGGCCTGCCATCGATAGCCGACGACCGATTTCTGGGCTAAGCCTATGGTTCAAGGATGATATCTTTTCATAAGAAATATCGGAGTACTAGCCGATCCATTGTTAGATTTCTAGTATCGGCTAGGTTATCAATACATATATCTATTATCCTTTATTGTATTTAGGTTAAACGGCTAATGTTGTCTCGGTATCGCCGATCCATTCTAGTCGCTTGGCTTAAATATATTTTAGGACAGCAGATATATGCTCATGAATTCCCTCAGCCGATCCAGTGGGGATCTAACCTAACACTTAACGCATATTTCTTTGTTTTTCTTGTTGGTTAACAAATCAAACCAGCGCACGCCACGCATCTCGGGCGTAGAAAGACTGCTTGGAGTTAAGCGGATCTCTCGGGCCGGTGCGTGAGAGAAATTTCTTATCAACACAAGGCCGATAGGATCTTCGATCTATTACTCAAGGAGAAGCATATCCAGCTTCCCGAGAACCATGTGATCCCATCGACTGATGAACTAATGAAGAAAAAGTACTGCAAGTGGCACAACTCTATATCCCATGCCACTAACGACTGTAAAGTCTTTAGGCAGCAGATCCATTCAGCAATAGAGGCCGGGAAACTCAAGTTTGCCGATTCTACTCGGCCGATGAAGGTAGACGACAACCCCTTCCCAGTCAATCTGGTTCAAGCCGGCCCAGGGCAAGGCGATCGCGCGCAGAATGACGTTTAACTTAGTCGAAACATTAAAAGGGGTCAAGGCGGAGGATAAGCCGATGAAAACCAAGCCACGCCAATCAACATGGTGCGCCCCATTGCCCGATCGGCTGATCGACGGCCGATCAACACGAACGGCCGACGCCGCTCCCAACGGCAATCTTGCGGGAAGAGGCTCGGTTTGAAAGATTTTATCGGCAAGAGCCAGAAATGCGAGGCCACTGGTACGACAGGAATCACAGCGGTGCCGATCCTCATTAGCATTGTGAATTTTTCAGGCACTGATGGGAAACCGGGATGAGGCTGCCGACGCTAGATAATTGCCCGGCCTGCAGCGAGTACCACGAAGACGAACACAGAAGCCAACCAATCACCAGCCCGACTCAGTTCGTCCCGAGGGCCATACAGCTCAACCGGCACCGGCAGTCCGTTCACGATCGACTAGGGCCGATCCATCAAGACTTCTTCGACGAAGACAAGAACGATGACTACTACGACGAAGGAGAAGCCGATGATGAAGAATCAGCCAACCCCCAATGTTGCCCCTCTGACCTCTTCACCAAAACGAAGAAATGAATAATTCAAAGGCTAAAGCGTGAAGGAAGGGAAGAAGAAGTTCAGCAGATGATAGAAGAACAACACCATCGGCTGGGTAAAATCAAAAGGCGATGGATCTCCAAAAAGAAAATTGCCACGGCCGACGAGGAACAAGCTAGGGAGAGCTCGACCGATCAAACCAGGAGGGCTGCCAAAGGGAAAGGAAAAGTGTCTGCATCGGTCAATATGGTATTCATAGTGCCAGCCGAATTCGACGCACTTGAAGCCGATACAGACAATATCGAGGACGCCTTGGCCAAACTAGCACTGTCCCTGGATCAAGCAGTTTTCGACAAGCCAGAGGGGACCGAAAATCGGCATTTAAAGCCGTTGTACGTAAAAGGCTTCATTAACGGCAAGCCGATGTCAAAAATGCTAGTGGATGGGGGAGCCGCAGTAAACCTGATGCCCTATGCAACGTTCAGAAAATTAGGAAAGGGAGCCGAAGACCTGATCAAGACTAACATGGTACTAGAAGACTTCGGCGGCAACCCATCAGAAACCAAGGGCGTGTTGAATGTCGAGCTGACCGTCGGCAACAAGACCGTGCCCACAACCTTTTTTGTCATCGACGGGAAGGGGTCTTACAGCCTACTGCTTGGGAGGGACTGGATACATGCCAATTGTTGTGTCCCTTCCACTATGCACCAGTGTCTACTTCAATGGGACGGTGACAAGATAGAGATTGTATCAGCCGACAGGTCAGTAAGCGTCGCCAATGCCGATTTGCCACTCTGGGAAATCGACGGCATTGATTGTTTGTCCGAAAAAATCTGGCAAGCTGATTTTCTAAAAGTGTCCGATTCTGCCATACAGCCGATTGGAGACGACGAGCCGCAGCTGCTGCTTTGAGCAAGACGTCGTGGAGGGCTTAAACGTCTACGGCATGGACACCGCGAACGAAGACGATGGCAAGCTTGGGCAAGGTTTTACGTCGGCCGACGAATTAGAAGAAATAGACATAGGCTCAGGAGACAGGCCTAGGCCGACGTATATCAGCAAAAAGCTATCCTCTCATTGTAGATCCCAACTTATTAATTTGTTAAAAGAATATAAAGATTGTTTTGCTTGGGAGTACCTCAAGATGCCTGGTCTTAGCCAATCTATCGTTGTTCATCAACTGCCAATCAAGGCGGGCTATCGGCCATTCAAACAACCTTCCAGGAGGTTCAAAGCCGATATGTATGATGCGATCAAAGCCGAAATAACTCGGCTGTATGATGCTGGATTCATTCGGTCTTGCCGATACGCCGAGTGGGTCTCAAACATTGTCCCAGCATTGAAAAAGAATGGCAAACTTAGGGTATGCATCGATTTCAGAGACTTAAATAAAGCTACCCCCAAAGATGAATACCCAATGCCTATAGCCGATTTGCTCGTAGACGTTGCATCAGGCCACAAAATCATCAGCTTTATGGATGGCAATGCAGGTTACAATCAAATCTTCATGGCCAAGGAAGACATCCACAAAACTGCTTTTTGATGTCTTGGAGCCATCGGCTTATATAAATGGGTTGTCATGACATTTGGGCTGAAAAATGCTGGGGCAACATATCAACGGACCATGAATTATATCTTCCACGACATGATCGGCTCTCTGGTGGAGATCTACATCGACGATGTCGTTGTCAAGTCTAGGGAGATAGAGAACCACATAGCCGATCTGAAGCAGGTTTTGGAGCGGACAAGAAAATATGGCCAGAAGATGAATCCGTTGAAGTGCGCGTTCGACGTGTCAGCCGGGTAATTTCTAGGGTTTCTTGTTCATGAAAGAGGAATTGAGGTTACACCAAGGAGCATCAACGCTATCAAAACAATACAACCTCCGAAGGACAAGAAGCAGCTTCAATCATTGATCGGTAAAATCAACTTCATTAGGCGGTTCATAGCCAATCTTTCAGAGAAGATGGAGCCATTCACAACACTGCTTCGGCTTAAAGCCGATCAAACATTCACATGGGGGGCAGAGCAGCAGAAGGCCTTGGACAATATTAAGAATTATTTAAGCTCGCCTCCAGTTTTAATGTCTCCACGAAAAGGAATACCGTTCAAACTCTACTTGTCAGCCGATGACAAGTCAATCGGCTCAGTACTAATCTAAGAGATTGAGGGCATAGAAAAAGCTATCTTCTATCTCAGCCGACGGCTGTTGGATGCAGAAACAACATATTTACCAGTGGAGAAGCTATGCCTGCGCCTATATTTTTCATGTACGAAGTTAAGGCATTATCTGCTATCCAATGAGTGCACAATAATATGTAAAGCCGATGTCGTCAAATACATGCTATCGGCTCCGGTTTTAAAAGGGCAGATTGGAAAGTGGATTTTTGCCTTGACAGAATTTGATCTGAGGTATCAAGCACCCAGGGCAGTTAAAGGACAAGCTATAGCCGATTTTATCGTGGAGCACAGAGACGACTCAATCAGCTCGATCGAAATTATGCCTTGGACATTGATGTTTGATGGCTCGGTGTGCACCAACGGCTGCGGTATCAGATTGGTCATTATTTCGCCTAGGGGGCAAGTTTTGAATTTGCTTTTTCTATCGACCCCCATGCTACAAACAATCAAGCCGAATACGAAGCAGTGCTCAAGGGATTGCATCTTCTCAAAGAAGTCGAGGCCGACACCATAGAGATAATGGGGGATTCACTATTGGTCATCAGCCAGTTGTCAGGGGAGTATGAATGCAAGAACGATGCGCTGATGGTCTACTACCAACAATGCCGAGAATTGATGGATAGCTTTCGGCTAGTTACACTGAAACACATCTCCAGAGAGCAGAATACAGAAGCCAATGATTTAGCTCAAGGGGCATCAGGCTACAGGCCGATGATAAAAGAAGTTGAGATAGAAGTCGTTGCATGACAGTCGATGGTTGGAGGTTTGAGGTCTACAGCTATTTACAAAACCCCTCTCAATCGGCTTCAAGGAAATTGCGATACAAGGCTTTAAGATATGTTTTGCTCGACGAAGATCTCTACTATCGGACGATTGATGGTGTGCTGCTCAAGTGTCTTAGTGCCGATCAAGCTAAGCTGGCTATCGGAGAGGTACATGAAGGGATATGCGGCACGCATCAATCGGCTGACAAGATGAAGTGGTTGCTTCGAAGAGTAGGGTATTTTTGGCCAACGATGCTGGAGGACCGTTTCAAATATTACAAAGGTTGCCAGGATTGTCAGAAATTCGAAGCCATACAAAGAGCACCTGCATCGGCTATGAACCCAATCATAATGCCTTGGCCATTCCGAGGATGGGGCATCGACATGATCGACCAGATTAATCCACCCTCAAGCAAAGGACATAAATTCATTCTGGTGACAATAGATTATTTTACAAAATGGGTGGAGACAATTCCTTTGAAAAAGGTTGATTTTAGGGACACAATCGAATTTGTTAAAGAGTATATTATCTACCGATTTGGCGTCCCGCAAACAATAACAGTAGACCAGGGATCTATCTTCATATCGGACGAGTTTGTTCAGTTTGTCGACGGCATGGGGATCAAATTACTTAATTCTTCACCGTACTATGCACAGGCCAACGGGCAAGCAGAGGCGTCAAATAAAAATTTGATCAAACTAATAAAGAGGAAGATTTCTGAGTACCCCAAGCAACGACACAGCCGATTAGCCGAATCACTGTGGGCCTATCGGATGGCATGTCATGGATCTATCCAAGTCCCTCCATACAAATTGGTCTATGGGCATGAAGCAGTCCTGCCATGGGAAAACATCATCGGCTCAAGACGGATTCAATTACAAGACCATCTCACAGCCGATGACTATTACAACTTGATGGTAGATGAATCAGAAGACCTAGTTTTGTCAAGGATGAGGGCCTTGGAAAAAGAAACAAGGGATAAGGAACGAGTAGCCCATCATTATAACAAGAAAGTTGTGCCTAAGTCTTTTGAAGAGGGCGAACTCATTTGGAAATTGATATTGCCGATTGGATCAAGAGATAATAAGTTCGGTAAGTGGTCACCTAACTGGGAAGGACCTTTCAAGGTTCATAAATGTGTCTCTAAAGGGGCCTACATGTTAGAAGGGTTGGATGGAGAAGTATTTGGAAGGGCTCTAAACGGAAAATATTTGAAGAAATACTACCCAAGCGTTTGGATCAATGCATGATTCGGCTGCGTTCTTGCCGATTCATGTTAGCCGATGTCTTGACTCATGCAAGCATCGCCTTTAGGTCATTTTCACGTTAAGTTTTTTTCCCTAGTTTTCTACAGATCGGCTAGGTTTGGCCGACAACGACGACAGTGGCACAAGTTGCGGATTCATAATTTTGTCGACATCACCAACATCTACAAAATCAGGGGGCATATATACACAGCAATTGAAAAAACAGGTATCAAGAATTTTTTCAAGTTTTTGAAGTTAACATGATCAGCGATCAGGCACCAGCGATCGATTGTTGAGTAAGGATGGTTTCGGCCGATTACAAAAGGTGGACAATGTTAGCCGATTACAAGAGATGATTACAATTTGCCCTAGCAGACTATTACAATTGGCTCATTGCTTGAGAAAATCTGCTATGGCCGACAACGCCTTGCGCCGGATTTCATCAACCTCGTCGATTGCCTTGGCGTCGGCTGCGTCAGTCTCGGCCACCGGCTTCACCGCCTTTGTTAGGTCTGTGAGATAGGACACTGCTGTTTTGATGCTTGATCGCTTGTCTTCGATTTCCTTCGGCAGACCGGCCATGTATTCCTCTTGTACATGGATTTCAGTGGTGATTTGGATGAGGTCGGCTATCAGTTCATCCCTGCGTGTGTGAAGCCGTTCAAGTTTGGCAGCCGGCTCCATCTTCAAGGCATCAAATTCGGCTTTCTTCGCCTTGATTTCCTCCTGATTGGACCTAATGGCAGCTGTCAGCAATTGATTTGCTTGGCGATCGGTGATGTACTGCTTGGCTCGCTCGTATTTCAGCCGGTGCGCCTCAAGAAAAGTTGTTGGCACAATTGCGTCGGCCAGGTCGTCAGGGAGTCTAGTTTGAATGTCTTCAAATCGAGCTCGAATGGGACCACAATCGGCCACCAACGTGTCTAGAGAAGCTTCCAGCCGTTTGCCGATATCGGCCAGTGTAGATCGCAGGTCCTCGTCCAGCGGCACTAAAGCTTGGTCAGCTCCGTCGTCTGGCTCCAAGAACTCCGACAAGTCAAAGCCTAGTAGATCAGCCACGCTCTACAAGAAAAGGAATAGGTGGAAAGTTAGCAGGGGTCATCCGATTGTAAAGAGTAAACAAAACTTACTGGGATCGCTGGAGCCAAAGCGACTTCATCATCAGCATGGCCGCCAGCTATGGCCGATGGAGTATGTTCACTTGACACCTGGGGGCAGGCGTCGGAGCGCGAGGAGGCTGAAAAAGGAAGTTAGCTCAAGAATCGGCTAACTAAAGGAAAAAATGTGGAGTCAAAACTTACCGAACGAAGGGGATCTATTTTCTTCCTTGTGGCTAGCTTCTTCCTCTGCCGATGTAAGAAAAAAGAATATACAGTGAGGAAATTTCGAATGAAGACATTAGAAGACTAAGTGTTGAAAGTTGCTTACCGGTGTCGGACGAACGGGACGTCTTGGGGGACTTGGAGTTTTTTGGACAGACGCCTCGTCGGCCGATGGGGTCCACGTGTATCTTTCAGAAGAGCTCGACTCAGCTGCAGCTTCGTTCATTGCGTCTTCGATCTCCTCGTTCTCCACTTCTTCGTTGAGCACCGCATCGATTGCTGGGTCGATTGGGGACAGGTCGTCGGTTGTGCTCGGTTTTTGCTTCTTGGCCGGCTTTTTCTTCGGTGCAGCTGGCACGGTGGTAGCCGATGGTTTGCTTCGCTTCGTCCGACGGAGCAGCTCGTGAGTTTGGCCATGAAGGAGTGTGCCTACTCTCGGCGCATTATAGCCGATGATCGATGGCGCCAGTCCGCAGCCGTTTGTCAATATACCTAGGCTGTAGTTAACAACCATTCCTGATTGGCTAATCCGGGGAGGAGAGGAGTTGTTTGTCTGCAAGAGTAGAAGCATGAATAACAGGATGTGCATATAGTGGGCTGATAAGGAAAGGAGGAGACATGAAGAAGAATCTTACCGGTGGGATCATCTCAGGATCGATGGTTGTCAGGAACATGGAAGCCGATTGATGGAAGAGATGTGATTTCCATTCGGCCCACCATCGGCTAAAGGCACTCGTTCTGGTGATTGCCAACTCAATAACTCCAATTTGGCCAAGAGGAGGACCAGAAAGGCTCATCAGCCGATGCATCATTATTCTGTCGTCGATGATGCCTCTGGTTTGAATCTTGTCTGAAAAGAACAGCCCAATCGGCAGTTTGCCATATCCAAGTTGTCTTGCGGCGGCCGATGGATGGTAAAATTCGTAAGTCTTCTGAATGTTTCGGCCTTGATGAAAGCTGACTGGCAGGATGCATGGGGATATAGCAATCACAAAGATTTTCCTCAGCTTCTCAAATTTTAGATTATTGATCTCATCGAGCCGAAGGTCGTTTGGCCGCTCGAAGTGGCTAAACTTGTCATAGGCAAACCAAACCCTGGAATCGGCTGAGAATCTGTTGTAGAAGTTGCTAAACCAATCTTTAAAGTATTCAGCTGAAGGTTTGGAGCACGGGAAGGTGGAGGCAGCTTCCCGTATGGCGCACATCGCCGAGTAGTTATTTCTTCATCATCACGATAAATTGGCTCGGCTCGTGGGAAATCGGCGTCAAGCAAACTCGACCGATTGGGGACCTTGTGAGTATATAGGTTGAGCCATATCGCAGCAGCCACCGGGGCCTCCATTGCCGATGGATTGCTTCAAAGCTAGCTTGGTCGGTAACATTGTTAAGTGTCGATACAAATAGCCGAGCAAAAATTTCCCTAAAGGGGATTTGCTTTTTTTCCACTAACGCCTCGGCTACGTGTTGCCAGTTGGTGGTCGGCCCACAACTTGATCCACAAAATAGAAATTTCTCCAGCCACATCATCAGAAAAGCTGCGTGTTCCCTGTTGGAGACTGGGCCGTCCCTCATGTTCATCGAAATATAGCCGCTCCAGCCGCCTATGCTCTTAGTCTTGAAGATATGTTGGCATTTGATGTTCAAATCGGAAGGATCGGCAGCTGAGGTTATATCCAAACCAGTTAGCATCACTATATCCATCAGAGTCGGCGTCATCGGCCCGTGCTTGAAGAGGAAAACATTCATCATATCCGACCAGAAATAGCTGGCAGCCGATAGAAGGGGTTCGTCCTTAGGCATATCGGCTAGGGTTATGTTGACGAGAAATTTCTCTCACGCGCTGGCCTGGGAGATCTGTTTAACTCCAGTGCAGGTCCTTCTCGGCTGCCTGTGCAATGCAGGGTGTGCCAGTTGGTTTTATCTGTTAACCAACAAGAAAAACAAGATACATGCGTTAAGTGTTAGGTTAGATCCCCCACTGGATCGGCTGAGGGAATCCATGAGCATATATTTGCCATCCTAAAATATATTTAAGCCAAGCGACTGGAATGGATCGGCTATACCGAGACAACATCAACCGCTTAACCCAAATACAGTAAAGGATGATAAATATATGTATTGATAACCTAGCTGATACTGAAAAGCTAACTATGGATCGGCTAGTACTCCGATGATTCTTATGAAAAGATATCACTCTCGAACCAGATACTTAGCCTGGGAAATCGGCCGTCGGCTGCTGATAGCAGGCCTATTTCGGCTTTAATCGTCCGACAAGAATGGGATCTTAATATAAGAGGGAGTCCTAACATAAATCTAGTAATAAATGTGCTAAAAATATATTAGGGCAGATAAGGCCGGTTGAAACCCCAACACTGTCTCTAAACATATAAATTTAACCAAACAGATCATTGAAAGTTCTAAAAATGACTTAATAGTTCAACGTTGATGCAACATTAAGTATGAAAAGAACAACCTGATCTGTTATAGCTGATTTATACCTCTCGAGATGGTGGATACCGCATATAAACTATCACAACCTTTGGATCTAGCCCTATCGACTGCGGGTTCTTGATAGAACTGGCCGATGACAGGATAGATCTAAATATTGCTCCAGTTTATATGCGATATATGGTAAATAGCGCAGTATAAACCCCTGAATCTAATGTGTCATTACGATGGAAGCACTAGAATCAGCAGAACATACCACTAATGACAAGCATTTACCTGGATTTGGGGATCGAAACGATGCAGCCCGTAGCCAAATCAATTGCTCGTCTGAAAAAAGGTTTGGCGATGCGCTGAAGGTTGTTTGATTGATTGTGATGTCTCTTTTACAGGGGGTCTCGGGTCCTATTTATACCCAAGATAACATTATCTGTACATACCCTGGACTCTATCTAAACTACTATTTCAAATACGACGATATCCGGGAAGGACCCACGTCGCACTACAATGAACAATTTAAACAAACTCCTAATTTACAGATACAATTGCCGTTACAGGATTCTATCCATAGATGGCAATATCTTTTATCACGCAATCGATAACCGAATCTTCTATTTATCTTCAAACATCTGCACCAGAAATGATTTTATCTTCTCTGATCCCAGAATCGGCTATCGACCGCTCTTGTCCAATTCAACCTTAGCCGACTAGCTTCGCAGCCGATCGCTTCTCAGCCGATCCAATTCTGTTTCACCCTTGCCAGGACTTAGGGATTCAATTACCAAATTTAGGTGTTAACAGGTTAGTGCTATGCATTGGCCGATTCCTATCTCATCCCAGAATGCTTGTTTGCTAGCAGCCATCCTAGCATACCAAGATGGCCAGGATTTATCCGTGGATGGCCAGGATTTAAAGGCTCCCATCCAATAATCTAGATCTGGGGTCGAAAACCTAAACGGGATCCGATTGGTTTCGGCGTTAATGAATTCAATGGGGTCTGGGTTGCCGATCAGCCCTAGCAGCAGTTGGTCGGGGTGAAGGAGGCAGGGAATTGCGATTTGGTGGGTAAGGTGCTACAGATTGTAAAGAAGAAATGATGAAATAAGAAAAGGGGAAAAGAGAACTAGATTGTGATAAAAGAGCAGGTTTAAGCCAATGGGAACTCACCTCGGCGTACTCGGCGAAGATCGTGTCGGACGGAGCGCTTAAAGAGGCCATTGCTGCCGGGAGGATGTCACTGTGGGGTGTGCGCCGGCGGGATGTGGAGCAGTTCTGACGAGGTCACTGTGAAGTCGTCAGAGAGCGAGGAAGAAGAAGGGTTTGCTAGCTAAGGCTTGAGTGCGGAAAAGTGACTGCGTGGCTTGTTTCGGCGCCGGACGGGCAGTATTTGAAGGGTTTTTTGCCAGTCGAAACAGTTTAGGTCGAAAAGAGTGGGAATTTGGAAAAGCGCCAAATCCGCGATATTATCTTATCACGGACTTGGGGGGCATGTGTTAACGGTTGAATTTGGTAACCAAATCCCTAAGTCCCTGCCGAGATAGAAACAGAATCGGATTGGAAGAACAGGGGTCAAGTCGGCTGCCATACAATCGGCTTCGAGGCTGATCGGCTGAGGTTGAGATGGATGAGGATAGCCGATAGCTGATGTTGAGTCAGAGAAGAAGATGGGACCGTTTCCAATGAAGGTGCTTAAAGATAAGTAGAAGTTTTGGTTCCCAAATTGTGCGTTAAAAGATATTGTCATCTATGGATAGGGTCCTATAACGACAATTGTATCTGTAAATTAGAAATTTGTTTAGATTTTCTATCGTAATGCGACATGGGACCTTATCCCGGGATATTGTCGTATTTTAAATAGTAGATTAGATAGAGACTGTGGTTCGCACGGATAATGTTACTCTTGGGTATAAATAGGATCCTAGACCCATGTAAAGAACACACACAATCAATACAACTTTCGGTGCATCGCCTCCTATTTTCTTCAGACGAACACTTGATCCGGCTTCGGGCTGCATCGTTTCGATCCCCGATTAAAGTAAATGTTTGTCATTAGTGGTGTATCTCGTCGAATTTAGTGCTTCCATCGCTATGATACTCTAAAATTAATGATTTATGATGCGCTAGTTATCATATATCACATATAATCTAGAGCGATGTTTAGATCTATCTTGACATCGGCCTGTTTCTGTCAAGAATCAGTAGCCGATAGAGCTAGATCTAAGGGTTGACCTAGATTATATGCGATATCCACCGTCTCGAGGGATTTACATGAGCTATAGTAGATCCGATTGTTCTGTTTATACTTAATGCTGCATCAATTTGATCTATTAAGTTGTTTTTAGAGCTTTTATGATCTATTCGGCTAGATGTACATGTTTAGAGACAACGCCGGGGTTTCAGCCGGCCTTGTCTGTTTTAATATTCTTTTGGTATATTTATTATCAGGTTTATTAAAACCGTCTCTTATATTAAGATCTTGCTCCAGTTAAATGCCCTAAGCCAGAATCAGCCTGTCAGCCATAGCCAACAACCGACTGATCTAGGTTTAGCGCATTTAGCTTAGATCAATATCTTTTTATAAGATGAGTCGGAGTACTAGCCGATTCACAGTTAGACTTATGTATCGGCTAGGCTGTTAATACATATATTTATTATCCTGTTGTATATTTGGATTAAGTGGTTAATACTGTCTCGGCGCAGCCGATCTATTCTAGTCACTTAGTTTAAATGCATTTCGGGATAGCATATATATGTAAATTGACTCTCACAGCCGATCCAGTAGGAACTAACTTAACCTTTAACGCATATATCTTTATTTTTCTTGTTGGTTAACGAGATCAAACCAGCGGCACGCCTGGACGGCACGAGGTAGCCGAAGGACTGCTTGGAGCTAACGCAGATCTCTCGAGCCGGCGCGTGAGAGAAATTTCTCATCAACATACGCCAAGTTAAGCTCAAGTTGAAGTGGAGAAAGACAAGACACAAGATTCACCTATTCCACCAAGGATACACACCGCTCTTTCCAAGGATCATCCAATTGACCAAGTTTTGGGTGACATTAGTAAGGGTGTCCAAACTCGATCTCGTGTCGCTTCAATTTGTGAACATTACTCGTTTGTTTCTTGTCTTGAGCCAAAACATGTAGATGAAACTCTTGGTGATCCGGATTGGATTAATGCTATGCAAGAAGAGCTCAACAACTTTACAAGAAACAAAGTGTGGACTTTGGTTGAAAGACCTAAAGACCATAATGTTATAGGGATAAAGTGGGTCTTTAGGAACAAACAAGACGAGAACGGGTTGGTGGTGAGAAACAAGGCAAGATTGGTTCCTCAAGGCTTCTCCCAAGTTGAAGGTTTGGACTTCGGTAAAACTTTTGCTCCCGTGGCAAGACTTGAGGCAATTCGCATCCTTCTTGCATTTGCATCATGTTTTGATATAAAATTATTTCAAATGAATGTGAAAAGTGCCTTTCTAAATGGTGAAATTGCCGAACTTATCTTTGTTGAACAACCACCTGGCTTTGAAGATCCTAAAAATCCTAACCATGTTTACAAACTCTCAAAAGCTCTTTATGGGTTAAAACAAGCTCCTAGAGCTTGGTATGAAAGATTGATAGATTTTCTTTTGTCAAAGGATTTCAAAATTGGAAAAGTTGACACCACCCTTTTCACAAAAATCATTGGTGATGATTTCTTTGTTTGCCAAATTTATGTTGATGATATTATATTCGGTTCTACTAATGAGGTGTTTTGCAAGGAGTTTGGTGATATGATGTCTAGGGAATTTAAGATGTCAATGATTGAAGAATTGAGCTTCTTACTTGGACTTCAAATCAAGCAACTCAAGGATGGGACGTTTGTGAGCCAAACCAAGTACATTAAAGATCTACTCAAGAGGTTTGGCTTGGAGGATGCAAAGCCCATCAAGACACCTATGGCAACCAATGGGCATCTCGACCTTAATGAGGGAGGTAAACCGGTAGACTTAAAGCTTTATCGTTCAATGATAGGTAGCTTGCTTTGCCTTACCGCACCTAGGCCAGATATCATGTTTAGTGTTTGCATGTGTGCACGGTTTCAAGCCGCTCCTAAGGAGTGTCATTTAGTGACCGTGAAAAGGATTCTAAGATATTTAAAGCATTCCTCAACTATTGGCTTGTGGTACTCAAAAGGTGCTAAATTTAAGCTAGTTGGCTATTCCGATTCGGATTATGCCGGTTGCAAAGTGGATAGAAAGAGCACATCCGGTAGTTGTCAATTGCTTGGTAGATCCCTTGTGTCATGGTCATCCAAGAAACAAAACTCCGTAGCCCTCTCTACCGCCGAGGCGGAATATGTTTCGGCGGGTAGTTGTTGTGCACAATTGCTTTGGATGAAACAAACTGTCGAAACTTGGTTTCGGCAATATATTTTATGGGGTCGCAGTCGAGATCGCCAAGCACAATGGGTTAGAAGAAGAAGAAGATTTAGACAGGTTCGGGCCCTCTCGTGAGGTAATACCCTACTCCTGTTTCGGTGGATTCGATCCGCCGAGTGTCTTTATTGATCTCGTGATCTAAAGCTCTCGCTTATGAAGTTGTATCTCAGATCTAGTGTTAGATATCCCTCAAGGGACACCCCTTACCCCCCTTATAAAGTCTTGGGAGGAAGGCTTACAGATCGGAAACCCTATCTTACTCTAAGTCGGTTTCCTCAATCTTACCAAACCGTGACTATAGGCCGATTGCCTTATCTCTATCGGCAACCGTAACACCCAAATCAAGTTCGGCTTACAGATATAGCAGGCGCAATCTATCCCTACCTCCAGTCGGATAAGCTTGCCATGTAGATACCCGATTGCCACAATCTTCACACAAACCTTGTTGGATTATAGTATATCTTTCACCAAAACACCACTCCTATGTGATAATGATAGTGCCATAAAGATAGCCAACAATCCGGTCTAACATTCTAGAACCAAGCACTTGACATTCGCCATCATTTCCTAAGAGACCATGTTACCAAGGGTGACATAGTCATTAGCCACATAAGAACCGAAGATCAACTAGCCGACATCTTTACCAAACCTCTTGATGAAACCCGCTTTTGCAAATTGAGGAATGAATTAAATATCATAGATTTCTCAAATGTTGCTTGAGATCATGCACCATGGTTGCTATTTGTGCTTATTGACTATTTGCTTTTCCTTGTTCTTACTTTTGGGATTTATTGATATTTGGTTATTCTTTGCGAAAACGGAGCTTATCACATTAAGGGAAAGTCTTGCATTTCTTCATGTGCTCTACTACTCCTTATATGTGAACAAATCAAACACAAGTGCTAGTAGAGCTTTCAAAAATGCCCAAGTCAATATAAGTCAAATTTTTTGTAAAATCAAAGTAATTTGAAAACTATCTCTTGTAAAAGGTTTAAAAAGGTTCCCTATATGTTTTCCAAGCTTTTATTTGCAAGAAAAATGGAGTTTGTTTGAAAATGCCACTTTGGTCTCTTTTTGAAGAAACTAGATTCTTAGTTTTGGCCAAAATGAGATTTATCTCCAAAATGAGGTTGAGAAGGAATTTGAGAAAAGTGTAAAAACAAAATGACTAGAGAAGACCTCCTTGGATGTTTTTGGTATTTAAATCAATTTTCAAACTAAATCTTTCAAGAGTTATTTAAAAAACAATTTGGCCCAAAAACCCCTATAGACCATAAAGGTCACCTCCTAGCACTTAAGTGAGTTAAGTTGCAAATCATCATAATTTTCAAATGTTATGGATGATCAGCAACATTTCAACTCATATATTTCAAATTTGCTCCAAATTCAAAATTTTATTGGATTTCCTTGTGTGGGGGTTAGGCTCGTGCAAGGGCTGTGCACGGCCGGCGGGGGCTGGCGGTCGGCCAGGCGCTATATGCACGGTCCTAGCCCAGGCCAGTGCGGCGGTCGACCGGCGAGAATAGCACCGGTCAGACCGGCCGTTCAGGTGGGCCCAAAAATTTAACCCCTTCTTCATCTAACCGATCTTTTCTCTCTCCTTCTCATCTCCTCACTCCTCAACCCGCAAATCCTCTCCTCTCTCTCCCTCAAGCCCTAACTCAAATCCCCTCTCGATTCCCCCCGGTTTGACCGCGGATTTCTCTTCGGTTACACCGTAAGTGAATCTCCTCCTCTTCCTCTCTCTATTCCATGGATTGGCTTGCATTTTTATTAATTTTTCGATCCATGGATTGGAACCCTAGGTGAAGGAAGATGTGTTCTTGATTGTGCACAATTTAGGGGTTTAATCTTCATGCAAATCAACTCCTACAACCGGTAATCTCCTTCCCCTCTCTTGTGCTCATAAATTTGTCTATTTCAATCTTTAGGGTTAAGGGTAGTTTCTCCCTCTATATCAAACTCTTGATGAAATAGACACCTCCTTGTTCTCCTTGTACAAACCTTAGTCTTAGCACATTTTAGACTCAATTTGTGGATGTGAAAAATTTGGAAGATATGTGCTAACTGCCACCGGCGGTCTGACTGGTGTCGGCCGGCGGTCTGACCGTGGGCACTCTTGCGGTCGGACCAGCCGTATGCCGTCGGTCTGACCGGCAGCAGGCCATCGGTCTGACCGGCCTTGGCCACGGTCTGACCGCCCCTGGTAGGCAGTCCATTTCGACACTTCCAAGTGATTTCTAAATTAATTCCTAATATCCACTCTTTGATCTTTTGCCTTCAGAAATGCCTCCTCGCACTCGCCATGGTCGTCAAGCTCAAGACTCAGAAAGTGAGCATGAGTCTAGTGAAAATCAATATGCTCCAAGTGGTGGTGCCGAAAGTGAGGAAGAGCAAGAAGCGGCAGATTTTGAAAATGCAAGTGAGGACAGTGGTGATGAGATGGAATTTGACCCAGCCATTCAATTTGTGCTTAACATGAGAAATCTAACTCAATACACCATTCTCAGACATCATGATCAGTTTAGAAGGCCTAGAGATTGCACTGACCCAAGGTTCCATACCACTTTCCAAAGTCGGTGTTTGAGCAAGTTTATAGAGGAAAAGCCTTTGCTGAGCATAAATGGATTTCCTGGCGCAACATAAATGACACACAGGAGTTTGAGTGTTTGTAGGATATGTTCAAGACAGTGGGCATTGACCGGATTGTGACTCTCAAGCAAGATTATGATGAAGAGCTTGTTCGTCAATTCTATGCCACAGTGTGGGTTGCAGGGGATTTCTCTCAGATGAAGTGGATGTCAGACACTCTTCAATACTCTATCTCAAGGAGAGAATTCCGAAGGCTGCTCAACATCCGCTTTGACTTTGGGGATGATTTGCATGAGGAGCACGCTCACAATCCTTTCTCCATAGATGATCTTGAGCAATTCTATGAGGCTGGAGGGCGACACACATATGGAAGGGTTGCAGGTCTAAGAACTATTCCCAGTGTGGTCAACAGGATAGTACGAGCCACCATTCTCCCTAGATGTGGTAACAACGATGAGATTAGGGGAGTAGCTTGGCATGTCATTGATGCAATCCTCCAGGGTCGTCAGTTCGATGTGATCAACCTTATGATGCAGGAGATTGCTATCTCCAAGGGCACCTTTGGTCAAGGAGTCTACTATGCGCCATACATCATGAGAATGATTCAGGAGAAGCTTGGACGTGCTGGAAACAACCTAAAGGAACACAAGCAATACAAGCCCCGTCTTCAGCTCAACACTCCTCGTGTTCCTAGAGTGCGCCAACCACAGTTTGATCATGGCGCGAGTTCAAGTGCGCCACCTCCACCACCTCCTCCTCCTCAAGGTCTTGACTCTTATTTCACTCCTCGGTTCGCTTACTTTGGCATGCCCCCTCAGGATTATTTTAACCTAGTGCTAGATGTCATTCACTCCCTTAATGACAATATGACAAGGTTGAGCACTAGGCAAGAGGCCATGTATGAGGATGTTAGGGTTCTAAGGACTGATGTGAGCAGCTTAAATGCCAATGTGGGGAGATTATCAAATCGAGTGGATTCCTTGGATCGACGCATGACTTCTTTGGACAGCTCTCACGCCTATGTCTATTCTCGTCGTCAGCACTCCGGTTCCTCTCACTATCCCATTCCTCGCCCTCCTTCTCCTCCTCAAGAATGATGCTTTTTGTTCCTTGATGCCAAAAGGGGGAGAAGTCTACCTAAGGGGAGAAGACTAGAACTTCTTTCTTACATCTTAAGTGGGTTTGGGACTAGATTTAGTGAGGTTAGTCCTCCTATTTAGTAGGTTAAGGTGGGAGGGCTATTTATTTATGTATTGGGCTATTACTATTATCTATTATATGTTCTTTTTCGTTTGTTGAACTCTTGTGAAGTTTCTAGGCCCTTCGAGGTCTTGTAATAGCCTAGAGAACTTTTATGGATTGATGATCTTTATGGATATCTTGTGATGGATGTTTATTGTGTCATATGTCATTCATTGGAAAAATATTTTGCCTTGTTGATATTTGTATTCATTATGCATATGTTTAGGGGAGCTTATATTTATGTTTCATGCCTATTATATTTGTGAGGTGTTTGTCATCAATTACCAAAAATAATTAATGACAAAGCGCTAATTGTGGACTAACGATACTTTTGAGATTCATATATTTGAGTCATATTCACATGATAAAAAGTGCATAGATAATTACTGAGGATTATTTGAGATGGCACAATGCAAGAAGATTGAAGACGGTAAAATTTATAGTTTATTCTTATTGATCGAGGAGTTTGGGCGATCAAATTTCATAGATTATTTTTATAGCTTTGTCGTACTATCAAGAGGTGTAATGACCTAAGCAAAGAGATGATCAAAATGTCACATTAGGTCATTTGCATTCCAACTTCAATTTCTTCACCTTCTTACCAAGGCCGGTCTAACTGTGGATGTTGATTCGGTCTGACCGGGACTTGAGTGCGGTCTGACCGCAAGTCTTTGAGCGGTCTGACCGACCCTTTGTGGCGGTCTGACCGGCAATACACCTCCGGTTTGTGGACTGTATAGGAATATTATTATGTCTTGTATGGACTACTCTTTTGAACTGTCTGAACTATTCTGGACTTTACGGACTGTTATGAACTTCATGGTATTTTCGTGTCATCATGTATATGGGATGTGGATGAATGTGGTACATATTCCGTGAATGTTATATGCTACACTGATATTTGTGTAAGCTTTGAATACATAAATAGGGGAAATTCTGCCAAATTTTTGTGCTCTAAGTTTACAGGAGTATAGATTTAGACAAATGGTCAAGTTAGATAATTTCTAACGACAAAAATTCAGAAAAATATGAAGTGAGTCCCTCGAATTACTTCCAACTTTGAGGAATGTAATTGGAATGTATACTTCAATTACGATTGACTCAATCAAAACTGACAAAATGAAACCATATTGCTATCCACTTGTTGCGTCCTTCGTACTCGCTCATGCTCTGTCACAATCAACTTTTGGCGTGGCACGTATTGTCACATCCACTGAATAAATGAATCATAGGGCATAGGCTATGAGGGGTAGGGGTAACAGAACTTGCCAGTAGACGTGTATGATATGCTACCATTGGTCGCTATCAGCTTTTGGCGCGTGATAGACGTGTACGATATGTCACTATCATCTTTCGGCGCGTGAAGGCATCCCGACTCAGCTTTTGCTGATTCTTTCTTCGACAGAATCCATCAATTACTGCTGGTGCGTGAACATCACATCCATTGAAGAAGTGAGCCGATGTTAGCTGGAGATGTGCCTCTGCTTTCTCCACTATATATTACACCACCCGATTTCGAACTCTTCGTATCCTCGATCTGTTTCCTAAACTTCAAGGTAGAATGGATCATCCATTTCCTGAGCGTCTCAACTGGCGACTCGATCCTTTGGGCGGTTGGATTCCCCTATGGTGTAATCGTCCGTTGTGCCATTGTGGGGATGCCTGTATACTTACGTCGTCCCTCAACTCAGAAACTTGGGGGAGGCGATTCTTCCAATGTGCCAACATGGATCAGGTATGACTTTTGTGCTCCGGTTTGTAATACCAATTCTTAATACACAAAACACTAACTTGTTCCTACATCATGGTAACATCTTATGCAGGCATATCGTCGGTGTGCAACTTCATTGAGTGGATAGATACGGAGAACCCACGAACCGACGAAACACGTTCCTATCCACTTAGCGAAACAAGGTCGGACTATCTTTGGCGTAAGGCTGAGTACCAACGTTGAATTGCTGCGTAAGCTTTGGATTGGCCTCTAGATCAGCTCGCACTATCCACATGGCGGGAACGTCCGGAATGCCATTGTGGTCTCCGTTGCCAGGTGATAAGGTCCATTAGACAAGCAACCCGAGGACAAAGATGCTTCGTGTGTCCTGAGAGTGTCGACGACGATTTTGTCGTGAGTACCAATTTTTCCCAGTAAAACTAATCACTTGTTTCATTGTCTAACCCCTGATGTCCCATATGTACACCCAGGAGGATGTACGACAGTGTCAATTCGAACAGTGGATAGATACGGTGAGACATGCTTCCATCGGTCCGACGTTAACCCAACCTGAGCCGACCGAACAATTCATCCAGGCATGGATGAAATACGTACGTCAGAAGCAAATCACAAGCTTAGATTGGAGGAACAACCCATCTGTTTACCCTAAATGGTCGGAGTGTCCTAGGTGCGGTTGTAGAGATTGTTGCAAAATGGCTACCTCCTTTGAACCCCGAACATATGGCAGGAGATATTTCATTTGCCCCAACTTAGACGACGACTTCGTTGTATGTCTTAAGTTTTTTCAATTCCACTAACGTCTACATTGTTTTGCCACTCTAACTAACTACATACGTTTCTTTATGAGGGCATTCAAAGGAGGTGCAGATTCACTATGTGGATCGACAATGTCATTTCACAATATAGCGGTCAAAAGATAACTGAATACGAAACACAAACAGAGTACAACACCAAGAAGGACTGGGAAAATGGAACATACGTTAAACGTCGTAGAAGGAGTCCGTAGGAAAGCTGAGGCTTGACTAGTCGGGTCCAATTAGTTTGTATCGTGTATGCATGGCATACGTTCTATGTATTAATTACGTGCAATAATTCTTATGAAAAATATGCCATGTATTGTATCATTAATATATGTTGAGTTATGCTTCTATTACTACAAAAGTTATTCAGCGTGTCAACTGCGGAGCATCCTACTGTCTAACTCATTCTTTTCTAAGTTCAGATTATGAACACATGAAATATAAACAATAGAAGTACGATAGCTCCAATAATAGGGTTCATTACACATCACGATAAAATGTCAACTACGAAACGACAAACTAAATAACAGTTCAAGTGCTCAGCTACGAGGTGAACTCTGAGTGCTGAGCTAAGTTGGGATTATGAACACAGGTAAGTCAGAAATACGACTTATACAAACCAAACTGATGCGCACAAAACCGAACGGTATTGCATGATTGATAAACCCTGCACTTTATCATTAAAGTCCACATCTTGGCTTGGAGGATGTATTGGTAGGATCCAGTCATTTGGCCGTTCAGTGAAGGTTGGTTGGGAAGTAGGGCTTGGCGCCAATAGATATGACACCGATCTCGGCGCCATAAGCGTTGGCGCCTAGATCGGCGCCAAAACCGACGGTGCCGAGCTCGGTGCCAAAATCGACGGCGCCGTGCTCGGCGCCAAGATCCATGGCGCCGAGGTTGCCATGTCAGCCTCGGCGCCTATGTGGCGCAAATATGTCGGCGCCAATACAATTGGCGCCGAGTAGTGTAAGCTCGGCGCCATCACTATTGGCGTCGAGCTTGAGGTTCATTCCTGCAATTAAAACCGCCAGGGGCCTATTTATGAGAATCTTTTCAAATTTGGGCCAAAAAGCATAAAATTCGACAATTTCTATCACATCTACTCCTCCCCATGTGATCGCATCTTGAGCAAAGCACTTCGAACACTATCGCTCCTTGGCGGTGCCGCTCGCCACCTGTTAATGACAACATTTGGCATATTCCATTAAATAAGGAACAAGTGCAAAGCAGGATTGATGGTATAATTTTGGTTGCCTAAAATAGGGAATTGCATCAGCTGAAGGCATGTCGGCTGGAAAGTATCAGTAAGGTGGTATCGGCTGGAAGTTGCCGATAGAAGACAGTCGATGACAAGAAGTTGAGTTCTTGTCAGACTCGGATGAGGAGATTTTAGATACTACCAAAGAGGATTCGAGTCCAAGAATAATGCGACATCAAAATTTATCTATTAATTAGGCAGAGTCAGTTATATTTCATTTTTAGGAAAGATTGTTAGAGTCTGGTTTGGGCTTGTAATTTTTGTTTTATCTTTAGGAAAGTCCGAGTCGTGTCTGATATGTACTAGTTTATGCTCATGGGTATAAGTAATGTACACCCAGGGTCTTGTAAAAACAATAGTTCAATAAACACTTTCAGTGCATCGTCACCCTAGTTTTCTAGGTTTTCTTCTCAACGAGTTCTTGTTTTGAGTTGGGCTACATTGGTTTCGATCTCCAACAAGAGGTGAGTTCCGTCTATAATTGCTTATATCGGCAAGGCTAGGGCTTCCATCAGTTGAGTTTGATACTCTATTTCGGTCGATACAAGCACTAAATTATCATATACATTATCTAATATAAGTTGTTAGTATTGTTTACTCGTATCGGCTGATTCATCTAGGGTTTGCTTGTGTCAGCCAAACTGCTCCTGCTGACTTAGATTGTTTAGTGTATCTACCACCCTAAAAAATAATCAAAGACTTGTTTAGACATTATCCTTTCTTTCATACTTAGTTCTACACCAATTGGGTTTGACCTACTAAATCGTGATTGAAATTTTAAGAACTAATTTGCTCTTGGGTTGCCGATAAGGGTAGTATCAGGGTTTCAACCGATCTTATCTGGTGTAATTATTTTGCTTTAAGTTACATGCTTTCTTTTGCTTAATTTGTTACATTTAACATCTTATATAAGTTTATCAAATCTTTAAATCCATTAAGCTTGTTATTAATCTAACTTTGTCTCGGTTAGGTTTGATCTGTTGGGATTGCAGCTTGTTAAGTTGATTTAATTAAATTTGATATTCTCGTATAAGGTTGTATCAGAGTTATAGCCGGTATGTTATCTAAAACTACTTAAAACTATTTCATCGGCTATGATATAAGTTCATATAATTATTAATTTATCTGATCTTAGTTATAAGCAATTAATATTATCTCGGTTGGGTCCGATCTATCGTAATTGCTTGTACCTAAGAAAAAGATTAAACTAGTAATTGCATGTTATTTATATCTATAGCCAATCGTGATTGTTTTGGGTCTAATCTAGAAACATTTATCCATTGGCTAGTTATTTCGGTCATATAATTATATAACAATTCACTAATAATCTCAAACTTATGTTGTATCGATTGGGTTCGACCTATATGATTGGTTATCTTAAGGAAAAATTGTTTATGATTATATCTAATCTAAATCTAGTTTATGAGGAGTATCTTCTACCATGTAGCCAATTTGACTTATTTGCATCGGGTAGGTCATCATGATGCAACATCGGCCTATCGGCCGATCGACTATCATCTTCTAACTTTTGCTATTGTCTACCTTGGTTGTAGGATCAAACCAACTGGCACGCCTTGAACCCAAAGCTTTGGACCTGCACTGAAGCTAAGCAGAACTCTCAGGACACCGTGTTTTCGCATCAACACCACCACCTCTCCCTCTGCCTAGAGGTCCAAGCCACATGTGTCCAGAGTTGCTTCGGCTCTTCGACACTATCTTTCGAGCGGTTTTGTCTCCTCCCTACGTCGCACCCTTCCAGCCTCCTAAGCCTGTCGTTTATTTGTTGACATGAAATACGTCGTGACACACGAAAGTCTGGGAGTTTTGCTTATTTCCAATGCAAGTCCTATCAAATCGGGTTCAGGACATGTCAGTTAGTTTGATCCTACAACTAATAAAATAGACAATAAAAAGATTAGATCACATTGGCCGATTGGCCAATGGACCGATAGGAAATCTATGTCCAACCAATGTTGATGGATTTTCAGATCGATCCACGATAATCGATGGAATAAGATAGGCAAACGTCGGCTGAGACTAGGTACATATAAATATCATTAATCTTACTTTATTAAAAACAATCTTGATAGATTGAACCAAATCAAGACAATATAAGATTGATGCTAATAAAGATAGAAGCTAGGCAATTATATGATTTTGAATATTAGTCTATACAAGCAAGATGATTATAAATGTATGAATTAAAGCAAGTATTAAACTATTATTGGTCGTGAATAGATATCATGCAATCCTATACTAGTTTTCTCCTTATTAAGAATAATATTGATAGATTGTACTGAATCGAGACAATATAAGATTGAGAATAATAAGAATTAGCTAAATATGCAATTAAATGGATCTAAATATTAACCGATATAAAGATTTTGGTATTTAAAGATAAAGATAACTCATCCGCTAGAACTCCGATGAAGCCTTATATAAGGTTTATCAATCTTGAAGAAATCTAACTAGCAAATTATAACCTAGCAGATTGGACTTAACTGAGATAATAAAAAGTTTGATAGATTTGATAAGTTGTTAGATCTTTATAAGATGATTGATATATTAAATCGATCAAAGAAAGCAAAGCAATCTAAAAACAAGCTGATATATTGGGTAGGCAACATGAGTAACAACTTAACTAGTATATAGGACTTAACCGAAAAAGTACTAATTTTGGCCGATACTAGGGCTGTCAAAAAAGCTCGAGGCTCATGAGAAGGTCGATCTTGGCTCGTCCTAGGCCTGATTCAAGCTCGGCTTGAGCTCCAAATGAGCCGAACCTGAGCCTGAGCAAAGGCTCGCAAGCTTTACCGATTGTTTGTTCACATTATTGATTTAATAAACTACTAGATAAATATATATTAGTATCTTTACACAACAAATTTGCATGAGTTAGCATAATATATTTATGTTAGTCCTTTTCTACTTTTTTATTAGTATGATTAACTAAAAAAATTATATCAAGAGATTATCATTACAATAGATATTATACTACTTATGACCGAGCTCGGTAGCCAAGCTTGAGCTCGAACGAGCTCAAACCAAGCTTGCCTAAAAGCTCAAAGGTGCAATAGACTCAGCTCGAGCTTGTGTTGAGCTCGCTCGAGCTCGGCTCATTGACAACCCTAGCCGATAGAAGCGAAGTATCGATGCAGCCTGAACTTGAAAACAAGAACTCATCGAGAACTAAAACTAGGATAGTGATGCACTGAAAGTTATATATTGAACTATTGTTGTTTACAAACAACCTCGGTACACATATTTATACCCTCGAGCTGACCCAAGTCTGTCTCTGGTATGATCGGATCGATTCAGAACTGTACTCAAAAAAGAAACTACTGATGTAAGCCTGACTCAGACATGACTATGATCGGCTAAGAACTCTATCTACGAAAAAGAAAACTAGCAAACCTTCCTTGATACAAAAGCTGATTAAAAACAACTAAATCAGCCGATGCACTTTCTATCTCTCACAGCTAAACTCACATCATCAATTTCTGCTTTGACTTAGCCTTAACTAATGGCAATTATCAAATTTTGTCGTTTACACTATCTTGAGTTCAACATATCTAGAGATCCACCGATGCATGCATCCTCCATAGACCGGTTAGCGACACGGTGTCCCAATCTCAGACGCCTCTTCTCTTCGTGTCATGCTCCGCTTTTCTCCCTAGCCTAAAAATCACCCGTGGAAAATCGTGCAAAAGAAATCACCGGGAAAGTTAAAGGAAGACAAACCTGGAATTTTAAAATCCATCTAATAATTGGAAATGGCTTGGTGGAATTTTTCTTGAATTCCTCGTGTCAAAATACGCTAACAGGATTTTTATCAAAATTTTCAAAGCACCGGAAATAATTTTAAAATTAAATTAGGCTAATCAGAATTAAATTCCTAAAGGAAAAGGGATTTTCCTTTTTTTCTTTTTCCCTTTTTCTCTTTTTCCTTCTTTTTTTCCTTCCCGTGGGCCTTCGCCCCACTTCCCCTCCCCTTCTCTCTCCTTCCCTCCTCCCCTTTGGGCCGGCCCAGATCTCTCCTCAGCCACGCGCCTAAAAAGTCCAAGTTTCCTCCCCCTCGGGTTAGGGCAATGACAAGCGGGCCCCGCTTGTCATCCCCGACCTCCAACCGAGCCTCGCCGCATCTCGCGCCGTGCGTGCGCACGTCCACACTGCGCCACCTTCTCGGCCACGTCCCGCTCTCCCCACCCGCATCACCCCGTGCCCCCACTCACCCGCACCTCGCGCCCCCACTCTCCCCTCTCTCCCGTCCCACGTGAGCACCGAATCGGCCGCGTTTCAAATTTCGGGCGCCGCCTTACCCGTGCCACGTCGCGCCGCCATTCCCGCTCGCACCAGCCGTGTCGCACCGCCTTGACCCCCTATAAAGGATCTCCACATCCCGTTGCATCTTTCCCCTTTCGCAATCACGCGCATTCGTGCCTTCCCGAGCTCCCGCACCATGCAAGCACCGCCGCCGCCGCCGAGCTCCGCTTTCGACCACCGTTCCGGCCGAACCACCGCACTCCGCACAAAACCAACGCCACCACCACCTTCGCCGCTCTCGGGAACACATTTCCCCGCGCTTTTCCCCAAAAATCCACCGCCGCTTTGTGCCATCGCCGTCGTCTCTTCCGTCTCCAGCTTCGGTGAGCTTCATCTCTCTCTCTTTTGTTTCTCCGCTTCATTCCCGTTCCCGTTCGGTTCTGTGGCCGCCGTACCTCACCTTCGTGCATGTGTGTGCGCGTGTGCCGTCTCGATCGCCGTCGGTGCCTCTAGGGCCCATGCGCAGCCGTTTCGCCATCGGTCGACGTCTTTTCCTCGTTGCTGGTCGCACCTAGCGCCGCTCCCCCTTGAACCGGTGTGACCTCTAGTCGTGGCGTCGCGTGCGCCGTCGTCCGACTCCCTCCACCGCTCGTCGGTGACCATCCAGTCCCGTCAGTCGCCGCTTTGTCGCCGATCCGCCGCGCCGTGCCTCGCCGCCGGCCGCTCTCGCATGCGCCCTCCCTCGGCCGTCGGATCCGACCGCGGGCGCATCCGAGCCGTCCATCCCGAACCGCGCTGCCTCGAGCCCCGCCACCCATGTGGCCGCGCACGTGGCTGCTGTGTAGGCGCCACGCAAGCGCCACGTGGTGCGCTCGTTCTCTTCCCAGGGGACCGGTGGACTCGGTCCACCACACACCCGACCCCTTGCGCCACTAACCGTGGGGCCGGCCTGTCAGTGCCGTCGTCCCCGGCCATGACGTCAGCCCTAGGGCGCTTGCGCCGTAAATCGGTTTTCCTTTTTTTTAATTAGTAAAAAGGTTGAAACTTGTAAAAATCACAGAAAATTCATCCGAACTCCGTTTGAGTCCGTTCAAGTTGCAAAGGATTCATAAAAATGTCTAGAACACAGTAAAAATAGTTTAATTGTCTGTTTCAGTAGTTTAATAGCCTGTTTTTGATGTGCTTTGTTTGTCGGTAGATTCCGGTTCTGAGGACGCTCCCGTTTATTTTGAGGTAGTCGCTGAAGTTCCGTCGGAGCAAGACCAAGGCAAGTCATCTCCCATTGATCATGTTGTACCCATATTATAAATTATTCCCGCTTTATCTGTTAAATTGCATTGTTTTATAATGTAATCGAGATGGGACCTATAGTACTCGGCATAGGTCGTTTACCCCACTTTATTGATTGCACGGGAATTAATATGACTAGTTTCAGGTTTAGGACATGCTTAGCTTGCCTAGCACAACTAGATCATGAAAGGGAGAATTAATTTACTAGAGTTATTTCACATGAAATGACGGTCTCAGACCGGACGTGTTGTTGGCAAAGGATAACGGTTAATTAAAACTTGACTAAATGGTGAGTTGTGGGTGCACGGTTTTAAGGACCGGTTCACGGAAAACCCTAGAAAAAATATTAGTGCGTACCACAAGCCAGCGTGGGCAACGGCTGGGCTTGTAGTGTAGCTTTCTCTGGCCAACGCATCCAGGCAAGGGTGAGCGTGATGGAGTGCGGATGGATCGGAAAAGGTCTATGCGGCTGCCGGATTCACCTAGGCACGAGAGGGGGCTGCCTACCTTGGATATAAAGGTAGGGGCGAAACCTGAGGTGTGGTGTCACTTGGTCAGGGAGGGTTATGCGAATGGTCCTGTCACAGACCCCTTTTCGATATGTCGTGGTGGCATGTCGACGCACGGGAACGTATTGTGGGGCTGTGTCTTGTGGGTACAGACGTACACTTCTGATCAGAGTTAGAAACTATTCGAATAGCCGCGCCCGCGGTTATGGGCTATCGACCAGATTCCCCGTGATTAGTCCCACTAATGATAATAACTGATTCGGTGGGCGGTTAGCGAGTTGGATGGATTGGGCACGACTCAACGTGGTGTAGCGTTGAGCAAAGATAATTAATATTGTTTAATTATATTTAATTACGATTTTACCGTATTCAACTTAGCTTTGTGAAATGCCGCTTTGTGCAAAAGTTAACCCCTAGCCTTCCCTTGGAATTACCCTACATTCATACCTCCTTTCGGTATGACTTGCTGAGTACGGTGGTTGTACTCAATCTTGCTTCTTTTTCCCCACCTCAGAGATGGAGGATGAAGCTGCAGTTGGGTTCGACGGTGAGTAGGCTTGTCGCTGTCGTCAAGGGATGCCTGTGGAGTGGAGTCGCCGCGCCGCAAGCGTCGAAGCTTAGTCCTTTAGGTTTATTTTTCCTTTTCGCTGCATTGTAAGACTTTTATATGTTTTTAAGACGTGGATCTGTATATATAATTTGTCGTTTTGTGTATCCTGATTGGTCCTGGACAGGGTGTTTAATACACATTCTGCTTCGGAAATTCCGGTAGAAATTTCTAGGCGTGACACTTCGCCACCTCTTTCCTCTACCACATCTTCCCATCGCCGCCGGCTACTCCCGAGCTCTGATGCCTTCTCCAACCGCTTCCCAAGCACCCCCACACCTTGTATTTAGCGTCGCCACATCCTAAGCCCTATCTCCTCTTATGGCCTGTTAGCTCTTGATTGACTGCCACTGTGCCTCTTTTTAGCTAAGCTACTATTTTTTTCAAAATATATAACATCGTCGATTTTTTACAATAATTAATCATTTCTCTTATTCATAAATTTTATATAAATATATAAAAATATAAGTTAGATTATATTTTATTTGATAATAAAATAAGTCATTACAAAATAAATAATATTTATATATTTTTAGTAAAATAAATAGTTAGACGTTATAAGAAAATACGACGTCGTATATTTTAAAATAAAGATACGACGTATCCTAAGCGCCGGCACGTCCTCCCAAGGTCAGCCATGCCCATGTTCGATGGATAAAGTAAGCTCGGGCTTTGTTTATTTCGTCGATGTATTCAACCTATATTTGGTATTAAATTTGGATATAGCGAGTGGGATATAGCGAGTCTGACGGAATACGCAGGAATATGGAGCCCTAGGAAAAGGCTGGCTAAATGGAGATACACAGAGCCAAGTTTGAACATGCTCCTGGAAAATGGATATATGGGATAAGGTAAAGGTAGCTAATTACTAGCGTGCAACAGGAAATTAATCGATTAATTAAAGATATGATTCCACAACCGACCATTATTCTGCATGCGCTTTGGTAACCTGTCGTCCTCCCTCCAGTTGTCTCGGTCGGATCTAGATTAGTGCAATGCAATCGCATTATTTCATTCTGGCTGCTCCTGGCTTTGCTGTTGCTACGCGAACGAACAATGTGCGCTCGTGGGCACAGGATCTAGCACTATAAATACATGTGTTAAATATTTTCGTCGCGGGTACGCCACATGAAAATTACGCATGTCACAGAAAATATTGCTATTTACTATTACAGTAACATGTCCTGTCCGTACTAACGCTACAATATCATGATATTTGTTTAATAAACCACTAAAATTTTATTTCATATAATTGGAAATAACTTTTATAGAATCTATCCATTTAAGCTTTAATTTAATTCATATTATCAAATATATTAAAGGCAAAGTATGATAATATGATATTGTCTCAAAATAATAATTCAAAACCATCGACAATCTAAATTCATATCAATTAACAATCTCAATCGTATACTAACTATAGATATGAGTGGGGTGAAGAGGTTGCAGATTGCTAATTTTAAGCGAAGTGTGGTGGAGAGGTTGTAGATTGCTAATTGTAGGATGATATAATGAAGCTGGTACATTTTATATTAGTATAGATAGTAAATATGTCTGTGCGTTGCAATGGACATCATTTTATTTTATCATAATTATTTCAAAGTTGAAGTCTCATGTAATTCTAATTTATATTTTTTTCTTTATGTCTTCACCTGAGGCCTATTGTCCGGCACTGTTGATGCCAAATTCGTACCGCTGCAAGATGTGTTGACGTCGAACCACACGCTGACCTGAGATATCTGTTTAGCTTCAGTGCGGGTCTTAAAATTAATGAAGCACGAGCGTGCCAGTTAGTTTGATCTTTTCACTGACAAGTTATGCAAAACAACAAAGCATAAATCATATCGGCCGATGGGCCAATAATCAAAACAGTTGATCTATTGACAGCCGATTGTGTGATTCCAGCCGATGCCGATATCCAGATAACTCGTCGGCTGAAACCCCGATAAAACCCTTATTGGTAGCCACCAGGCAAGCTAGAGACTATAGTTCTAATCACGACTTAGTAGATCAAACTGAATTGATGCAGCACTAAGTATGAAAAAACGCAATATTTAGACAATCAAGCCCTTGACTAATTTTTAGGGTGGTAGATGTCTAAACTATTTAATCTAGTAAACAGTTTAGCCGGTATGAAAAGAAACGTAATATCAGACAATCAAGCCCTTAACTAATTTTCAGGGTGGTAGATGTCTAAACTAATTTAATCTAGTAAATAGTTTAGCCGGTATTAACAGAGACCCTAAAGTGAGAGACAACCGATAGAGCTAAATTGAGATACTAGGACTCGATTAACAGAGACATATGATAAAACCAGCTATCCCTCCAGTGAAACATTAGCATGAACCTATCGGCTTAACAAGACTTAGATTATTGATAACAATCTAGTAGGTCGAGCCTAACCGATACAGCATGAGATTGTATATGATAATCTAATATTCGATGAGCCGATAGATCTGTCTAATACGATGGATGTAACAAATCTATCTAAAGTAACATTATATTTAAAGAAACATCAACTTAATCAGAATATCGGACCTAACCAAGAAATTCCTAACTAAGTCGATGTGCCTCTAAACGGTAATGGAACTAAAGATAGAGATGATACACCTGGGCCAACAGGACATTGGACTTACCCCTTCACTGGAGATCAAAATTGATGCAGCCCCGCGTCGGGTGCCAAGTTCCGTCGAGATGATGAATAAAGTAAAAAAATAAAAGGTGGTGATGCACCGAGTTGTATTAATCGTGAGATATGATTACATGAATCTTGGGCTTACATATTTATATCTATAGGCTTACCAAATTTTGACGTTAATAGGCACTTGGAATACTAAACATGCTTGCGGTGAGTTTGTTTTTTTTCTATTGCAAAATAACAAACTAAAGCTAGTATGTAAACAACATCATATAAAAAGTATAATATAACTAATTCTAACTTTGCACATAACATTGCCACAAACCCAACGAGCGAACGAAAATTTAGTCCTTTCTTTCTTTTCAGCATTGGAACTGCGGGTTAATTTTATAAACACTCAATGGGTTTTCTACAATATCGTCATGCGAACGAAAATTTTAGGTAGAAACACTCTTTTCAGCATTGAAATTGCGAGTTAATTTTATAAACACTCAAAAAGTTTTTATAAAATAGTTAAACGGATAAAAATTTCAAATAGAAACCATGCTTATTTCTTAATTAGATAGTTATATTACAGACTAGTTGTGTTGAAGCGAACAAGCCGGCACCTACAACTACAAGCTTCAGTTCGATTTTCTTTTTTCTTTTATTTATTTTTGAGATGCTTCAGTTCGAATTGCTTCCGCACATAATTAATGTGGGGAACCGTATTTATTTAATTTAAACTCACATGGGCGTCGCAGTACCGCATCCCGTACCATTTCCATCCCTGTTCTCCCTTCCTCTTGGTGTTAAGTTGTTGGATAAGAATTTTGCGTAAATGGATAATTACGCTAGGGATTTAGGGCTTGATTACAGATGTAATAATGCATTCATGTATGTTTCTTCTGGTAAGAAGAATAAATCATTAGCTACATTATCTTTGGACTGAGACCGTACACTGATTAGGACTTTGCAGATAAAGAAAATATTAACACTTATATTGCGATACCAAATAACATTTTATATGTGTAACAAGAGCTCTTACGAACTCTACATGTGACTCTATATGTTCGCAATAATAATTTCAAGTGCATAAATTCTGAATGTTTATGTGGCTCTAAAAAGTTAACCACCAAAAACCTCAGAGATAGTTTGATCATCCATGCTCATGTCAGTACCAGAGGTAACTTGAAATCAAGAGGAATTCTTGCAAGTGATGAGTGACGATTCACTAGCTAAGCTCCAGGTGATTATCCAAACTAGGTGGTGACAAAGGTGGAACAGCAGATACATTACTATCTCGGCTGGCAGGCTCAACAGTGTGCAGTATTTTCCTGGCAGATGCCTGAGAATTAGCTCTGATGATTTTTCTAGATACCTTTTCTAATTTCGTATCGTTTTTGTTTTCAACATTGTTTTCCTTCAACGAGACCTTATCATTCACAAGTGATTGGGCAGCTGCAATGGAAGAAGTGAAGACACCAGACTCACGTAGACCTTGAACAATTGCCTAATACGAGAGGACATACATGTAAGCATTAAGTAGCAACAAATTTGACAACAATGTCTGGAGAAAAGAGCACCATGATGGTTACGCACCATTGGGGTGTATATGCGAGTTAGCACTCCTTTCCTGAGAAGCTTTAGATTGAGCTTCTTATCATTCCACACAACTCGTTCATTGTACCTACAAAAAAGGCAAATAGTGAAATTACCAGGTATTTGGTATCAAAATAATTGCGTAGAATAATATCGAATCTCATAACAAAACCAGCCAAAGGGAGGGTAAAAGAAAAAACAGCCAAAGGGTCTGTTTGTATAAGAAGGGTTTGGAGCAAAGTCCTTGTTAGTTAGTTTAAACGCTTGTGTGTGATACGTATCAACAATTCAACATATAATGTCTGAAGTTTGCGAACAAACTAAACCCGTGAGGTCATCCGCATAAGAATGAACAAATTTGCAATTGGAGTACAATTTTATTGCAGGAGTTATAGAAACTAGAAAATTTCTTTCTCTGGTCAAATCACAAGAACAAAACATCACACAAAACCATAAAATGTAAGTAAGAGAACTTTGAAAATTACCAGCGAAGCATTTCCTCTTCATTAGCAGTTGATGCGATTATAAAAGCCTGTGTAGAAAATGCTGAAGTTAGATGGAAGTGAAGACAGTCTCATCAGGAAGCAGCAATACCAGTATCGTTACTATCGTAATGCGAAAGCAAAGATTCACGTAGGCAAAGAGACTATACTGCAAAGAAAAGTAAAGAAACAAACAAAAAGGACATATCACTAACAATGTATATCATATATTACTGTGGAATCACGTTGTGATGTTTTGATAACTAGCACAACCAGGATGGAAGGTATTTAGCATTTTGCTTTCAAAGGTATTGACTTTGCTTTGATTTGCCTGTAGCTGATGTTGGAGCAAGGAGAACATCACTCTAGGGAGGACGATGTCTTGCTTTTTTACAAATTTTACATCCCTATATTCGTATTCCGTGTGCTAATCATTGAATAGGTATAATCCCAAAAGCTACTGACATCTTGTCAATTCCTCTCCCTTACATAATTGAATTACCTTCCTCAAACAAAAATAAAAAAATAAGAGTAATGCCAACCAGATCATTTTGATTTCAATTGGAGCTAGCTGTATAGGGTTATCATATCATATGATTCAAAATGAGCTCAAATAATTTAGTTACAGCAATATTCTTACCATCATTGGTTCCATCTTGATATTTTTAGACTCACTATTTTTTGTGTATTTAGAGATACTAAAGCGAGAAACGACAACATCTTGACAATATAAAGTACATACCAATGGCTGATTTGCTTTTAGGATAGAATGGACGATAAGAAAGTATAATTTCATATGTTACAATGACTTTAAGATTTGTTAGTATGACAGGAAGTTAAAAGCAGCTGACCAACTGTAACTGCTTTCTAAAAAGATACATAGACATTTTATCACATTATCGATGGGCCAATAGTCCAACACTAACAACTGAGCAAAAGGAAGTTGTAAAGAAAGAAAGTTATGTTTTGTGCTGCAGAGCAGCTTTACAGGATTGTATTAAAAGAGATAATTGTCAGACAAGTTCACTTCCTTGTCCAGTTGTCCTCAAAGTAAGGATGCAAGTGGGAAAAGCTAGCGGGTTCCACTTAATCTAATTATAGTTATATCTATATTTATTCATCTATTTTTGTACTGTTGGCTAACCCACTTGCATCCCTACCTAAATGAAACAAGGGCAGTAAGATTAAGTGAAGTAAAAACAACACAATACAAATACCAGAAATACAATAAACACACATTAGATATTTTAAGATTGACAGTCTAGTTTCTTTTGATACTATTTATGCTTTAAGTGACAAATAACCATACAATCATAAACATTTTCTCACAGAAAATAAAAAATATCAAATACATTACTAAGTGCATGATCGCCATCAATAGCATTGAAATTTCGTACAACTCACAATTTCAAAAAGAATGTAAATGCTTCGAAAAGGGTATTGTACACCTAAAATGGACATTATGTTTACATGATTTAGATCCTAGGAAGAATTGGATATTGGTCTTTTCAGTCTTGGTCATAAGACATTATTTGTAAAACCATCGAAAAAATATAATTTTATATTACTTGCTAAAGAACAAGTAGCCTGACTTACCGCTCTGTCAAAATCCAACATGAAGCATCTTTTCACATCGTCTTTTGTGGGCTTGCATCCACAGCGATCACGTCTAGATGTTAAGTCTGAAAATTTGGTGTATGTATAGTGTAAAACCGCAGCCTCCTCCAGCTTGATTTCACTGTGAGTTATGCGCAGGCAACATTGTGTTAATTAACTCCCTGGAAACGCACATTGCGAAAAATATCTCTGTTATGGAGCTCCTTACTTTGGGCTCTTCGCATAGTTATGCCATCTGTGTGCACCATTTGGGCGCAGATGATCTTGAACTCGGGCAGCAGATTTTCCATTACCATAAGTGAGAAAATAGTTAGGATTTCCACGTGTTGCTTCCTTATACATGCCAAAGTAAGTATCTTTTGGGAGATGATCATAGTTCTTCTTAAACATAGATACCTGGTAAGACATTGGTGCAATGTACACAGACACTAATCATGATGAGATTGGGTTAACCACAAAAGTATGGAATGTGAATGTAACTTCATTGGAGATCACTCATTTACTATGCTAATTGATGAATTATGCAAATAAGCAACATAAGAGGTACATCTTAGATGTCAGGATACTAGAGATCTCAAAGATAGGTATATTATATACTAATTACAGAAATGTTTAGGCATAAATTTCAGAAAAAAAACATGAGTTCTGTGGGGTAAGTTGCTGAAAGCCAAGCATTGTGGTTTGTGGCACATAACCCCTAGTTTTATGGTCTTAAGATTCCAGAATACACCAGCCTCATTTTAGTCCCAAATAATATGACATGTCAGACATTAACTCTGTTTTCAATGTTATACAAGCTATGATTTGTTGAGTAGTTGATTACTTGATTAAGATGATCGGTTTATGTTGGTTTGGACATATTGTGTCAAAAATGGTAAATAAGAGCCAACCACAAGATATAGGGATCTCTGAAATCAATATATTATATTCATGAAAGAAAACATTAGAGATTGTGAAATATCATTAAAAACTTATTATTTGTTGCATACATAAAAGAATTATGATAACTCAATTTGCTTTTGTTTTCTTTTTGGGCAATTTGTTAAACTAGCTAGGTCCCATTTCCAGTATATAGTAAAAAAATGTTGTTTTTGTAACATGCCCAATTAGTGCACAAGTGTCTGGAATGAAAGGTGTTGCAGTCCTGTACTGGTGGGTAACAACTAGCATGAGATTGCATCAAGATACAATTTACATAATGAGTTTAAATTATTGAATAAATGGAAAACCTATCAAATTATCATCAACCAATGGGATATCAAAATGAAATTTACCTCGCTGAATGGATCTTTTATGTCATCTCGTTCAACACTGCTTTCCTGAAAATAATTACTATGAGGAGTTTGGCCCGCATATACAACACAGCGTCACACTTGACTTGACTTAATGTTACTTACATAGTTTGGAAAGATAACCATGTCAACATCACCAGGGACCTCAGCTAACAAATGTCTAACAGAATACTCAGCACCTCCACCAGGATATAGTAATTCATCAGTGTCTAGATGTATGATCCAATCCATGCCAGCATCCTTCCATTAAGAATGAACACATACTACGTGAACATAAACTAGAGAACCAAACAATTTTACCACAGCAAACTATCTATGCAAAAGCAAACAAGAGTTCATTCATGTAATAGTTGCAGTGAGTGACAATATGGGAATTGACATACCCGAGCGATCACAATAGCCATCTCCATGTTGAGCGATTGTTTCACAAAAAGTTCATAGTTGCAAGGTTTGTAGAAAAAACCTGCAAGCCAGGTTTCGTTCCAGATTCGACTGCAGGCCAGTTAATAAAAAACATCAGAATGATATTTGTGATAGTATTTCAGTTCTATCCCCTAATAGAAGCATCTGATCCAGTATGAAACTTTTTATGGTTAATGGAAATCTATATCACCATTATCATCCCAAGAGAATATCATAAAATATATAGCGTGACAAGTCAAACGAAGTATTTCTCAAGTTACACATTGAAAATGAAAAGTGTAATCCAATAACATTATGTTAGACCCCTCGACAAGGATAAGTCCACTTCATGCTGATTGTCTACATCGTGTTAGAAGTTAGCCCGTTATTAATTTATTTTGTTCATGAAATGTATTACACATGGCATCCTAGTCTGCAAAAGGCCTCTTTCATCCTTCGCTACTAAAGGGATATGGCTTCACCAAGAACCATGCCTTCAATTCGAACTTTATAAAATGAAAGAAATCCTTTACCTGTGGCTGGTAGCAGAATAGAAGGTGATATAGAAACAAAAATCTAATCGAAGGCAATGGAATGAGAGGACCAAGCTGACCTCTGGGCCTGCTGTTCCTCAAGTTTCTGAGTCCTGTACCACCTTCACCCCTGCCGCCCCAAGAGCAGAAATCCGCCCAAAAATTAGCCTGAGAATTTGGCGTTGGAACAGGAAAAGTAAAGGAAAGAATCTCGAAATACTATAAGGTGACCCACAGGAATGGACTCAAGGACCCCTGCGACTTGGGGCTTGGCCGCTTTGCCCTCGACGAAGAGTAGGAATTGCGCGACGCCGACAACTTTGTGGTAGAAGAGCCACGGGAGGATCTGGTCCAACCCGGCGGAGGTGCTCGTCTGGACGCACACCTGAAGGCGAGACAAGGCGCATCACATCACACGGTAGGCAGGGCGTTGCACGAAACTGGTGGGCGTGTGGTAGGTCGCATCATACCTTGGGGTGGAGGGCCGCGTTGGAGTCGAAGGGGAAAGACCAGCCGCGAAGGTAGGGGAAGGAGGGGCCGGAGGAGGCGATGAGGACCTCGCCGCATGCGGAGGAGGGGAGGGAAGGTGGCGTAGGATCAGTCATGCCGGGGAAGGCGTGGGGGGGCCATCGCGTGGTAGGATCGTCGACGCCGCCACCGCGCCACTGCAGAGCGAAGGCCAGGGCCGCGAGCGCGAGAGGAAGGCCCGTCAGGAGGAGAAGCAAGTGGCGCCACGCCGCGCCGCCGACACTGCCGGAAGGAGCCGGAGCCGGAGCCTGAGGCGGCATCTGGAAGACAATTTGGTCGGGCGGCGGCGTCCGTCTCTCGGCGCCGCGCCGCCTGCGTTTCCCCTTGTACCCGTGCGTTACTGGAAAAAAATAACTTTTATTTATACTCGAAAAAAATACCGGTGTTGCAAGAAATCAGAAATTATATATAGCAGTAAGCATGTGCATCGCATATGAAGGGGTCTTTATGTATATTTTTTATAGCCTCGTAAATCGATCGGGTGATTATTTTATAAGTTGACGTATATGTATTTTGCTATATCTAATCGATCAAAAATTAAAATTTTGATTATTCAATTAGTGAAAGTTTTTTAAGTAGATACAAAGTATTTGAAAAATAATAAACTTACTACATACATGCCTTAAATAATTAAAATTTTAAAAGAAAAACATTTATAATAGTAGAGATATGAGTAGGCGTTCGCGGCTCGTGAACGCTTGGATAACCCAATAGCCCAACAACTCTCTCTATCTTCTCCTCTCTCTCAATCTTATCTCTTCCTCTCTCTTTTTTCTCTCCACCACGGGACGACTCGCGTGAGCGACGACAGCAACGATGATGATGGCCTCCGACAGTCTATTGACGGTAATTAACTGTCAAAATCTAACCGTCAATTTCTGCATAAATTAAACAAATGATGCACATCAACGTAGCGATAGGGTTATTTACTAACTCTTTTCATGAGTGTTGGTGATTATTTGTATGCGAGTGAATAATATATTGAAATGAAGCGAAAGTGTGCTTTCGTGGCGAAGAAACACAATTCCGACCAATCGACGCTCGCCACATCAGCTTCCCATGGATCGAAGAGCCCACAAGTCAGAAACCGACTTAAAATGGGGCCAAACACCTGGGAACCGCCTTAAGGGCCCACATGTCAGTGACCTGTGAAAGGCGGTGGAGGGGGAGGTTGACCAGGGTTCGGCCGAACCCCTGGTTCAGCCGAACCATGATGGCCGCCTCTCCCCTCCACCAAACACAGCGACTCCCTAACCTCTCCCAATGGCGGTTATGGGCGTTTAGCGGTTACAAACTGACTCTAAACCACCATAGGAGGGCTATATAAGGAGGACACTCACTTCATTTCAAGACACACTTCAAGAAGATCAAAACTCCACTCCAAAGACGTAGTACTAGGTCTCTACTACTTAGAAAATAGGTTAGAGAGTGAGGGGTAGTCCAGAGGAGTGTCGGGAATCTCGACACCGACCTCCGACTTGTACCTCGACAGATGTTTTCTTCAATAAAGTAAATGTTCACGATTTACTATGGTTGCTATATTTTATCAGTAATTTACTTTACCGCATTTACTTACGTGATCATTGTCAATTCGTGGATGCTCTAGTCTAAGACCCCTGATGAAGACGGGTGCTCTCGGCTGAGAGTAGAGTAGTATTCGATAGTATAGACGTGGTGTCTAGGCTAGAGTTTACCTTTTATTTGTCGTGTACTTCACGGGTTGTATAGGTAGACGGCAGGTGGTGACAACACTGTCTGTCATTTGTAATCCTTCATGTTTGGGTACGTCGTAGATCTGTAGGCCAGAGTCACTCGGCAGACCAAGTGTAAACCAGTGCCCGAAGTAAGTACAGAAAGTAAAGTAATTACCTCCTATCTAGAGCCACAACCATAAAAATCATCTCTATACCTTCCACCTATATATTCTTGGTGTCCTTGGATAAACCTGATCCTTCGATAATCCACACCGTTCCTCATGATTTTGATACCCTTGGAATACTCCTTGGGTGAAGTACTACCAGCGTATTCCGTGTGCTTGTGGATTTTATCTGTGGTCATAAGAAATAACAACAAGCATTTTTGGCGCTGTTGTGGGGGGAACGGTTGCTGTTTTATCCTAGAGCCTAGGTCATTCTCGTATCTTTTAATTTTTTCTCTTTTAGATTATGGAGCAATCAATCCAAAGTCTATCCGCTCCAAAGGGCGAGTTATGTGAGCCACCATCATCTTCTGAGCCAATTCTTTCATCTGGCTATGAACTCCACCATGGCTTTATAGCCATGGTTCGGGAGCAATCCTTCTCTGGGCATGATCATGAAAACCCATACCATCATCTGCGAGAGTTTGAGCAATTATGTTCATTGTCCAAACTTGGTTTCGGCAATAGAATTTTGGGGGTGCAGTCAAGATCGCCAAGCACAATGGGTTAGATGAAAAACAAGGTTTAGACAGGTTCAGGCCCTCTCGTGAGGTAATACCCTACTCCTGTTTTGGGGATTCGATCCGCTGAGTATCTTTATTGATCTCGTGATCTTGTGAATCTAAGTTGAAAGCTGATCTAACTTCTGATATCTCCCAAGGGACGTCCCTTACCCCCCTTATATAGTCTTGGGAGGCGGGCTTACAGATCGGAAACCCTATCTTACTCTAAGTCGGTTTCCCCAATCTTACCAAACCATGACTATGGGCCGTTGCCTTATCTCAATCGGCAATCGTAACACCCAAGTCATATTTGGTTTACATATATGATAGGTGCAATCTATCCCTACCTTCAATCGGATAAACTTGCTATGTAGATACCCGATTGTCATAATCTCCACAATAGCCCCCGAGTCCTTTACAGTCGACGAGACAACTCAGCATCAAACCAAGACAGTACACAACCAAACAACCCTTTGGCCGAGTGCTTCTGGCGCCGAGCGATTCCATCATCTCTGCCTGATTCTCCCAAGTGGCTCCATAGACTGTGAAGGGCTGGAAAATATCTAAAAAATTCTCAAAATTAATATCTAAGCACATCTCTTGATGTACCTAATTAGATGTAGCTCCCGACCGTATGATTAGCCAAAAACAGACCAAACATACAAGCAAGGACTATAAAGAATCATACTCATGTAAATGCTTAACTCATGTTAAAGCAAATATAAAAAATCTCATCATTCAGCAAGCTCGTGCTCATCCGAGTGAATTTGCCCGAGTCACCTCAAGTCAAATAACTCAATCAATCCTCATAGGTGGAAAGCACTCCGTAAACTCATGCTTATCCAAGTGGATCTGCCCGAGTCATCTCGGAACAAATATTTTAATCATCCCTCATGGGTAAACAAGTTTTTCAGTCGTTTGAAAAAATATGACCAAGTTATTAAATAGCTCCCGCCATAATACTGGTCTCAATCTATAAAGATCTTCACCAAGGTGGAAAAATAGCATTGATATAGTCACCCAATCAAACGCTAGAAAACCAAACAGCCCTTGTCATCAAGGCGGCTATAAAAGCTTAGCGTTGGTCACCTCTCAAATCGCATCGTGCTAACTTCTCACGAGTTAAGCAAATCGCAGTATGAAAGGATTTCCAAAAAGGCATAAGGCACTCGGACACATGCATATTGCCAAGGCAAATTTGCTTAAGCTCATCCACTTAAGTCCCTAAGGACACGCGTCGGACCACACCTTAGCTGGGCCGCAGGTCTCTCATGGGCTCGGCCCAATCACGAGAAAACCTAGCGCAACCCTCAAATCTCTTTACAAAGCCTCGAGGTCATCCCCGCCTTCGTCTTCCCAAAAATTTCCTCTTTTCGTAGCACTGTTCACCAGCTCCTTGCGGAAAACCCTAAACTCGCGTGCACCCGAATCCATCAATCCAGGAGCTCGTCCTTCGCCACAAACTAGCCTCCGCATCCAGCTTCCAAGATCCCCATCTCAAACCCCATCCTTTTAGCCAGATCTGCTTCCCACACAAACCACATTCATGGCGGATGAGAAGAAAATCCCCTTCGAGCGGTGGGCCACTTCGGATGTGAGAGAATCCACCCTCAAGGAGATGGTGAAGCACGGTGTGCTTCCCCCAAGGAGATCGTGGGTGGCGCCGGCGGCGGGTGAAGATTTTCCCACCCCGAACACCGGTGAGCTCGTTGTTTTCACATCTTTCTTTTTTGCGGGTTCAGCCTCCCCACTTCCGAGTTCTTTAGGGGACTTCTTGATTATTACGGCCTTCAACTCTATCATTTGAACCCCAACTCCATGCTTCACATCACTCTCTTCATTCATGTATGTGAAGCCTTCCTTGGCATCCTCCCCCACTTTCAACTTTTTCGTCGCATGTTTTACCTCAAACCGCATCCGAATAAGGACCATCCATGCATCGTTGGTGGAGCGGGTTTTCAACTCCGCGGATCCCTCCGCAAGGAGTACTTTTCTCTTCCCTTGAAAACTTCCAACAAGGGTGGCATGCGAGCCGGTTCTATATTAGCAATCTTGAACCCGCCTGCAAACTTTGTTGGCCTTCCCCGTACCTAAGCATACTTGGAGCACTGTACCGGTAGCCCAAGACTGGGAAGAAGCCAACAAGTTATTAGCGAAAATCTTAGAGATGAAGCAGAAGGGTCTTCGCGGCGAACAAATCACTCGGCACTTCATCAGGAGCCGACTGGCACCGATTAAAGAGCGATCAAAGCCAGCCTTCGAGTATGAAGGCGAGAGGGACCCCAATTGGGAAGACCGGGACTCCCTTAGCTTTGAGATCCTAAAAATCCGGATGTACAAGATCTTCTCGACTGGAATTGCAATCGAGCGCAGCCTCGTGCTGCCGGTCCTTCCCTTCAGTCTCTACCGACCTCCTCCTCCGGTAAGCCGACTGAACTCTTTTCAATGCCTCGCAATCTTGATGTCGTACCTCTTAGTATTGTGAGAACATTTCTTATAGGAAAATGCTTCCATTATTTCAAAGCCATACAAGGTTCCTCATGATGACGTGCCGCTTCGCCTTGCCAAGAAGCCGACCGGTGGAGTGAAGATCCAGGGAGATCTAGCCGGGAAAAGGGCGGCCCTGAGTGATGACATCAGCAAACGGGCAAGCAAGAGGAGGCTCGTCATCGATGACTCGGACGATGATGTCCCAGCCCCTCCAGTCGAAACAACGCCTCCAAGACCGTCACCGAAAGCGGCGCCGAAGATCCGCCGATCATCCAGGTACACTTCACAACTGAATCTTGAACTCTTCATTAAAAATTTCTTTGTCTTCGTTCCAAGTGCGTTCATTGCTCGCCTGGCAGGAAGCCCCAAGATATTGACCCTGCTGGGAGAAATGAAGGGCCTACGCCAATTGCCACTTCCGAGGCGTCCAAACCTGCGGAACCAAAACCCCGGAACCCTCTCCCAAACGAGAGCGCTCCGAGTAAAAAGCCCTCACCTCCAAGCAAGGATATCCCAAGGAGGGAGCCCCCGACCGCCAGCCGGGACACCCCGACTTGAAGCCAGTCGGCCACGGAGAGCCCCCAGGCTACAGATCAGAAAGCCCCGACTGAAGATCAGTCGGTCAAAAGTTAGAAGGGAGAGACCAGCCGGGCTGCTCCAGTCAAGGACTCGGCCACCCAAACCGGTAAGTCTTTAACATTTCATCCTCAATCTTCAATTTGGCTCTTTTATATCTTCATCTGTTCCTCCTGATCTATTAGCCACAGTAGAAAAGATCCCCAGGTTGCAGTCTTCTGAAACCTGGGTTTCTCCGATTAAGATCGAGTGGCGAGATTCAGAAGGCCAAAGGCAGGACATCATCTTGGATAAGTAAGCGGAAAGCGAGGAAAGGGATGCCCTCGTCAACAGCCTTAATGAGGTGATTCGGCTACTCAACGTAAGCCTTGATCCTTTCTTGTTGTAGTATTGTTATTCCACTTCAGTCGGCCAACTTCAGTTCTCGCGCGCAGAAGGAGTACTGCCGGTCGATGGGTCTGAGGCGCTCGAGAAGCTGGTCCCGCATCTAAACTCCCTGGAGGACATCCAACAGAAGTTGAAGACCACTCGAGAAGAGGCCGTGTCAAGGGAGGCAGCCCTGAGGAGAAAAATAGCCGAACTCCGGGAAGAAAACCTCGATCTCCGGGGTGTAAGCCTAACCCCCTCAGTATCTTTATGACCTCTGTGTTGATTTCGGTTGCCGACAACCTCTCTTTTTGTAGAAAATTCATCGGAGGTCCACTTGCTTGACCACTGGAAGTAGTCAACCTCAAAGAAGGCCGAGGAGGCCGAGTTTGAAGGTAAGCTTCTTTGAAGTAACATTCTTTGTGCTGCTTTGTCTTCGAGTACTTTGCGTGATCATGTTCTTTTGGCAGCTTACAAATTCAAGACCCGAGCTCAATATGACGTCTTACTTGAGAGGGTCAAACAAGCCGGAAGGGTCCGAGAAGATGTAGCGAATGCAGCAGCGCCAATCCCGCCGTCTTTGTTCCACCATGGAGTCGGGACCAGCTCACTGGACCCAGTTGAAGTCTTCGACAAGCTTAGGCGAGCCCCTGACCAGTATTTGACCAACATTTCCGAGGCAGCTGTGATGGGAGCGGGCTTCGCCCTTGCACAAACGAAGTCACTCTACCCTCGAGTTGTGGACCCCCGATTTTGAGTCGGGAATCTTTCGTGTTCATAGTACCATTTCCCTGGATCAAGTAGTTGGTACCCACGAATGCAGTACTGGATAATCAAGTGCACATGCACGAATAGTCTTACAATACCATTATTACATAAATAGGCCCGAAGGCATTGTTCATCCCACAGGACCTTATGGTCCGAATACAATATAAAAACAGAGTTTAGATAAGGCAGCGGAAAGAGGCAGCGGCTTGTCCATTGCCACAGGCAACGACCGGGACTAAGGTTTGTCCATTGTCCATTGAGTCGGTGTCGTTAGACTCCCATTTGATCTCCATGGGCTCTGCCTCAGACTCCGTATCGGTGTAGATCTGGATGGGGTTACCCTCTCCTGATCCTGGCTCGGATGGTACTGGTACGGAGTTCGGGTGGGTCCCGTGGATATAGCGCGGTGGGGTCGACCGGTATGGTGCGTGCTCGTGCTCAACATGAAAGCTTGCTCCATCATAGCTTGAAAAGTATCAAAGCTTGCTGGAGTCATATGGTAATAGTGGTCGGGCACGGGCGGGATGTGATGGTACGAGGCTCGGTGGAAGTACTGCGGCGTAGACGGGACGAGTGCGCGTTTGTTCCTCTATGGTTGATCTGCGCTTGCTCCTCCCTGAGCTGCTCTTCCAGCTCTACTAGAGCCTCCCCTCGGGCCATGTAACGGTCCGAGAGTTGCTCGTCTTGAGCACCATTGGCTGCGGTGATGCGGCATGCTTATCTGGTCTCCACGGCCTTGGTGGTGTTGACCGATCTTTGAGGCGTGGCTGCGGTCGTTGATCTCGAGTAGGGCCTCCTCGTAACGCTGTCGTCTGCTTGCTCTCGCCAACGCGATAGACGCGTGACCATCGGGTTGTAACAGCAGGGGGTAGCCTCCACAGTGCAGACTGGGTTGCCCTCTTCGCGGTAAGGATGATGCACGAACTCTGTCATTGTGAGTTCGGCACGGTGTTCCGCATTTAGGCGAAGGAAGGCCTCGCGAGCTGCATCCTGAATAGCTGCTTCTGCTAGGTCTCGGTGGTAGCGGGTATGGAAGCAGTAAGATGTCTCGCTTCCCATACGGGCTTCTATGGATACAGTGCCTCCCAGTGGATACTCTTCGGGGCCATGCTTTTTGATGTGATAGGTGGGTGGCTCCGGGTATCTCAAGCACCATAGTAGGGACTGGAGTTGGACCACGAACCCTTCGTTCCGCGGAACAGTGACTTCCCAAGTTCCGTCGTGGTTTGACATCTGCTTTACAGGCGACTTAGGATTAGCGGGAGGGAGCTATCATAATCATTTGGTAAAAAGGAAATACAGATGTAGAAAAGATATATTTGCATTTTCGGAAATAATAGTTTAAAACTGATCCTACTGTAGGGATATTTCCCTTTAGCCATCTAGTTAGGGGTAGGGCGCCATTTGGTCTTAGCCTACGGTCGCATGGCTCTGATACCAGCTCTGTGGACCCCCGATTTTGAGTCGGGAATCTTTCGTGTTCATAGTACCATTTCCCTGGATCAAGTAGTTGGTACCCACGAATGCAGTACTGGATAATCAAGTGCACATGCACGAATAGTCTTACAATACCATTATTACATAAATAGGCCCGAAGGCATTGTTCATCCCACAGGACCTTATGGTCCGAATACAATATAAAAACGAGTTTAGATAAGGCGGCGGAAAGAGGCGGCGGCTTGTCCATTGCCACGAGCAACGGCCAGGGACTAAGGTCTAATATGCGCCGTCAGTTCCCTCGCCCTCCGGGTGGTACGCGTAGGGGTCTTCTGGCTCTTCATTTCCATCAGCTGGAGGTTTGTGCGTATAGCAAGGGTGAGTACCAACCGTACTCGGCAAGTCAACACAAAATTGATGCATATGATAGGGTTATTCAAAGAACATGGCTAGGGTTATCTTTGCGTAAAGCCGGTTTTCACAATTCTTTTCACAAGCCTATCGTCTAGCCAAAACAAGTTTTAATTTCATAGTTCATTATCCCGGCGACGGTTCGTCTACCATCCATCGTGATCCCAAGGATGGCTTCCGTCTCCGGTTCGTCATGATTTTCTCGGGAGTCCACCCCTTCTCGCATTCTCGAGAAGTTGATCCACCAGAATAAAATCATCATGCAAACCCATCCCAGCATTTTCAAGTTCAAAGTCTAGCCAAGCGAAAGTCTTGTCACGATGCTCAATATCCGCGAGCACGGCTATTCGAATAGATTGATTCACTCACACTGCAGTGGATGTACACTTTACCCGTACTCCGCGACAGCCCAACAAATGAGCCTACGTCTCAACACATGAGATGGCCACGGCAAAGCCTTTCGATAACCTCACTTTGGCGCACCCGCTCCATGAACTTAAGCCCTCATGCACTCTAGCCGTCCTTTTCTAGCAGTGAGAGGAGTTACGCGCACCGGGTAAGGAAAGTCTTTCCGATCTTTAAGTTTAATTAACATCGGTTTAATTCCACCATTCATAACAAAGGCCGCAGCCTCATCCTCATCCCATAGCCACATCATAGAGAACCATCTATGCAAGGATACTGCCTCCGCTCGGCTATCTAGTCGGCTAGGTCTATACCCATTCGAGAAGTACGGTTATGCGGCTCGTTTCCGGCTATCTCATGGCTCGGTCCTTAATTGACCAGGGTCGGCACTTGCCTTTTCCGGAATCCACCCAAATCATCCGCGCCCAGTCTAAAACATTTGTATAGTACTTTCAGTTTTCATCAAACTTAATTTATCATGGTCATGTGGCGCTCATGTCTCCACATGACGAATCTCAACTACCTCCCCTAAGGTAGTTGCCCAAGCACAAAGCTTTTTCATAAAGTCATGAGTATGCATAAATCTAAGTATAGCATGGCTAAGCGGTTTACGAAGTTATGCTTCGGTTATTTGTATCACATCGCGAGTTACAAGGAGTAATTCTAAAGGTACTCAATAGCAAGGAATGGCACAACAAGTATAGGTAACTCGGTAAAGCATGCATGTTTAGAGTTTAAAATAACATCATTCCGCAATTGGGATCAATATGTTCAAAGGGTGTGAAGACTTGCCTTGCTCGCGACCCTCTTGACTTGTGTCTTCGGCGTACTCAACGGCCTCCTCGGATTCTATACATACGTGCGAAAGATCCAATTGAATTCGATTAGAATTCAAATAAAAACCAACAAAAACGAATAAATCGCCAAGGTGGTACCTACGGCGAATCTATGGTCGTAAACGGATCAATGATCGGGTTTTGCTAAAGTCCGAGTCGAAACGAGCGAGTCTATGTTGATTTCTGGTTGAATTCTTAATCCTTCGTGTACTTGGTGTCGTGGTCTAATTAAAATAGGACGAGGAGGATTTATGAAGCAAATTAAATATCAATGTATATGTCGCAAAAGGGGTTGATCGGGATTTATATGAGATAGTTTATAATTCTTTGAAAAGATTCTTGATTTGTGAACGTAAATTAAATGAATGAATGGGCCTCACAAAGATATATAAATATTTTGGAAATTTATTAGATTAAAAGTTCAAAGTCTAAGTAAATATAAACTTCATAATTATTTGCAAAGAAATTTAAAAGTAAATAAATAAATCCCTTCAAAAGGTGCAAAATCTTTGTAAATAGAGTTTTAGAATAGTTTAAAAGAGTATAAATATTTTCCTTGGATTTTTACTAAGCTTAATCTTATTTTTAAGCTCCCAAAAAAATTAAATAAAAATTTTCAAAAATTTGCCTAAGCGGGAATCGAACCGGCGCCTCCCTCACTCGGCTCGGCTCAAACCCGAGCCGCGAGCCGTTCTCGCTCCCTTCACTCCTTTCTTTTCTTTTCATCCTTCCCACTTCTCCCCGGCGAGACCGACGGTGCGGCACGGCCAAACGACGGCGAGGGGGATCGGAGCTCGGCATCAAGCTAGCCTTACACCATCTACATGACGCGGGAGTCCGTTTCGAGGCGCGGCTGGGCTAGGGAGGCGGCGGAGCGGTGCAGCGGCGACGAGGCGGCCGTGGCGGCGAAGGCGCACGGTGCGGCGGCGTTCGGTGACAATGCGGCCGAACCAAGGGGTCCTAGGGAATCCACGGAACACAGGGGTGCTAGCTAGGGGTCGGCTTGGCCGGAAAGGGGCGGTGGTGGTATGGCGGCGTGCGCACGGCGGCGGCCAAAACAGAGGGTTCGGCGGCGCTCGTCGCCGGTGATTTCCAGCGGCTATTTGGCTCGGGAGACTTAGGGAAATATAGCTTAGAGCACGTAGATCGTGGACGTACCTTTAATTCGAGAGGAAATCAATTGAGGGCGACGAATTTTGAGGTTTGCAGGGCGGCCAAGTTAGGGTTCTTCCGACCGGGCTCCGATCTCTTTCGAAATTCTAGCGCTATTGTGAATGGATTTTGGGGAAAATTGGAGAGGAGCTAGATGAGACGGTATGGCACAAATTTTGTGTTGTGAGTTTCGGCCGAGGAGGGCTATATATAGCCGACCACGCGAGCTCGAGCTCGGCGGCCATGGCGCAACGCTAGGGTGACGCACGCGCGAGTATGGGAGGGGTGAGGCCGACGCACGGTGGGCATGGCTACAGCACGAGACGGAATGGCACGGTGGTACGGCACGGCGTGGATCGACGTGGCCACGGGCGACGGCATTGACGCGGCGCGCGCCGTGGTGTGCGAGGCGACAGCGAGGCGACATGGCGACGCGAGCGACGGCATGGCGCGGTACGGCGGCGACTCGACGTGCACCGGGCGGTTGTCGGCGGTATGGCGAGAACGCGCGTGCGCGGGGCCTTGGTACGGCGCGGCGCGCGTGGTGTGCGTGCGCACGGCGCGGGACGTCGTCGAACACCGCCTACGCATGAACAGTGTACTTTCTCTATTTTCCCGAATTTTGAAATCCCATTTTCTATTTCCATTTCCCTCCACTCTAAAAATTCAAAATAAATTTCAATATTTCCAAAATAATTTTGAAATTATATTTTCAAACTTTTTCCCCACTTTTTATTTTTCAAAATATATTTTTCATATTTTTCATTTCTTCTTAAAATCAATAATTTGGGGTCTTTGATTAATTTCTAAATTCATATTTCCTTGTCAAAAATATTTTTATCTCAAATCTAAATATTTATTATTTTTCTTCCACCAGTTAGGGTTTAAACCAAAATATATTCTTTTCAAGAGTCTTTTGTAAATCTCCAAAATTAATATGTTTACCCTTCTTCAACTTTATATATATATATATATATATTGAATTATTTCCCCCAGGGGTCTCAAGCTTAGGGGTTCAATTCAACTTTACTTCAAAGCAACTCCGAAAAAAAAATTCTTACGCAACGAATTGGCAAATAAAATTGAAAAACACGATAAGAAGCAATGATTCCAAAAGTTTTTGCGAGTTCCGATTTTCACGTTCCGAATTCTACTCCTTCGATTTTCGGGATGTTACAAACCTACCCCCTAACAATAAATCTCGTCCCGAGATTTCTTACAGTCTTGAATAGGTGTGGGTATTCCGTCCTCGGGAATTCTTCGCTCTCCCAGGTAGCTTCTTCTTCGGTGTGATTACTCCATTGTACTTTGTACATGCGCCACGACTTGGTTCGTGTTTTCTTTTCTGCTTCGTCTAGTATCTTGATTGGATGTTCTGGGTAGGTAAGATCACTGTGGACTTGGATGGTTTCTAACGGGGTTTGCTCTTCGGTACCCGCAGACATTTCTTCGTGCGATACGTGGAATGCGGGTGGACATCGAGAGATTCTCGGCGGTTCCAATTGGTAGGCCACTTCTCCCCTCCTAGCGCTTATCGGGAATGGGCCCACGTATCGTGGTGCGAGTTTCCCTTTGACTTTGAATCTCTGTGTTCCCCGTAGGGGTGAGACCTTTAGATACACGTAGTCACCCTCTTTGAATTCCAATTCTCTTCGTCGAGTGTCCGCGTAGCTCTTTTGTCGTGATTGAGCGGCTTGTAGTCGGTCCCGAATCGGGCGAACCTTTTCCTCGGCCTCCTTGATTATGTCGGCCCGAATACGGTTCGTTCACCGGTTTCGACCACATCAATGGGGTTCGACATCGGTGACCAAATAGAGCTTCGTTTGGCGACATCTTCAAAGCGGCTTGATAGCTATTATTATAAGAGAACTCGGCGTACGACAAGCATTTCTTCCAATCCTTGGTGAAATCCAATGCACGAGCTCTCGGCATATCTTCCAGACTTGGTTCGTCCTTTCGCCGCCCATCGGTCGTGGATGGTAGGCGATGCGAAAGCGAGATGACTTCCGAGTGCCTCGTGGACTTTGCTCCAAAAATGAGATGTGAATTGGGTACCACGATCTGATATGATCCTCTTTGGTACACCGTGAAGACATACAATCCTACTCATATATAGTTCCGACTTGCGCCGTTGTAGTTAGTTTTCACCGGTATAAATGCGGTTTGGTGAGCCGATCTACTATTACCCAAATGGAATCGTAGCCGTCGTAGTTTTGGGTAGTCCCACTATGAAATCCATGCCTATCTCGTCCCATTTCCATTCGGGAATCTTGAGTGGCTGGCAAACACGTGGCCGTTGATGCTCGGCTTTCACCCTTTGGCACACATCACACACGGCTACGTATTCGGCTACATCTCTCTTCATATTGGGCCACCAATATTCTCCTTTCAAGTCTTGGTACATTTTCGTGCTTAGGATGTAACGAATATGCCGATTCGTGGGCTTCCTTTAAGATCAATCCCCTCAAACCGCCTTGTTCGGGCACACGATTCTTTTCTTGTACCACGGATTCCCTTGTCATCCACCGAAAACTCCCGAGCGCGTCCAGCGCGCCATGCGTTCCTTAATTTCCGGGTTTCCTCATTCCCTTTTTGGGCTTCCTCTATTTGAGTTCTCGGTAGGGGTTGGATTTCCAATGAGTTCACTTCTCCGTGAGGAATCGAGTGCGATTGAGTCGGCCATTTCTTCTTGAAGTTCGCGGCCATACCTCCCAATCCCATGTGGTTGCATTGAGCTTTGCGGCTCGCGCATCGGCCACTACATTTGCCTTGCCGGGATGATAATGGATTCCTAGGCGTAATCCTTGATCAACTCCAGCCATCGCCTCGTCGTAGATTGAGATCAGTGAGTAAAGAAATATTTTAGGCTCTTGTGATCGGTATACACATCACGGTGGTTCCCGATCGAGATAGTGCCTCCAAATCTTCAATGCGTGTACAAGCTGCGGCTAATTTCGGTCGTGTGTGGGATAATTCTCTTCGTGGGGTCGTAACTGTCGCGAGGCATACGCCACGACCTTCCCATCTTGCATCAATACTCCTCCCAATCCTTGCCGGGATGCATCACAGTACATCACGAAGTCCTTCCGGTTGTCGGGTAAGGTCAAGATTGGGGCGGTGGTTAACTTTTCTTTTAATTGGTCGAAGGCTTTTTGGCACTTCTCATTCCATTCAAACTTTTTTCCTTCTTCGAAGTTGAGTCATAGGTCGGGCTACGGTGGAAAACCCTTCGATAAACCGTCGGTAATAACCGGCCAAGCCCAAGAAACTCCGAACTTCTCCGACTTGGGTGCCTTCCATCCCGTGACGGCTTCGACCTTGGCGGGGTCTACTGCTACTCCTCCGCTGAAACCACGTGACCAAGGAAAGCGACTTCCTTGAGCGAACTCACACTTGCTGAACTTTGCATACATTGGTGCTCTCGTAGCTTTTCCAAGTACTAGTCGTAGATGCTCCGCGTGTTCCTCATCGTTCTTGGAGTAGATAAGTATATCGTCGATGAACACCACCACGAATTTGTCCAGGTATTCCATGAATACCTTGTTCATCGAGTTCATAAAGTAGGCGGGGCATTGGTTAATCCAAAGGACATCACCGTGAACTCGTATAAGCCGTAACGTGTAGAGAACGCCGTCTTAGGAATGTCTCCGGCTCTAATCTTTAGCGATGATATCGACCGTAGATCAATCTTTGAGAACACTGTGCACCCTTTAGTTGATCGAATAGGTCATCGATCCGGCAGCGGGTACTTGTTCTTGATGGTTACTTCATTCGGCGATCGGTAGTCCACACACATTCTCATACTCCCATCCTTCTTTTGACGAAGAGTACGGGGCTCCCAGGGAGAAGAGGGGGCGTACAAATCCCTTCTCTTGTAGTTCCCTTATCGCTTCTTGAGTTCCTCTAACTCGTTGGCCGGCATTCGATAAGGTCTCTTGGATATGGGGGCGTACCGGGCATTAAGTCGATGATAAACTCTACATCGCGATCCGGTGGCATTTGGGTAATTCCTCGGGAAATACATCCAGGGTATTCTTGTACTACGGGCATTCCTCCTAAGGGTAGCATGGTGAACACTCCCAGCTTGCTCACATAGCTTTGGGTTTTGATCCATAGTTATGCTCATCGGTGATCCCCACGGGGTGGATACCGTGACTTCCTTCATTGCGATCTATAATCCCATTATTCTTGGTCAACCAATCCATTCCGAGTATGACATCTATGGTCGGGGTGATAGCACCATAAGGTTTGAGAGAAACACCACGTCTCTAATCCGTATGGGCACATTAATGCGGGCATGGGGTACGGTTATGTCTCCCCAGGTGAGTGTACCAACATAGGCCTCTTAAGTGCTACCTAGTGTAGGTGGTGTTGTTTGCTTACTTGGGAAGATATGAATGAATGCGAGGCTCCGAATCGAATAAAACTTTAAGCGGTGTAGAGTTGATAGAGAACATACCCATCAATACGCTCGGTCCTCCCCTGTGCTTCTTACGCCCGCACATGATTCACCTGGCCACGTCGAAACCCGGTGGCGGCCTCGTTGGGTAGCGGGGTCCGAGCGGACCTCGTCCTGCCGCGGGGGGGGGTTCCTCGGACGGGTGTTGCATTGGCGCCGGTGCGCACGGGCGTTGCGTGGTTTTGGGCAGCTATTGGAGTAGTGCCCGAATTCTCCGCAATTGAAACGACTCACATTCCTTCTTCTGGAGCAGCTAGGGTTGGTGTGGGCGTACGTAACTGAGGTGTAGCTGACCTGTTGACATGGTCGGAAGCGGAAGGGCGTCCGGTTGCCGCAACGTTTGGCTTCCATCCAGACGGAGTGGCTCCTTTGGGGCGTTGTGGCGTTCCCTGAAATGGGCGAGCCATAGCGAGCCTCCTCTTGCGGTTATTGTCCACCACCTTTTGGTCATGCTCAAGTCGGACGACCTTGTTGATGAGGCTTTGGAAACTAGTGTGATCCTGCCCGATCATTGGTCCCCTCAGTTCGTCATTTAGTCCTTCAATGAATTTGTCTATCTTTTCTTCCTCGTCTGCCAGGTCACTGGTGGCGTAACGGGCAAGCTGGGTGAACTTGTTCAGGTATTCTTGTACTGATGTGTTCCCTTGACGCAGTCTGCGGAACTCGTTTTTCCTTCATCCTCATCACCGCAGCTGGCACGAAATTCTCACGGAATGCAGCCGTGAATTCCTCCCATGTTGGCTCGCCGGCGTCTTCAGCCCGTGTTTCCTTGTAGGTGTCCCACCAGTCACTCGCGGGACCCTCCAGCTGATTAGTGGCGAAGACAACTCTATCAGCTTCTCGGACTCTGACGAGGGTTAGCTTCTTCTCTATCACTCTTAGCCAATCTTCGGCATCCATAGGTTCTTCGGCCGTGGAAAAAGTGGGCGGCTTAGCTCTCATGAATTCTCCCAGACTCGATCCTCCTCGACCTCCTTGATTGTTAGCAATCGCTTGGAGTAGCTGGGTCTGCAATGCCATGACCTCCGTGTGGAGGGTTGGGTTCCGGCGGGTTTTCGTTGGTTGCCGCGGCTCTGCGACGATGTGCCATCGAAGAAGGGAGATGAATTTAAGAGAGCGGACTAGTTTAAGTTATAGTTCACCGGAAATTTTTCTTCAAGCTCTATCGAATGATCTCCAATTCAACAGACAAGGTGAAATAATAATACGCATACGAATTAAGACATCGCAAGGCGATGCTCAGGTTCAACATATTACATAAGGGGGGTACACGGACTGTATACACACAGTCCTCCATGCCGGATAGTAATAATAATTATATCGTCCAACTACATCAACTAATTAAGGGAAATAGGAAGTGCTGCTGAGCGGGAAGGTCCTCCCGCCTAGTCCTCCATCCATCCGCAAGAGCCGGGCGCCGGAAGTGGGTGGTCCGCTGAAGCAAACCGAAGTCCCCACGGCTCGGAGGTGGTGGCCTCGGAGTCACGCCGAATCTTCCGACTCGGTGGCCGCGTACTCTTGCGAGCGATCGGCGGGTGAGGGGCCTCCCGTGTGAGTCGGGCGACGAGGGGAACTTCCTCCTCCATTGAGTCGGTGTCGCTAGACTCCCATTTGATCTCCATGGGCTCGCCTCGGACTCCGTATCGGTGTAGATCGGATGGGGTTACCCTCTCCCGATCCCGGCTCGGATGGTGCGGTACGGAGTTCGGGGTGGGTCCGTGGATATAGCACGGTGGGGTCGACCGGGTATGGTGCGGGCTCGTGCTCAACATGAAAGCTTGCTCCATCATAGCTTGAAAAGTATCAAAGCTTCTTTGGAGTCATATGGTAATAGTGGTCGGGCACGGGGCGGGATGTGATGGTACGAGGCTCGGTGGAAGTACTGCGGCGTAGACGGGACGAGTGCGCATTGTTCCTCTAGCTGGTTGATCTGCGCTTGCTCCTCCCGAGCTGCTCTTCCAGCTCTACTAGAGCCTCCCTCGGGCCATGTAACGGTCCGAGAGTTGCTCATCGAGCACCATTGGCTGCGGTGAGTCGCGGCATGCTTACTCTGGTCTCCACGGCCTTGGTGGTGTTGACCGATCTTTGAGGCGTGGCTGGTCGTTGATCTCGAGTAGGGCCTCCTCGTAAGTCGTCTGCTGTCTCGCCCAACGCGATAGACGCGTGACCATCGGGTTGTAACAGCAGGGGGTAGCCTCCACAGTGCAGACTGGGTTGCCCTCTTCGCGGTAAGGATGATGCACGAACTCTGTCATTGTGAGTTCGGCACGGTGTTCCGCATTTAGGCGAAGGAAGGCCTCGCGAGCCGCATCTGAATAGGCGCTTCGCTAGGTCTCGGTGGTAGCGGGTATGGAAGCAGTAAGATGTCTCGCTTCCCATACGGGCTTCTATGGATACATTTGCCTCCCAGCTGGATACTCTTCGGGGCCATGCTTTTTGATGTGATAGGTGGGTGGCTCCGGGTATCTCAAGCACCATAGTAGGGACTGGAGTTGGACCACGAACCCTTCGTTCGCGAAGCAGTGACTTCCCAAGTTCCGTCGTGGTTTGACATCGCTTACAGGCAACTTAGGATTAGCGGGAGGGAGCTATCATAATCATTTGGTAAAAGGAAATACGAGATGTAGAAAAGATATATTTGCATTTTCGGAAATAATAGTTTAAAACTGATCCTACCGTAGGGATATTTCCCTTTAGCCATCTAGTTAGGGGTAGGGCGCCATTTGGTCTTAGCCTACGGTCGCATGGCTCGATACCGGCTCGTGGACCCCGATTTTGAGTCGGGAATCTTTCGTGTTCATAGTACCATTTCCTGGATCAAGTAGTTGGTACCCACGAATGCGTCTTGGATAATCAAGTGCACATGCACGAATAGTCTTACAATACCATTATTACGTAAATAGGCCCGAAGGCATTGTTCATCCCACAGGACCTTATGGTCCGAATACAATATAAAAACGAGTTTAGATAAGGCGGCGGAAAGAGGCGGCGGCTTGTCCATTGCCACGAGCAACGACCAGGGACTAAGGTCTAATATGCGCCGTCGGTTCCCTCGCCCTCCGGGTGGTACGCGTAGGGTCTTCGGCTCTTCATTTCCATCATGGAGGTTTGTGCGTATAGCAAGGGTGAGTACCAACCGTACTCGGCAAGTCAACACAAAATTGATGCATATGATAGGGTTATTCAAAGAACATGGCTAGGGTTATCTTTGCGTAAAGCCGGTTTTCACAATTCTTTTCACAAGCCTATCGTCTAGCCAAAACAAGTTTTAATTTCATAGTTCATTATCCCGGCGACGGTTGTCTACCATCCATCGTGATCCCAAGGATGGCTTCCGTCTCCGGTTCGTCATGATTTTCGGGAGTCCACCCCTTCTCGCATTCTCGAGAAGTTGATCCACCAGCGAATAAAATCATCATGCAAACCCATCCCAGCATTTTCAAGTTCAAAGTCTAGCCAAGCGAAAGTCTTGTCACGATGCTCAATATCCGCGAGCACGGCTATTCGAATAGATTGATTCACTCACACCGGTGGATGTACACTTTACCCGTACTCCGCGACAGCCCAACAAATGAGCCTACGTCTCAACACATGAGATGGCCACGGCAAAGCCTTTCGATAACCTCACTTTGGCAGTACCCGCTCCATGAACTTAAGCCCTCATGCACTCTAGCCGTCCTTTTCTAGCAGTGAGAGGAGTTCGCGCGCACCGGGGTAAGGAAAGTCTTTCCGAGATCTTTAAGTTTAATTAACATCGGTTTAATTCCACCATTCATAACAAAGGCCGCAGCCTCATCCTCATCCCATAGCCACATCATAGAGAACCATCTATGCAAGGATACGCCTCCGCTCGGCTATCTAGTCGGCTAGGTCTATACCCATTCGAGAAGTACGGTTGTGCGGCTTGTTTCCGGCTATCTCATGGCTCGGTCCTTAATTGACCAGGGTCGGCACTTGCCTTTTCCGGAATCCACCCAAATCATCCGGCCGCCCCAGTCTAAAACATTTGTATAGTACTTTCGTTTTCATCAAACTTAATTTATCATGGTCATGTGGCGCTCATGTCTCCACATGCCGAATCTCAACTACCTCCCCTAAGGTAGTTGCCCAAGCACAAAGCTTTTTCATAAAGTCATGAGTATGCATAAATCTAAGTATAGCATGGCTAAGCGGTTTACCGAAGTTATGCTTCGGTTATTTGTATCACATCGCGAGTTACAAGGAGTAATTCTAAAGGTACTCAATAGCAAGGAATGGCACAACAAGTATAGGTAACTCGGTAAAGCATGCATGTTTAGAGTTTAAAATAACATCATTCCGTAATTGGGATCAATATGTTCAAAGGGTGTGAAGACTTGCCTTGCTCGCGACCCTCTTGACTTGTGTCTTCGGCGTACTCAACGGCCTCCTCGGATTCTATACATACGTGCGAAAGATCCAATTGAATTCGATTAGAATTCAAATAAAAACCAACAAAAACGAATAAATCGCCAAGGTGGTACCTACGGCGAATCTATGGTCGTAAACGGATCAATGATCGGGTTTTGCTAAAGTCCGAGTCGAAACGAGCGAGTCTATGTTGATTTCTGGTTGAATTCTTAATCCTTCGTGTACTTGGTGTCGTGGTCTAATTAAAATAGGACGAGGAGGATTTATGAAGCAAATTAAATATCAATGTATATGTCGCAAAAGGGGTTGATCGGGATTTATATGAGATAGTTTATAATTCTTTGAAAAGATTCTTGATTTGTGAACGTAAATTAAATGAATGAATGGGCCTCACAAAGATATATAAATATTTTGGAAATTTATTAGATTAAAAGTTCAAAGTCTAAGTAAATATAAACTTCATAATTATTTGCAAAGAAATTTAAAAGTAAATAAATAAATCCCTTCAAAAGGTGCAAAATCTTTGTAAATAGAGTTTTAGAATAGTTTAAAAGAGTATAAATATTTTCCTAGGATTTTTACTAAGCTTAATCTTATTTTTAAGCTCCCAAAAAAATTAAATAAAAATTTTCAAAAATTTGCCTAAGCCAGAATCGAACCGGCGCCCTCCCCCTCACTGGCTCGGCTCAAACCACCGAGCCGCGAGCCATTCTCGCTCCCTTCACTCCTTTCTTTTCTTTTCATCCTTCCCACTTCTCCCCGGCGAGACCGACGGTGCGGCACGGCCAAACGACGGCGAGGGGATCGGAGCTCGGCATCAAGCTAGCCTTACACCATCTACATGACGCGGGAGTCCGTTTCGAGCGCGGCTGGGCTAGGGAGGCGGCGGAGCGGTCGCGGCGACGACGAGGCGGCCGTGGCGGCGAAGGCGCACGTGCGGCGGCGTTCCGGTGACAATGCGGCCGAACCAAGGGGTCCTAGGGAATCCACGGAACACAGGGGTGCTAGCTAGGGGGTCGGCTTGGCCGGAAAGGGCGGTGGTGGTATGGCGACGTGCGCACGGCGGCGGCCAAAACAGAGGGTTCGGCGGCGCTCGTCGCCGGTGATTTCGGCGGCTATTTGGCTCGGGAGACTTAGGGAAATATAGCTTAGAGCACGTAGATCGTGGACGTACCTTTAATTCGAGAGGAAATCAATTGAGGGCGACGAATTTTGAGGTTTGCACCGGGCGGCCAAGTTAGGGTTCTTCCGACCGGGCTCCGATCTCTTTCGAAATTCTAGCGCTATTGTGAATGGATTTTGGGGAAAATTGGAGAGGAGCTAGATGAGACGGTATGGCACAAATTTTGTGTTTTGAGTTTCGGCCGAGGAGGGCTATATATAGCCGACCACGCGAGCTCGAGCTCGGCGGCCATGGCAGCAACGCTAGGGTGACGCACGCGCGAGTATGGGAGGGTGAGGCCGACGCACGGTGGGCATGGCTACGGCACGAGACGGAATGGCACGGTGGTACGGCGCGGCGTGGATCGACGCGGCCACGGGCGACGGCATTGACGCGGCGCGCGCGCCGTGGTACGGCGAGGCGACGGCGAGGCGACATGGCCGACGCGAGCGACGCGCATGGCGCGGTACGGCGGCGACTCGGACGTGCACCGGGCGGTTGTCGGCGGTATGGCGAGAAGCGCGCGTGCGCGGGCCTTGGTACGACGCGGCGACGCGTGGTGTGCGTGCGCACGGGCGCGGGGACGTCGTCGAACACCCGCCTACGCATGAACAAGTGTACTTTCTCTATTTTCCCGAATTTTGAAATCCCATTTTCTATTTCCATTTCCCTCCACTCTAAAAATTCAAAATAAATTTCAATATTTCCAAAATAATTTTGAAATTATATTTTCAAACTTTTTCCCCACTTTTTATTTTTCAAAATATATTTTTCATATTTTTCATTTCTTCTTAAAATCAATAATTTGGGGTCTTTGATTAATTTCTAAATTCATATTTCCTTGTCAAAAATATTTTTATCTCAAATCTAAATATTTATTATTTTTCTTCCACCAGTTAGGGTTTAAACCAAAATATATTCTTTTCAAGAGTCTTTTGTAAATCTCCAAAATTAATATGTTTACCCTTCTTCAACTTTATATATATATATATATTTTGAATTATTTCCCCAGGGTCTCAAGCTTAGGGGTTCAATTCAACTTTACTTCAAAGCAATTCCGAAAAAAATTCTTACGCAACTGAATTGGCAAATAAAATTGAAAAACACGATAAGAAGCAATGATTCCAAAAGTTTTTGCGAGTTCCGATTTTCACGTTCCGAATTCTACTCCTTCGATTTTCGGGATGTTACACGAGTGGACGTGGATTCAGTCGGGGAGGGCTTCGCTGAGGGAACTTCAGATGAGCAGGCCCTTGATTTGATTAGTGAGGCACAGGAATCGGCCAAAAAGGTGGCCTCTGATGTAGTGAACCACTTTCGGCCTTGATCTGTCTTGTAAACATTTTCTTGTAAACATTGTATGATTGTGACGTTTTGATGTAGACTTGTGAATATTCAGTCTATTTATGTTGACGCCTTGATCCGAGTTTTCATGTACAATTTCTTAAGTAATTTCCATTCGACTGTCATCAAGCCTAAGCCTGATTAGGTCATCGAAAAATTCTCAGTCCTTATGCATTGAACTCGAATCGGGGATCATTAAACAATGATAAACTGAATCGGCGCAAAAGTTGATGAGAAAAACTATGCTTTATTGACATATGTACTGACCCATGCTAACTCAAGAAGTAATCTTGCTTGAGGTTGGCAGTCAAGAGAAACATGAAACTTAAGTCAGTTTAAGCATAGAATCATCGAAGATGCTCGATGTTCCAGGAGTTCTCCACCATAGATCCGTCTTCATGCTTTAGTCGATATGCGCCTGGCCGAGTCACCTCAGCAATTATATACGGTCCTTCCCATAGGGGGGATAGCTTGTGACGGTCATTGGTGGCTTGAATCTTGCGCAGAACTAGATCGCCAACGATAAAAGCTCGTGCTCGAACGTTGTGACTGTGGTATCGTCTGAGCCCTTGAAGATATTTTGCCGACTGGATGAGGGCTGCCTCACGGGCCTCTTCCAGTCGGGTGAGGTCATCCACTCGGTCTGAGTCGTAGCGTTCATCGTTGAAGCTGCGGACTTGAAGGGATTCATACTCCATCTCATTTGTCAACATGGCTTCTACGCCATAGACCAAAAAGAAAGGAGTTTGGCCGGTAGCCCGACTGGGTGTGGTTCGCAGGGACCAAAGAACCGAGGGGAGCTCTTGAACCCACTTACCAGCATAAGGATTTAGGCGGTCAAACACGCGGGCCTTGATGCCTTGAAGGACCATGCCGTTCGCACGCTCGACTTGTCCGTTGCTTTTGGGATGGGCAACTGACGCATAGCAAATCTTGATTCCGAAGTCTTCGCAGAATTCCTTGAATATGCCTCCTGTGAATTGAGTCCCATTGTCGGTTATGATTCTGTTTGGGACGCCGAAGCGGCGCACGATGTTGAGGATGAAGTCTCGTGCCTTGTCAGTAGTAATTGTGGCGACCGGCTTAGCTTCAATCCACTTGGAGAACTGGTCGATTGCGACAAATAAGTGTGTGAATCCTCCTGGAGCCTTCTTGAAAGGGCCGACCATGTCTAAGCCCCATACCGTAAACGGCCAGGATAATGGAATTGTTTGTAGCTCTTGGGCTGGGACATGGCTCTGTCGGGTGAAGAATTGGCAGCCTTCACAGGTTCGTACCACTTTGTCCGCGTCGGAGACCGCGGTAAGCCAGAAAAAACCTTGTCTGTAGGCTTTGCCCACCAAGGTGCGTGCGGCCGCGTGGCTTCCGCATATGCCCGAGTGGATATCATGGAGTAGCTGTCGTCCTTCCTCGGGTGTGATGCACCTCATCAGGATTCCGGAGGAACTTCTCTTGTACAGATCGAAGTCAACCATGACGTAAGCTTGGCAACGACGTCGGACAAGTTCTGCCTCATCCCGGTCTTCCGGCAGCTCTTGTTGTGTTAAAAATTTGATGAGTGGTGTCCTCCAGTCGGCGTCAATCATGGTGACTTCGTTTGCAGCTTATTCGTTGGGAATTGGTTTTGCCGCGACAGTTGGCTCATAGAGGTGCTCGACAAAAACGTCTGTTGGGGCGGCTTCACGTTGGACCCGAGCTGCACTAACTCGTCAGCTGCTTCTTTGTTGTGTCTTAGGATGTGTGATAGCTCGAGTCCGTCAAACTTGTCTTCAAGTTTGCGAACCTCCTGTCGGTAGGCCTCCATGGTGTCGTTTAGACAGGACCAGTCTTTCATTACTTGGTTCACGACTAGCTGGGAGCCCCCCTTCACGACGAGCCGACGTATCCCGAGTGAAACTGCGAGCCGCAGTCCATGTAGCAGGGCTTCGTACTCGGCGATGTTATGTGAGGCAGAGAAGTGGAGGTGGAGGATGTATCTTAGCCTTTCCCCGGTCGGGGAGATCAGCACGACTCCTGCTCCCAAGCCGGTGCTCTTCTTGGATCCGTCGAAGTGCATGGTCCAATATTGAAGGTCTTCCTGGGGTACATCTTCTTGCTGGTCGGTCCACTCGACCAAGAAGTCCGCCAGGGCTTGTGACTTTACGGACGTCCTCGCCTTAAAAGTTAAGTCTAGCAGCATCAGCTCCAGGGCCCACTTCGCAATGCGCCCAGTTGCCTCCCGGTTGTGAATGACATCGCCGAGTGGAAAAGAAGTGATGACAGTGACCGAGTGACCCTGAAAATAGTGTGCTAATTTCCTCGCGGTTATCAGAACGCCGTATAGCAATTTTTGTACCTGGGGGTAGCGGATTTTGGCTCCTGCCAATACTTCGCTAACAAAGTAGATCGGCCTCTGAATCTTCTGGGCTCGCCCTTCTTCTTCGCGCTTGACCACGAGGACCGTACTAACCACTTGGTGAGTGACTGATACGTACAGCAGCAGGGGCTCCTAGGGCTAGGGTGAGGCTAGGACGGGCGGCGTCGTAAGGAATTCTTTAAAATCTTCAAAGGCCTTGTGGGCTTCCGTGGTCCATTGGAAGTCGTCCGTTTTCTTTAGCAATCTGAAGAAGGGCATGCCTCGTTCGCCGAGTCGAGAGATGAATCGGCTTAGCGCCGCCATGCAGCCAGTGACCTTCTGGACATCCTTCTGGTTACTCGGGGGCTTCATGTTCAAGATAGCGTTGATCTTTTCTGGATTGGCTTCAATGCCACGATGTGACACCATGAAGCCGAGCAGTTTGCCTGATGGGACGCCGAAAGTGCACTTCTCCGGGTTCAACTTCATTCTGAAGGAGCAAATATTTGCGAAGGTTTCTTCTAGGTCAGCGATCAGGTCTTCTTTCTGCTTGGTCTTGATGACGACATCGTCGACATAGGCTCCCACGTTCTTGCCGATCTGCGTCTGAAAACACCTCTAGATCATGCGTTGGTATGTGGCGCCGGTGTTCTTCAGGCCGAAAGGCATGGTGATGTAGCAGTAGGCCCCAAACGGCGTGATGAACAATATCTTCAGGCAGTCGGATTCTTTCAAACTGATCTGGTGGTAGCCCGAGTAACGTCCAAAAGCTCGGGAGTTGGCAGCATTTGTTGAATCTATGACTTGGTCGATACGAGGCAGCCCGAATGGATCTTTGGGGCGGCTTTGTTGAGGTCGGTATAGTCAACGCACATGCGCCATTGCCCCGTCTTTTTCCGGACCAGAACTGGGTTGGCTAACCAGTCGGGATGTAGAACTTCTTTGATAAAACCGACGGCCAAGAGCTTTGTGAGCTCTTCCTTGATGGCATCTTTTCGATCCTGCGCGAATCTGCGTAATCGTTGTTTTATCGGCTTTGCGTCATCTTTGACGTGTAAAGAGTGCTCGATCACCTCCCTAGGAATTCTAGACATATCAGATGGTTTCCAAGAAAAAAACATCTTTATTATTTTGGAGGAAGGTGACGAGCACGCTTTCCTATTTGGGATCTAGTTCAGCGCCAATTACAGCAGTTTTCGAGGGATCCGATGGATCAAGGGAGATCTTCTTGGTCTTGACGTCGCCGATTCCTGATTTGGCTATCTTCTTCACGGGGATTTCACCCTGTGTCGAAGTCGATGCGGCCAATCGGATTTCTTGTTGGCCACATGATCTCTCGCGAGATTGGGCCATGTCGCAGCTCTCCTTGTCGCAGGTGAAGGCTTGCTTCACGTCGCTGCGAAGAGTGATGACGCTGTTGGGACCCGGCATCTTCATGCAGAGGTAGGTATAATGGGGTACCGCCATGAACTTGGCGAGTGCAGGCCTTCCGATGATGGCGTGGTAGGTCGTTTCGAAGTCGGCCACCTCAAAAGTGACGTTCTCCGTCCGGAAATTCTCTCGAACTCCGAAGGTGACCGGGAGGGCGATGTGCCCGAGTGGTGTAGATGACAGCCCCGAGATAACTCCATGGAAGGGGGCTGAGCTTGCCTTCAGTTTGGCCCTCGGGATCTGCATTTCGTCCATGGTCTTGGCGAACAAAATATTGAGGGCGCTGCCCCCATCGATGAGGACACTCTTAAGCTTGATGTTGCAGACCACCGGGTCCAAGACGAGTGGATAGCGCCCCGGGTGAACCACTCGGTCGGGATGATCCGAGCGGTCAAAAGTGATGGCCACCTCCAACCATCGTAGGTACTATGGGACCTCGGGTTGCGCCGCGTTGACCTCTCGGTCGGTTAGCTTCTGTTTCCTCTCGGATTCATAGGCTAGCGGCCCCCCGAAGATGTGATTGAGCTCGCCCACGAGGTCTCGAAAGGGCTCGGCATTCTCGGCCGTGTTGTTCTTCATGGCACCCGATGGACCGGCTTCATCAGTTGGCTTCTTATTGAGCTGTGTCGTATATTGCTTGGCGAACTGTTTATAGATAAAGCAGTCCTTAGCCGCGTGCTTGTGATTGGGATGATGCGTGCACTGAGCATTCATGATGGCGTCGTAGGCCGCGACTCGGGGGCGGCGTTGGGAGTTGGAAGTTGCGGCAACTAGATCTTCGGATCGACGCTTGCGGTCCTTTGGCCCCGATTGTTGTTGCCGTTATCCTTCTTAGGATTCGGCTTCCTCCCACTCGCTTGTCATCCCCTGTCGGCCGGTCTTGGCGCTGCTTTGTGGCATTATTGGATTTGGCGTAAGAATTTGCTGTCTCAAACATCCGCTTCACCGTCTTCGGTGGCTTGCGCCCGAACTTCCCGATAACACTCATCACGGACTCTTCTCGGAAGGCGGCGATGATGATGTCGTCGGTGATGTTGGGGATCTTGTTGCGCTTTTCGGAGAAGCGTCGGATGTAGTCCTTCAGAGGTTCGTCCGGCTTATGGATGATGTTGTATAAGTCGAAGTGGGTCCCAGGCCTTTCGAAGGTGCCCTGAAAGTTGGCGATGAAGTGGTCCCTTAGCTCACTCCACGAGCCGATTGAGCATCTTGGTAGGCTCGTGAGCCAATTCCGGCGAGTTGGCGAGGGCCACCGGTAGGTAATTGGTGTCACGTCCCGATTTTCGTTCGGGATTAAAAATCGTTTAATAATTTATTTTCAAGAAATTAAATAAAATGAAAAGCATATTAATCAAGTGAAAGTATTAAGAAAATAAAAATTTCCTTTCAAAATTATGGCTGGAAATATTTTTAAAATATTCTCCATGCCCTAAAGTACTCTCTGCAATTTTTCGTGAAATTTTGGAGCTCCAAAAATAATTTTAATAATACAAAGAACATTTAAGTAATTATTTAAATAAATTAATTAATCAGTAAATAATCTGGTTGAATTTTTATTAAATACTTTGAGTGTTCATCTAATTTCAGGATTTTTCTTGGAATTATTTGAGCATTGGAAGTATAGATAAAAATTCAAGGAAATTTAGAAGGAAAAGTCTGCTTTGCCTCCCTCTGCTACAGTGTCGTCTTCCTCCTAGAGCTGCCTGTGTACTGTTCATCCGAACAGCCATCTCTTTCCTCCCTTCGCAAATCCCGACGAATCACTTGTTCAAATCCAAAATTAATTGAGGGAAATTAATCCTCACCTCTTCCTCTCCACTTCCCCATAATTCCCCACCCAATCCCGCAATAATTCGTGGTGGATTTCGATTTTTGTTTCTTCACCGTTGAGCTCCACCATGGCCGGCCGATCTCCCTCCTCAGTGGTTTTCCCTTCAATTAAATTGCGAAAATCGGTTCCTCTCCTCTTCCTCATCAATTCCCACATGTTTCTCCCAATTATTAATGCTCTAATTCGCCGGATTGAACTCCACTTTGAGTGTCCGCCATGAATAGCCGGCCGGCAAGCTCCGCGACCATTCCCTTCCCGGCGCCCTTCCCCTCCCTCCCCGGCCTATAAAAGGGAGCCCTCAGCACCCTCCTCACTCCCCTCACACCACCTCGAGCTCCCTTGCTCTTCCTCCATTCCTCCGCTCGTTCTCTCTCCTCGGCGCCGGCGAACTCGGCCGCCCCTCCCCAGAGCCGAGAAGCGCCGCACCTTGCAACCATCTCCATCGGCCTCGCAGCCACCTCCTCTTCCCGGCCTCACCTTCATTTCACCCGGAGACCGTTGTGCGGCCGCCCATCCACCTCACCGCCGCAACTCCGGCCGGCTTTTACTCCTCACCCGTGCGCCGGTTGGGCGCGCCATCGACACCTACGGTATCGCAGCATCGCCCTCCACCTCGGCCAAGGCCCGTTTTTGCCCGGAACACACCGAAACCCCGTTGCCCGTGGTGCCTCTCCCTCAGCCTTGTCGCGCCACTTCCGCAACCTCTACCACCTCACCGATGTGTCTCCCGACATCGTCGTCTCCTTCCTCGACATTGCGGCATCATCCTCTTCCTCGTCCACCGCTCCCCGTCCTCGGATCGCCGCCGAGCTCGCCGTCCTTGTCGTCGCCGAGCGCCGGTTTCCTCGCGTCATGCGCTGCGCCGCCTCTTTCGCGTTGAGCACACGGTGAGCCGCCCCTCTCGCCATCCTTGCCCCCGTCGTCATCCTACTCTTTTCCTTCCAAAAATAATTAAAAATTGCCTAATAAATCAATTTAATTTCCGAATCTATTTAATGGTCCAAAACTTCTAAAATTCATATCTAATCCATACAAACTTGAAATTGGGCCATTCAAATTGTAAAATTCATCTAAAATTGAGCTCTACATGTTTTTTTACTTTTCTTGTATTGTTCTTTTGGTTTTTATTAGGGTTTTCCTTGTTTTGCGTGTCGGCGTGTAGACTTCGTCGTTTCGGAGGTTCGTGTTCGCGAGGAAAAGAAGTTTTGTTCGAAGGAGCAAGGCAAGTCATGTCATTTTGATCATATTGCTATTCCGTTTACAAAATTATGTTTATTTAAATTATTGCATTTTGCTTTATTAAATTCTCGCGTCTATCACTGTTTTATTTAGCCTTACCGATTCTCCTTGTTATAGCCCTACTACTTGTATTATGATCCTTGATAACCCTAGGAAAAATAAAACTAGTGAGCACTTTATATATGTGGTACTCACTAGCAAACTTAGGAATATGCTTAGCCCCGCTTGAATAGAAACAATTAGATGTTTTCAATAATTAGACTAAGGAATAACTTGTAAATGATGGAAATTTTGGCTGTTTAGCCATGGCAATAAATGTCCTCTTCAAAATTCCCAAACATGTTTTTGGCGGGCACGAGGTGCATGGTTTTGTTAGTCGCACCTCGGCGTCATAAGGACCAGGTCTTCGGGCCTCGTTGCAAAGCATTTCCGTACTACCACTGTCTAATGGGTAAGGCTTAACACGTCGACTAGTACGGTCGAGAAACAAAAAGACACGGATAGGGGTGGATGAAGCCCTAGGAAGGGTTGAAGCCCATGGGCCGACGTCTCGGCAAGTGAAGGCTCGAACGAGTCGAGATGCCCGGGGGCATAGGATTTGCTCGACCTGGGCACCCGCGGGGGAAGTCTATGTCGGTCTTCTTTGTTTAGGGCGGTACTAAGCGATGAGTTATGTCATGGCTTCCGTCCGTATGCCATGGTGGCATGTGGCACGTCGCAACACGTGAGGAAGACATGTCCGGTGGGTAAAGATGTACACCTCGATCGAGTAAATCTATTCGAATAGCCGCGCCTCGGTTATGGGCAAGCCGAGCAATGTACCCAAGTTAGAGTTTAATTCGTTTAAAACGAAAGATTTGGAGTTAGCATATGTTGGCTGAGTTAAGGCAAGATCGCGTTGGTGCGCGACTTGATAATAATTTGACCGGAGATAGGCTCGTGTTTATTAAAATGCCTTAAAATATTTAAATGCTTTGAAATGTGGTTTTACGCAAAATAACCCCGTATATGAATTCTTTGTACCCCTTGCATTATTTGCATTCTCCAGCATGGCTTGTTGAGTACGGTGGTTGTACTCAGCCTTGCAATTCCTTCCCTCTTTCGAAGTGTAGTGCTTCGAGTCGAAGACGGTGTTAGAGGACCAAGGCTCGGACCCGGTTGAGTTTGCTCGTGAGTGGAGCCGAAGCCCCGCTAGGATCGTCCTGCTTTTTCGCTGCAGTTTTCTTCGAGTGCGGGGACTAAGTGCCTCTTCTGTAAGTATATTTATACGCTTTAATTTACGTTTGGATCTGTGTATTGATTTGTCATTTTGTGTACCCTGGCTGGTCCTGGACAGGGAATTAATACACAAAATAGTCTGGAAATTTGGGATAAATTTCTGGGCGTGACAATTGGCCATGGCCTTATTGTCGCCTCCTGCTGCGCGGATGGCGAGAGTGTACACGGTAAGCCACGACTCGGGGTCGGTCTTGCCGTCATATTTCTCGATTCCGGTTGGCTTGAATCCATTCGGCCAATGCACTCGTCGAAGCTCCCGAGTGAAAGCTGGCACTCCATCGTCATTGCTATCGGGTGATCCCCTCCGATCTACCCGAGTGCGTTGATCTCGCTCTTGGTAGCGACAATCGAGGACTTCCCGAGATCACTCGGCGGGGTCCTCGCAGGGCTGGTTCGGTAGCCGGAGCCGTTGTTGCGGCGGACGCGGTGGTGGCGGGTGGACGTCCATGTTGCTTCTCGCGGGAGTCGGCCGTTTGCTCCTAATGCTTCTGCGTGGACTCGTGGCGTGGGCCTCTTGGCCTGGTTGTTGACCGGTCTGGCTCGGGCCTCTTGTAATCCTTTGACCTTAGCGGCGGGAGCCGCATCGGCGTTTCAGCCACAGACTCCGTCGGCCTTCGTGCTGAGGTGGAGGGATGACCGTTGGCTGTGGCTGCAACGATGGTCTTGATCTTATCTTGTATTGGAGTCACGTCGGTGGGCGCCGTCTCGATGACGGTGTCCAGGAGTGTGGGCGGCGACGGCGTTCGCTGCGGCGCTCGGAAGATATTGGTCGGATCGTCCGCTGCCCTTAGATCCTGCTTTCTTCTGTCGGCTTCCTCTTTGCGTTTCTTCTCCTCTCTTCCGCCGCCTTGCGCTCTTGCTCGATCCGGGCTCGCTCTTCTTCCGCAAGCCTGCGGGCCATGGTCGAGTCGGACTCGGCCTCCTCACCATGAGGACATCAAAGCACTTCGGCTTGTAGTCCTTGTTGCAGTCGGAGTCGTCGGCTCGTCCGAGGGGATGCCATAAAGGTCGTCAAAGCCTGAGGAACTTAGATACTCGTTGAGCTCTGAGGATGAGCATGAGCCGAATGGCTGGAGGATGACGGCGATCTCCCTCGATCCTGGGTTGCTCAGATCTGGATCGTTCCAGTCCGAGTCGAAGCTTGAGGACGTGGACTCCTCCGAGTGGGTCGACCTCGACTCGGAGGAGAGGATCTTGCCGTAGATCTCAGCGGCTTTTGGTAATCCAAACGGCGTCGAGAGGTCTTCTTCCGAGTAGATTGTTTTTGTTGGGGGGACGAGAAGATAGCTGCAGATCTCAGCGGTGTTCGGTAGTCCGAACGGCGCCGAATGAGTTTTTCGCTCGGAGAGGTGGGTGCATCTTGGAATCCAAGATTTCGTCGTAAATCTTGGCATTGTTCGGGAGCCCGAACGTTGCCGAGTGGGTCTCTGCTCCCGGTCCGAATCGAGTCAAAGAGGAGAGCTTGCTGAAGTCGTTGGCGGCAAAGTCGCCGACGCTTGAAGAAGATCCCATCGCGCTTGTCGGCGAGATTGTCGAGGAACTCTTGACGCGCGGGCCCCTACCTGGCGCGCCAACTGTCGAAACTTGGTTTCGGCAATAGAATTTTGGGGGTGCAGTCAAGATCGCCAAGCACAATGGGTTGGATGAAAAACAAGGTTTAGACAGGTTCAGGCCCTCTCGTGAGGTAATACCCTACTCCTGTTTCGGGGATTCGATCCGCCGAGTGTCTTTATTGATCTCGTGATCTTGTGTATCTAAAGTTGAAAGCTGATCTAACTTCTGATATCCTCCAAGAGACGTCCCTTACCCCCCTTATATAGTCTTGGGAGGCGGGCTTACAGATCGAAAACCCTATCTTACTCTAAGTCGGTTTCCCCAATCTTACCAAACCATGACTATGGGCCGTTTTGTTAGTGATATGCCCTAGAGGCAACATGGAGATGTTGGATATCACGTCATTGTTTATGTATAAATGAATAAAGTGTTATTCAGTTCCATGAAATAGACATCTTGTATTGATCAATAAGTACGTGACTTATTTATGAGACTCGATATGTATGAATCTATTTTTAAACGATCCTCGATCATATGTCATATTGTTGGAACAAATATGATTCTAAGATCGGCATGTTTATTGATTGATGATCATGTCTCATAGATCATGGTATGGAGATACCAAATCAATAAACATGGACATATGTGTTAGAAAACACATTGTTGGATAGACCCACCATGAGACACTACAGAATTAATGTGCCATTAGTTGGTCTCGGGTAGTGTTGGTACAAAGTCCTTAGACCTGAGATCACCATGGATTCCAACATGTGTAGTAGCCTACTTTGGGACTACCAAACGCTATTTCGAATGCGTATAGTTATAAAGGTAGTTTTCGGGTTTGCTATGAAACATGGAGTGGGATGTGAGTGATCAAGATGGAATTTGCCCCTCCTTTGGAGAGATATCTCTGGCCCCTCGAGGTAATGGATTATGGAAATGCATGGCCATGCTAAGTTGATTGAGGAGTCAATCAACGGACAGATAATCCAATACGGTTCGAGTGAATGGTTAAGCTATTGAAGGGATGGCACACATCTTGCCTATAGCTTAACCGGTATCGTGAGGCAAAGGGATTTGTGTACACATTACAGTTCGAGCCGATATTATATTCTTGTATACTATGGTGTCAATATGTGCTTGCTAGGCGCCGCTATTGACAGTCGGTGAGTTGGACTCGAGCCGACGATCGGCTAAGTTAGACTATAGCCGAAATCGAGTATACGTGAACCTACGTGGTCGCACGCTTAAGGGGATAGAATAGATATTCGAGTTGGACTCGGATACGGCTCGATCGGATAGGGATCCGATCGGATAGAGTCCTATGGGCTTACGACGTATGGGCGGCCAACTCTATGAGATACGGATGAGATCCGATTCAAAATAGAGTCCTAATCGGCCACTAGTCCCGTCGGCCAACTCTATATAAAGGAGGGAGGGGTGGAGAGCTGAATAGACGTCAATTGCATCGCGTGCAACGAAGTCGCCGAGATCAATCTCCACGGAAACCCTCCCCACTTTCGAGCCAAACCCTAGCCTTGCATCGCGTGCTAGCACACGGGTGTACGGCGTTCGTCCCCGGACGTGTGGATACGTAGAGGCGCCGCTACGTTGCACGCTCTTGATCGGCTGCGGTCGGGCGCATCGGAGCGAGGCGTGAGAACGCGGCGGACGACTCGAATCGGGCGATTGGCGAATCGGCGTCTCCGGAATCAGCTACTGTTTCGGATCGGATTGCCCCGATTGGCTATTCCGCTGCACTCTACTCCAATCGGTAACGATCTATCGGCCCTTACTTGCAAGTGTTCCTGGTTTGCGCGGTAAAAAGTTTTGTTTTCGGCTAGCGTAGCCTCCGCGTAACCCTTCAGTGGTATCGAGCTAATCTTGCTTAGTTCGGGTTTTAGATTGGATCCGGAACAAGTTTTGCGCACGGGTTGATTAGATCAATCGGTTTTACGGGATCTGTTGAGGAGAGTAGATGGTAATTGCGTTCCTTGATAGTGTATCGGAACGACGTAATGTGATTACGTCGAAGCAATTTCCAAATAACTCGGTTTGAGTTGGGTTCGAGATAGCGTTCCTTGATAGTGTATCGGAACGGTATAATGTGATTATACCGAAGCTATCTCGTAGTCCGACTTTGTTGCTGCCTCGCGCCTACGCAAACCATCTCCCTTGATAGTGTATCGGGACGGCATAATATGATTATGCCGATATGGTTTCCATAAGCGATTTCATAGATTGGATCTATGAATTTCGTGTGGTGTTCCGGCGCGCCCGGAAGCCCGCGAGGGCGGCTTCCCGCGGGACCGCCGTGTGCGTACCCCCTTATAGGTCGTCTCGATGCCGTATCTCTGCGATAGGTAGAAAACGTTTCTACGCCTAACTTGTTTTTGCAGAGAATGCTTTGAGATGGTATGGCCCTATTGTATGTATGAGATGCATGTGATGCATGTAATATTCTTTCATATGTGCAATCCCCGTAATATTCTTTCATACGTGCAATGCTTGTAATATTCTTTCACAACTCGCGAGTCGATGTAATCTTCAATTAGAGCTTCTATAGTAGTAGCTTAGTTTGAAGATATCAAGCATTCGACACTTGGAAGATGGTGCCGAAGATGGAGATCCTCGCGCCGACATGGAGATGGAGATCACCATGTGAAGGGGGCCATACTATTTCATTATATGCTATTCTTCTTGCTTTCATATGTGATATGTTTGTTTGATAGGATAGCATCCCTCTCAAAATTAAGTAGTAATGATGCCCTTCCAAATGTTGCACCCGCACCGTTATGCTCGTCAATGGTGGGTCTGCCAAAGCGAGTGCCATTCTCTATCATAACACGAGGGGTATATGTCGACATATACATGCAGGAGCATTTGGTTTACTTAACAAGGCTATCAAAACAGTTTTGGGCCTTGGGGCATAGGTTGGCGCCGGGGCATGGAGATGCCACACCAACAACAAGAGTCACATAGAGATGTGATTAGCAAGGTGTTGCTTACCGATGTTACTAATTTTCTAGCGTGATGCCAAAGCTCACTAGAAAATTAATTAACATGTGGATCTTGACCCAATACGTAACCTAGAGGGAAGGTGGAAAATACGTAATGAGAGTCTAATGTTAAATTGTTTAACAATAGACATAGCATAAAAATATGTGCTAAACTTTGCTTTTTCGTTGTAGAATAAATGGCGGCTAATACTACACCCGTACCTTTAATTTGCGATCTATTCTCGAAAAGGAAAAATTAAATGGAACAAACTTTATGGATTGGTATCGCAACTTGAGAATTGTTCTCAAGCAAGAACGTAAGGAGTACGTTCGGAACGTAAGGAGTACGTTCTTGAAGTACCCTATCCCGAGGATTTGCCAACTAATGCCACCGCAAGCGCACGGAGGGCTTATGAGAAGCACACTAATGATGCCCTAGATATAAGCCGTCTCATGCTTGCTACAATGTCCCCGAGCTTCGAAGCAATATGAGAGCAGCGATGCTCACACTATTATTCGGGGACTACGTGGCATGTTTGAGAACCAAGCTCGGGCCGAGAGGTTCAACACCTCAAAGTCCTTGTTTGCCGGGAGCTTGTTGAGGGGAATCCCGTCGTCCGCATGTGATAAAGATGATTGGCTACATTGAGAGTCCGGAAAAGCTGGTTTTCCCTTAGCCAAGAGTTGGCTACGATGTGATTCTCCGGCCGCTCCCTCCGAGCTTCGAGCCATTCATATTAAATTATCACATGAACAATATGGATAGGACCTTGGCTGAATTGCATGGGATGCTAAAGACAGTGAGGAGAGTATCCGAAAAATGGTCATCATGTGATGATGATGCGAAGGCTAAGCGCAAACCACTGTCAAGAAACTTTGCACCAAGAGGAAGTTAACTCCCGATGAGATCGCGAGTGCCTCTAATGCAAAGAAGGGCAAGAAGGGGTCGGCGGCATCGATGATCTTTTGCTTCTACCGCAAGGAGATAGGCCACCTTTGGAAAAGGAACGCAAGAAGTACATGGAGGATCTCAAGAAGAAGCAAAGTACGACTTCGCTCGGTATTAATGTTATAGACATTAATCTTGCTACTTCACCTACCGACTCTTGGGTATTTGATACCGGATCGTAGCTCATATTTGCAAATCGTTGGGAATGAGAAGAAGTAGAGGATTGAGAAGGGGCGAGGTGAACTGCGCGTCGGCAATGGAGCAAGCGTTGCTACGATTCTTGTCGGCACAGTACCACTTCATCTACCTTGGATTAGTTTTGGAATTAAATAATTGTTATTGTGTTCCAACACTATGTCAAAACGTTATTTCCGCTTCATGTTTGCAAGCGGAAGGATATGATTTTAGATCAATGAACAATGGTTGTTCAATATATCTCGAAGATATGTTCTATTTTCATGCTCCATTGGCGAATGGATTATACGTTTTGAATCTTGAAGCGTCTCCCATCTATAACATTAATACGAAAAGGCAACTCTCTAATGATATAAACCCCACGTTTATCCGGCATTGTCGCTTAGGCCATATAAATAAGAAACGCATGGAGAAGCTCCATAAGGATGGATTGCTTCACTCTTTTGATTTTGAATCATTTGAGACATGTGAGTCTTGTTTACTTGGTAAGATGACAAAGGCACCTTTCACGGGACACAGTGAAAGAGCAAATGACTTGTTGGCACTCGTACATACCGATGTATGTGGACCAATGAGCTCAACGGCCGAGGTGGTTATCGTACTTCATTACCTTTACCGATGACTTTAGTAGATATGGTTATATCTACTTAATGAGGCATAAGTCCGAATCCTTTGAAAAGTTCAAAGAATTCCGAATGAAGTACTGAGAATCATTTAGGGAAAACAATCAAGTTTCTACGATCGATCGTGGAGGGAATACTTGAGCCAAGAGTTTGGTAATCATCTCGAAAGATTGTGGAATTGTTCCACGCTTAACTCCGCCAGAACTCCACAATGGAACGGAGTGTCCGAACGGAGAAATCGCACCTTGTTGGACATGGTGCGGTCGATGATGAGCCAAAGTGATCTTCCGTTATCTTTCGGGGATATGCTCTTGAAAAACATGCGCTCACACTAAATAGAGTTCCATCTAAGTCGGTTGAAAAGACACCATATGAGATATGGACAGGGCAACCCCTAGTTTGTCTTTTCTCAAAATTTGGGGATGCGAAGCTTATGTAAAACGTTTACGGTCGACAAGCTCACACCCAAATCGACAAGTGCTTCTTTGTGGGATATCCTAAGGAAACTAAGGGATATTACTTTTATAATCGGGAACAAGGCAAAGTGTTTGTCGCCCGACACGGTGTCTTCTTGGAGAAAGAGTTTCTTTCAAGAAGGGTTAGTGGGAGCAGGGTGCATCTTGAAGAAGTTCAAGAAACACCAGAAAATGTTTCGGCGACCACGAACCACAACGGGAGGTGCAAAGTGTTGCGCCACCGGTTGTAGATACACCGCCCCACGGAGGTCCGAAAGATCACGTCGTGCACGACAGTACACAGTGTGGAACAACGTGATATATTGTTGTTGGACAACGATGAACCTAAGACCTATGAGGAAGCGATGGTGGGACCCGATTCCAACAAGTGGCTTGGAGCCATGAAATCCGAAATAGAATCCATGTACGACAATCAAGTTTGGAACTTGGTTGATCCACCGATGGTGTCATAACCATTGAGTGTAAATGGGTTTTTAAGAAAAGGCCGATATGGATGGAAATGTTCACATCTATAAGGCGCGATTGGTGGCGAAAGGTTTTAAACAGATTCAAGGAGTTGATTATGATGAAACCTTCTCGCCCGTCGCAATGCTTAAATCTATTCGGATTATCCTAACGATTGCTGCATATTTCGATTATGAGATATGGCGGATGGATGTCAAAACGGCTTTCCTGAATGGAAACCTAAGCGAGGATGTATACATGATACAACCTCGGGTTTTGTCGATCGAGAATCGCTGAAAGATATGCAAGCTACGAAATCCATTTATGGATTGAAGCAAGCATCTCGGAGTTGGAATATTCGTTTTGATGAAGTAATCAAAGGGTTTGGTTTCATCAAAAATGAAGAAGAGGCCTGTGTTTACAAAAGGTCAGTGGGAGCGCAATTGTATTTCTAATCTTATATGTGGATGACATATTCGATTGGAAATGATATCCCTATGCTTGAATCCGTCAAGTCTTCATTGAAAAATAGTTTTTCCATGAAAGACTTAGGGAGGCAGCATATATATTGAGCATTCGGATCTATAGAGATAGATCCAAGAGGCTAATTGGATTAAGCCAAAGTACATACATTGACAAGGTGTTGAAAAGGTTCAACATGCATGATTCCAAGAAAGGTTTCTTGCCTATGTCACATGGCATCAATCTTAGCAAGAATCGGTGTCCTCGGACACATGATGAGCGGAATAAGATGGGTATGGTTCCATATGCTTCGGCAATTGGATCCATCATGTATGCCATGCTTTGTACACGCCTGAGATGTCTCGTACGCTTTGAGTGCTACGAGCAGATACCGTCGAGATCCAGTGAAGGTCACTGGATCTGCAGTAAAGAATATCCTTAAGTACTTGAGAAGAACTAAGGATATGTTCCTAGTCTATGGAGGTCGGAAGAGCTCGTTGTAAGTGGTTACACCGATGCTAGCTTCCAAACAGACAAGGATGATTATAGATCACAATCCGGGTTCGTGTTCGCCGAACGGAGGCGCATCACTGGAAGAGTTCCAAGCGGGATACCGTTGCTGATTCTACAACGGAGGCCGAGTACATTGCTGCTTCGGAAGCCGCAAAGGAGGCTGTTTGGATCAAGAAATTCGTTTCGAGCTTGGTGTGATGACTAGTACGACGGTCCAATGTCTCTCTATTGTGACAATAGTGGAGCCATTGCGCAAGCCAAGGAGCCGAGGTCACATCGAAGTCCAAACACATACTTCGGCGATATCATCTCATCCGCGAGATTGTGGACAGAGGTGATGTCAAGATATGCAAAGTGCACACGGATCTCAACATAGCCGATCCGCCGACAAAACCTCTCCCTCACCGAAGCAAGAGGCGCACACAAGAGCAATGGGTATTAGATACTTACATGATTGACTCTAGTGCAAGTGGGAGATTGTTAGTGATATGCCCTAGAGGCAACATGGAGATGTTGGATATCACGTCAATGTTTATGTATAAATGAATAAAGTGTTATTCAGTTCCATGAAATAGACATCTTGTATTGATCAATAAGTACGTGACTTATTTATGAGACTCGATATGTATGAATCTATTTCTAAACGATCCACGATCATATGTCATATTGTTGGAACAAATATGATTCTAAGATCGGCATGTTTATTGATTGATGATCATGTCTCATAGATCATGGTATGGAGATACCAAATCAATAAACATGGACATATGTGTTAGAGAACACATTGTTGGATAGACCCACCATGAGACACTACAGAATTAATGTGCCATTAGTTGGTCTCGGGTAGTGTTGGTACAAAGTCCTTAGACCTGAGATCACCATGGATTCCAACATGTGTAGTAGCCTACTTTGGGACTCTACCAAACGCTATTTCAGAATCGTATAGTTATAAAGGTAGTTTTCGGGTTTGCTATGAAACATGGAGTGGGATGTGAGTGATCAAGATGGAATTTGCCCCTCCTTTGGAGAGATATCTCTGGGCCCCTCGAGGTAATGGATTATGGAAATGCATGGCCATGCTAAGTTGATTGAGGAGTCAATCAACGGACGGATAATCCAATACGGTTCGAGTGAATGGTTAAGCTATTGAAGGGATGACACACATCTTGCCTATAGCTTAACGGTATCGTGAGGCAAAGGGATTTGTGTACACATTACAGGTTCGAGCCGATATTATATTCTTATATACTATGGTGTCAATATGTGCTGCTAGGCGCCGTATTGCAGTCTGGCGAGTTGGACTCGAGCCGACGATCGGCTAAGTTAGACTATAGCCGAAATCGAGTATACGTGAACCTACGGGTCGCACGCTTAAGGGGATAGAATAGATATTCGAGTTAGACTCGGATACGGCTCGATCGGATAGGGATCCGATCGGATAGAGTCCTATGGGCTTACGACGTATGGGCGGCCAACTCTATGAGATACGGATGAGATCCGATTCAAAATAGAGTCCTAATCGGCCACTAGTCCCGTCGGCCAACTCTATATAAAGGAGGGAGGGTGGAGAGCTGAATAGACGTCAATTGCATCGCGTGCAACAGAAGTCGCCGAGATCAATCTCCACGGAAACCCTCCCCACTTTCGAGCCAAACCCTAGCCTTGCATCGCGTGCTAGCACACGGGTGTACGGCGTTCTGTCCCCGGACATGTGGATACCGGTAGAGGCGCTGCTACGTTGCACGCTCTTGATCGGCTGCGGTCGGGCGCATCGGAGCGAGGCGTGAGAACGCGGCCGGACGACTCGAATCGGCCGATTGGCGAATCGGTGTCTCCGGAATCGGCTACACTTGTTTCGGATCGGATTGCCCCGATTGGCTATTCCGCGCACTCTACTCCAATCGGTAACGATCTATCGGCCCTTACTTGCAAGTGTTCCTGGTTTGCGCGGTAAAAGTTTTGTTTTCGGCTAGCGTAGCCTCCGCGTAACCCTTCAGTTGCCTTATCTCAATCGGCAATCGTAACACCCAAGTCATATTTGGTTTACATATATGATAGGTGCAATCTATCCCTACCTCCAATCGGATAAACTTGCTATGTAGATACCCGATTGTCATAATCTCCACATTCATGCTTGATGATTCCAGCATGACACAAAGAACTTTGAAATGGAAATTGTTTCCCTTTTCGCTTACCCAAAGGGCGTAGCCATGATACACTCTTACCGTAGAGAAAGCAAACTGTGAGTGTAAGGAACTTAGAGATAGATTTTGTCTCGCTTTCTTCCTGCTAACCCGTATCATATCTTTACGAGTAGAAGTTCTCAGCTTTCAACAAAACGAGAAGGAGACTATAGGTGCAGCCTGGGCTAGGTTCTTAACTCTGATCCAATCCGGTTTTGACTTAAATTTACACGACCATGTGTTGTTACAACATTTCTGATTAGGTCTTGCCAAGGAATATGCCCTATACCTTGACATCACAGCCGGCGGTTCATTCTCACATAAAACTCCGACAAAAGGAAGAAAATCCTAAGTCATATCTTAGAGAACACCTCCTTCATCGAAGAATATCATGAACCACTGCCGGAAGAAGTCAAGGCAAGCGATGAGGACCATTCTCAAGTCGAATATGATCCTTTTCCATACTCATCCCAAGATCCGGTTGTAGAATCCTCACCCGAACAAGAAACACCGAAGGAGGAAAAAAAATTCAATCTTCGGAGTTTTCTTTCATATTCGAGAACAATCTTTTCAAAGATTATAGAAACACCTCGAATTTCTACTAAAAAAGAGACCACTGGTTCAAGTTTCTCCTCCTGTGCCTCTCGAGGATAAATTCCTTAGGGAGATCGTGAAGGGGTTAACGTCCATTATTGTAACACCCCCCGCAAATCGAAGACTTAAAATTCAAAATTCAAAATTGAGCTTACAAAATTGTTTGAATTATTGCATCTTGTCGTAAATTTTGCCTCTTATTGCGAGTTTTACTGCGTGTTATAAATGAAAAATTTACTTAAAAGGCGAAAAAGTCAAAAAAGGATTCAAAAACCATAAAAGGAAAAGAAATTGCAAAATAAATATTATAAATAAAAATTATAAAAATATACAATTGGAAAAACTGAGGTTGATAAAAGTTTATTTTGAGATCAAAATTTTATTTTTGGAAAATGTAAAACAATTATTTAATTATAAATAAAGAAAAATATATAATAATAATAAAGTTGGGTAAAAGACTAAAAATTTAAAATTTAATTAAATTTATTCTGGGGCAAAATCTTATTTTTAATTTAATTGGTTTTTTAAAAATAAAAAATAATAAAAAATCAGAAAAAAAGAAAAATTGCACTATTCATTGCCGCCACGTCTTCGACCCGGCCCTCTCCGCGCGCGCGCGCGCGTCGCGTCGTCTTGTGCGCGCCGACACGCGCGCGCGCGCCCAGCGCCGACCGCGTCGCGCGCCCTTGCGCCTTGCGCCACGCGCCGCCGCGCTGTTCCCACATGCGCCCGTGCCACACGTCGCCGACGCCACGCCCGGCCCCCCTCTTCCCTCCGGCCGTACCTATAAAAGGGCGGCCCAAGCCCTCTCTCCCTCACCACACCACCCATCCCCTCCTCCCCCGCAGCAAGCCACGCCGCCACCGGAGCTCCACCACCGCGCCGACGCCTCCTTCGCCGGTAAGCCCCCTTTCCCGTAGCCACCGCCCCACGCCGCGTGCCCTCGTGCACCGGCTCGCAAGAGAGAGTGGGGAGAGGAGAGGAGAGAGAGGAGACAGAGGAGGTAGGAGGAAGAAGAAAGAAGCGGAGGGAAAAATAAAAAAATAAGGAAGAAAAGAAAATAAGAAAAAGGAGAAGAAAAGAAAGAAAAGAAAGAAAAAGAAAAAATATTAGGAAAGAAAATAAATTTTGGGAAAATATTTGGGAAAAGTTTTTAGAAAAATACATGTTCTTTTCTTGAGATAAAACTTTTAATTTTGGAATTAATTAAAGGTTAAAGTATTAATTATCATGTAAATTGATTTATTCAATTATCACTTTAGGAATTTTTTTATAATTTAGTTTGTTATTAAATATTAATTTTAGCATATCGATTTTTAAAAATTGAAAATTCTAAATAGTGTCGAGCTTTAGGGTTAATTTTTTCGAATTCGATTATTTAACTTTAGGGTTTGTCTACGATAAATTTGGAGATAAAATGTTGAATTAATCATTCTTTTCCCTGTATTATATTTTTGAATCGTCGATCATAATATTTCTAAAATTTAAAAGAGGATTAACTTGGAATAATATCACCTCGTAATAAATTAAATCGGTAAAATCGCAAAACTTTAAACTATTATAACTTGCTCATTTTAACTAGGATTTTATCGAGACTCGAACCTAAATTGTTGGAGTCGCCTTTATGATTTTATTTAGCATTTTGGTGATTTTATTTGAATTCTAATCGAATTCAATCGAATGTTTCGCACGTATATAAATAGAGTCCGAGGGAGCACCTGAGTGCGTTGAAGACCCAGGTCAACAAGGTTGCGAGCAAGGCAAGTCATCACTACCCTTGAACATATTGAACCCGCTTGCGAACTTATGTTTGTTTAAAATCAAAAGTGCATGCTATACACATATGAACTTTCCTACTTGTTATATGGCATGCCTTGACATTGATCACCTGTATATATATTCTTTGTAACCTATGACATGACGTGTCCGAAGGAAATCTTCGGTATTGCTTAACCATGCTAAATTAGATTCTTGCATATTCATATTTATCAAAGGCTATATGCTTGGGCAACTACCTTGGGGAAGATGGTTGATATTCGACATATGAAGACATGAGCGCCACTTTGCCTTGACAATGATGACAAGAATCTTTGATGAAAAGCAAAAAGACAAAACCAATGTTTTAGACTAGGGCGGCTGAATGATTTGGGTGGATTCCGGAAAAGGCAAGTGCCGACCCTAGTCAATTAAGGACCGAGCCATGAGATAGCCGGGAAACGAGCCAGTACAACCATATTTCTCGAATGGGTATAGACCTAGCAGAGTAGATAGCCGAGCGGAGGCGGTACCCCTGCATAGTGGTTCTTATGTATGAGATGAGGCTAAGAATGGATGATTGAAAATCGGAATTAATTACAACTTAAAGAATGAAGTTTTCCCTTACCCCGGAAGCGCCAGAACTCCTCACACTGCTACAAAAGGACGACTAGAGTGCATGAGGGCTCAAGTTCATGGAGCGGGTACTGCCATAGAGAGGTTATCGAAAGGCTTTGCCGTGACCGTCTCATGTGTTGGGACGTAGGCTCATTTGTTGGGCAGTCACGGAGTACGGGTAAAGTGTACATCCACTACAGTGTGAGTGAATCAATCTATTCGAATAGCCGTGCTTGCGGATATGGAGCATCGTGACAAGACTTTCACTTGGCTATACTCAAAACTTTAAAATGATGGGATGGGCATGCATGATGATTTTTTTGTGCTGGTGGATCAACTTCTCGAAAGGCGAGAAGGGGTAGACCCCATAAAATCATGACGATCTAGTGGCGGGAAGCTATCCTTGGGATCACAATGGATAGTGGACAGAACCATCACTGATTAAATGAACTATGGAATTAAAACTTGATCAGTCTTAGGTCTTAGGTTTGTGAAAAGAATTGCAAAACTGGCTTTATGCAAAAGACCCACAACCGTTCTTTGACTATCCCCTATCATATGCATCCTTGTGTGTGGTGACTTGCTGAGTACGGTTGGTACTCACCATTGCTATACGCACAAACATTCAGATGTAGGCAATGAAGACCCTGAAGATCCGTACGCGTATTACCAGGAGCGTGTGGAAGATGATGGCATCCAGTAGGTCTTAGCTCCGGTCATTGCCTGTGGCAATGGCGTGCCGCTACCTTCTTTCCGCTGCCTTATCTATTTTCTGCTTTTGGTTGTATTCCGGACTTTGGTCCTATGTTCTAGACATTGCCTTCGGGCCCTATATTGTAATATTTTGTGTGTGTCGATGAATGTATCGTACACTGGATGATTCAGCAATGTATTCGTGGGTACCAAACTACTCGATCCAGGAAAATGGTACTATGAACACGATTGATTCCTGTTAAAAAAACGGGGGTCTACAAAGCCATGAATGGTTGGAATAGTGTGAACTGTCGTCCGAAGCAATTCGGATTGGTTCATCTTCACCAACAATTCATTGCAATATAAGGGGAACTCCGGTTAAGGTTCTCTACAATCGCACCATCTGGGCAAATATCATTTCAGATTCCTTAGCGTTGACACTCCTAGGTGACAAACCGTTGACCCCGATCAATAAAACTCTTAAAACTCCTTCGGAGGTATTCTTGAAAGTTATGAGATTTTGCAGAACGTGACTATGAGTCATGAGAATCTTGAGGCAATACTAGACTTTCATGTGTTCGAAGTTTTAGACTTCGACATTCTAATCGGGCATCCTCTTGAAAAGCTTTTCTTATATGTGCCAAAATTGGGAGTATCAAACTCAGGAGAGAATCATTTTTCATTCCTATTTTCAGAGCTATGAATACCATAGCCGAACCCTCTCCTGAGTGTGAGCCTATCGAGGAAGTTTTGAAGGTTTCTCCTTTTGAATCCCCAGAATCCGTGCTTGAGAAAGAAGCTCACTTCTTTACTCAAGAAACAGACGATTCTGGAGAAACAATCGAGCTCCCCAAGACGGAACCACCATCACGACCTTCGATAGAGTTAAAACGCTTACCATCTGGCTTTCGATATGCTTTTCTACACAGAGATACAGAATCCCCTGTCATCATAAGTGACAAGCTTTCCGAGGAGGAAACTTCAAAACTTATCTCCATCTTAGAAAAACATCGATCTGTTCTAGGTTAAGTCCCACTCTCTGCACCCATAGCATCCCTAGTGATCCAATTCTCACTCCATATAGGGAACCTCAAAGGAGGTTGAATAATGCAATGAGAGTAGTGGTGAAGAAATATGTCTTGAAACTCCTTCATGCCGTGATAATTTATCCCGTTCCCTATAGTGAATGGGTTAGCCCAGTTCAGGTAGTGCCAAAGAAGGGGGGTATGACGGTCGTTGCAAATCCTCAAAATGAATTAATTCTGTAACATACTGTCATGGGATAGAGAATGTGTATTGACTACCGAAATCTCAACAAGGCAACTAAGAAAGATCACTTTCTGCTTCCTTTCATCAATGAGATGTTAGAGCGGTTAGCCAATCATTCTTTCTTCTATTTCCTTGATGGGTATTCTGGCTACCATCAAATTTCCATCCATCCCAACGACCAAAGTAAGACCACTTTCACATGCCCCTATGAAACGTATGCCTATCAGAGGATGTCCTTCGAGTTGTGTAACGCACCCGCTTCGTTCCAAAGGTGTGTGATGTCTATCTTCTCAGACATGATTGAGCAAATCATGTAAGTTTTCATAGACGATTTCTCCGTCTATAAAAAATTGTGATCATTGTATCGAGAATTTAGATAAGGTCTTACAAAGGTGCAATGAGAATGACCTGGTATTTAATTGAGAGAAGTGTCATTTTATGGGCTGTGAAGGAATAGTTCTTGGACACCTTGTGCCCGAGAGAGGGATAGAGGTGGACAAAACCAAAATCGATGTTATCGAAAAACTTTCACCTTCTATCAATATCAAGGGAATCCGAAGCTTTCTAGGTCATGTAGGGTTCTAACGGCAGTTTATTAAGGATTTCTCTTAAATCCGCTAGACCCCTCACGAACCTCTTAGCTAAAGATGTTCCCTTTGACTTCGATGATGAGGGTCTGCACTCATTTAGTATGGGTGCGGCGACGGCTAGGGCGGCCATGGAGCGCTGCCGGACATGGCCGACGAGCGGCGACACATGGGTTCGCGTGGGGAGGGAGATGGGGAGCGCGGCAAGCTCGGGAGAGAGAGGGGAAATGAGTGGGGTGCGCGGGGAGTGGTTTATAGGGGCTCGGGAGGCGGTGACGAGGCCGGGGTGGCCGGGAAAAGCAGCCGACGTGGGGACGGCCAGTGCGGGTGAGTGAGAGGCGGTCGGTAACAAGTTACTTCTTTTAGCATCTATTGGACGATCAAGCAAGAATAATATTGCCACCTGATGAAGGGATGCCTAATACGACAGGCCAAATTGAGTTACAACCTATACCTAGTTATGATATTCATTTCTTAAAGAGAAGTTATGCCAGATATAGCAGAGAAGGGAAATGTTGGTCATTTACCGGTGAAGGAAGCATTCTGCATCCAGTGTCAGGGTTCAGCAATGCAATAAGATCAATCATATCCTCTAAATTTAGCGTAATACCAGTTTCTTCTTCAACCCGTCAGTAATGAAAGCACCATTATCAGAAGACCCGTCACATGCAACTACTGAATAGTTGCTATACTACAAATTCTGGTGAACTTTTGGCTCAATGGTCATCATATATAGTATTACTATGGTCTGTGAAGTACCAGACTGGAAAAAACCGGATGAGTGCTAGTGTTACTCATTTCCTACCACAACAGAAATACAGTAGATAGCCTCTATATAAAGAAAAAACAGGTATACTAACCTCACGAAGTGCAGTGCCAACAAAATCTCCTTTTTCATCATCTACCATCCCAGCAGGTAGTTCCAATATAAATTTTCCAATAGGAACTCTAACCTAGAGTTTTCAGAGCGGTCAATACTCAACAGAAGGCTCTGCGATCAGAATATTAACCATTCGCTTAATATACCTGTTCTGTAAGAACAGCATAAGTTTGCCCTTTAGACTCCAAAAGAATCAACACAGCAACTGCAGGTCCTCTTGCAAATACGATTCCTGGAACCTGGATATATTGTCAAAACTCAAAATATAATACAAACAAAATCCACTTACTGTGAAATACTACACATCGACCATATCTAATTCAACAAGATAGAAGGAATATCAGCGAATTTAGGAAAGATATAGATAGACATCGTACAACAATTTGATTGGAAACCATAACCATTTAGTGCCACAATCAAGGCAAAACCTTGTGCCATTAAAACTCACTTGTGTGGAGGCTATGGTTAAGTTACATTCTGCATCAGAAAATCATGGTGAATGCATATTTCAGATGAAAACATCTACTTCTAACAACCAAAACTTGAGATCTTCATATCAGTGTCGGTAGCAATAAATTTTCAAGGATGAGTTCCCAAACTGAATGGTATATCATCACTTCATTACAGCCTTACTGATTTGGCATCACTTCATTACAGCCTTACTATTCTTGATTTGGCACCAGAACAGTTCGCAGGGTCAGATTGATTGTTTCATTTGAATGAGTCTGTGTCATTCAACAAAAGACTGTAAAAGGTAAAAATTTAATTGTTGAACTGAAGAAGCATAAAGTTAGTACATGGTATGCATAGCTAATGCAAAACAACAGAGTAAGGAGTTTGCGGTAGAGGATTGGAGGAAAAAAACTGTAGAGATCAAATAGTGCTTTTGGCTAAATAAGCAACAAAATCAGTTCATTATATTTGGCTAAATCACAATCGGATAAGTTTATTATCTTTTGAGGTAGTCATAGAAATATTTTACCAAAAAAATAAGCAGTTTTCAACAATCATTATCTATGTAAGAATGCAAGCATCTATTCATCTAACTACAAATGAAAACTTTCACTCCTGCATTTAATTAGCAATTTTAACATATGGATTCTATTAACAATGCATAAATGATGAAAAATAAGGTACCTTTAAATTTTTAACCTACTTATTTAAAAGATAGGATCGATCAAAATCTCAAGCCCAACAAACCATTCAGATTTACACCATGCAGACAGGGCACCATGCAGAATAAACATCTCAAATTTTGGTAAGGAATATAAATGAATCAGAGAAGAATGAGTGATGGCTTGACTCGCCAAAGGCTATGATGGCAGACCTGCTGCAACCAGAGAATGAAGGCGGGCGCGCGGCGAGGAGGAGACGGCGGTCGGCTCCGGCGGAAGGGCGCGACGAGGGGCTGGCGAGCCATGGTGACGGGCGCGCGCGAGGACGTGAGGAGTCAACGGCGGCGCCTGATAGTCCAGCGGGCGCGTGCGAGGACGCGACTCCTGGCTCCCGGCAGTCAAGCTGGCGTGCGCGAGGAGGAAAAATGCCAAGCACAAAGCACAATTAGTGTGTTAGTGACATGACTATACTATTACGATGGTATTCTGGTCCCGAGTAGCCATTCTGTATTCTCCCAAAAATCACCCGAAAATCAATGTTTTTATGCAAAAATAAACCCGAAAAGCACCGGCGGATAGTTTAAGAAGCGAGTCTCGCTGGTTGACGGCTCCACCGCTTGCCCCGCCCCCTCCGCTCCCATCCATGACTCCGCCGCCACCCCACCCGCGCCGGCCCCAAATCGCCGCCAGATTAGGTGCGGTTCAGCGACGGCTTGGCCATGGCAAGAGACAATGACCCCCTCCGCTCCCATCCACGACTCCGCCGCCACCCCATCCGCGCCGGCCCCAAGTCGCCGCCAGATCTAGTGCGGGGGGTTATAGTTTAGGGTCCTCGGCATGACTGATTCTATGCCACCTTCCCTCCCCTCCTCCTCATGCGGTGAGGTCCTCATCGCCTCGCCGGCCCCTCCTTCCCCTACCTTCGCGGCTGGTCTTTTCCCTTCGACTCCGACGCGGCCCTCCACCCCAAGGTATGATGCGACCTACCACACGCCCACCGGTTCTTGCAACGCCCTGCCTACCGTGTGATGTGATGCGCCTTGTCTCGCCTTCAGGTGTGCGTCCAGACGAGCACCTCCGCCGGGTTGGACCAGATCCTCCCGGCTCTTCTACCACAAGGTTGTCAATGTCATGCATTTCCTGCTCTTCGTCGAGGGCAAAGCGACCAAGCCCCAAGTCGTAGGGGTCCTTGAGTCCATTCCTGTGGGTCACCTTATAGTATTTCGAGATTCTTTCCTTTACTTTTCTGTTCCAACGCCAAATTCTCGAGCTAATTTTAGGGCGGATTTTTGCTCTTGGGGCGGCAAGGGGTGAAGGTGGTGTACAGACTTAGGAACTTGAGGAACAGCAGCCCGTGAGGTCAGCTTGGTCCTCTCATTCCATTGCCTTCGATTAGATTATTGTTTCTATATCACCTTCTATTCTCGCTACCAGCCACGGTAAAGGATTTCTTTCATTTTATAAAGTTCGAATTGAAGGCATGGTTCTTGGTGAAGCCATATCCCTTTAGTAGCGAAGGATGAAAGAGGCCTTTTGCAGACTAGGAATGCCATGTTGTTAACACTGTACGCGCTTCGGTCGCTTGGTACAAATATGGCCGGGAATAGCATGTGTACGATTATGGATTTCCTCGGCCGATACCGCGGGGATTTGACCTAACGCTTAACGGATAATTTCTTGTATTTTCTCTTGTTGATTGGCAGATCAAATCAACTGGCACGCTCTACGCATTGTAGGCAGCTAGGAAGGACCTGCACTGGAGTCAAGCAGATCTCCCAGGCCGGCGCGTGAGAGAGATTTCTCGTCAACACGCTTCTTGGCACGCCCGGTGGGACCATCTTTGTCAGCTAGACTCGGACGAATAGACTCAGCCGGCAAGATGGCCGACTCCAAGATCCCTGGCATCACACAGGACAATGTCGTACCTGTAAAAATGGACCAATTATCGGCTGAGCAGCAAGCCGAGTATAAGAAGATGGTGGAGGAACTCCAGAACAATTACCTTCAATCCTTCACTCAAACAAGGTCTGGAACGGTCCACCAAAAATACAAGTTCAGCCTCAACGATACTATAGCATCCTCGTCGAGTGATGCGAAGGGCAAGCGAAAGTGGAAGAACCAACTCAAGTGCGGGATGATCGGGCCGTGTACTCTTTACAAGATCGGATCGACTCGGCCGTCCATCACGCGTTGGTCAACCAGAGCAGCATCCTGGTCAACACCCTCAACAATATGATTTCTCATGTGGTCGATGCCAAGGTGGCCGAGCAGCTGCAAAGAGGTCCTACATATTTCACGAATGGCAAGTTTCCCAACTACAGGACACTAGTCACCCAAGATCGGCCGCTTCCGTTAATAGCACGCCCAACCCGCCGGGAGGAGTCGACCACTTGAGCCCAAGCGGGACGGCCGTGAAACCAGCGGTCACTATTTTAAACCGACAACGCCGCCGCCCCAAGGTCAATTCGACATGTTTCACCATAATCGGCGGCCGAGCCGATTGATCATGGCGTACAGCAGAACATCGGGGACGACGGCTATTTCAGACCCGCCAACACCACCACCGGAATCCCGGCCGCCACCCGCTGATCATCGTTACCAATACCAAGGGGGTCGTCAGGATCATCATTACCGACCTCAGACACCTCCACAGCTGTATCGGCAGGCACGTATGCCGTATGACCCATACGAGCCGATACAGCAAGATAATAGGACCTGGGCCGAGCTAATCGCAGACGTCATGCGAGATCAGTTCGGCCTCAAACCAAAAGACTCAGGGAATATGTACCGGTACCCTTACCCGGAGCATTTCGAAAGAATTCCATTACCCAACCGGAACAAAATCCCGAATTTCTCTAAATTCTCAGGACAAGACAATGTATCTACTTACGAGCATATCAGCCGATTCTTAGCACAATGTGGTGAAGCACCGGCTACTGACCCTTTGAGAGTGCGGCTTTTTCCCCTTTCTCTTTCAGGATCGGCTTTCACTTGGTTCTCCTCGTTGCCTTACAACTCGATTCAGAGTTGGGCCGATCTTGAAAAACAGTTCCATAGCTATTTTTATTCTGGCAACCATGAAATGAAGTTGTCGGACCTCACCAGCATCAGGCAAAAACATAATGAATCGGTCCAGGACTACATTCAGCGCTTCAGAGAAATGAGAAACCAATGCTACAGCCTGGTGCTATTGGACGCTCAGCTGGCCGATTTAGCCTTCCATGGTCTGATCGCGCCAATCAGGGAAAGATTCTCTGCGCAGGACTTCGAAAGTCTAGCCCACCGGCGCGAGGGTAACGGCCCATGAACAACGTTTCCAAGAAACTAGGAAGGTGTCAAAACCATAACACAAGTCGTCGTCGACTCAGATTATGGATCCGACGACGACGAAACAGAAGTAGCGGCAGCCGAATGGGCTAAGAACAAGAAGGCCATCGTCTGCCCGTGGCTTCTCAAAACGGCCAAAAAAGAGAAATACGATTTTGACATCACTAAAGCCGACAAAATCTTCGACCTGCTACTCAAAGAAAAGCAAATTCAGTTGCCCGAAAATCATGTGATCCCGTCGCCGAAGAGCTGAAAAGAAGAAATACCGCAAGTGGCACAACTCTACATCTCACGCCACGAACGATTGCAAAGTCTTCAGACAGCAGATTCAATCGGCCATCGAGGCCGGGAAGTTGAAGTTTGCTGACTCGAGTCGGCCCATGAAAGTGGACGGCAATCCGTTCCCGGTCAACACAGTCCATGCCGGTCTCGGACGAATTGTCGCAGAGGAACAACATGCGGCTTAGCCGATACGGCGATCGAGGCCGAAACGGAGAGGGCCGATAGGAAACCCCTCTACACAAATCAACATGGTGCGCCCGGTTATCGATCGGCCGGCGGCCCGATCCGCGAACGAGCGGATACCACCGTCAATACCGGTTTCGGCGTGAAGAAAGCTACGACGAAGTACCTCGCCGGCATGATCCAAGAGTCCAAAGCCAGCGGAACATGGCAAGCCATGACGATCCACATTGGCATTGCGGCTTCTTCAGGCATTGCTGGGAATCCGACATGAGACTACCAACACTGGAAGCGCCCGGCATGTAACGACCATCACGGTCATGACGAACACAGAGCTCGTCAACGGCAAGTCCAGTCCGTTTCATTCCCGAGCCGTCCAACTAAACCGGATACGGCGACCGGTCCACGATCGGCTCGGCCCGGTCCATCAAGACTTCTTCGTTGACGAAAATCAAGATGGGGACGATTGCAACAACGAGGAGGCCGACAAGGAGGGACCGGCCAATCCCCAGTGGTGCCCGTCCGATCTATTTACAAAGACTCAGAAAAGGAGAATTCAGCGGCTTAAGCGTGAAGGAAGAGAGGATGAGGTGGCACAAATGATATACGAACAACGCCGTCGGCTAGGCAAGATCAAGAGACGGTGGGTACCCAGCGGGAGAACACTACGGCCACCGAGGAGCAAGGCGGAGAGAGCCCCCGCCGACCGAGCCGGAAGGGCAGCCAAAGGGAAAGGTAAAGCTGCCGCATCGGTCAACATGGTCTTCGTGTTGCCCGCCGTCGGTGCCCCGAAGCCGACGCAGATACCATTGAAGATGACCGGCAAAACTAATGATCTCCCAGCACTGGCCATTTTCGACAAGCGGAAGGAACCGAAAATCGACATCCGAAGCCGTTGTACGTTAAAGGTTTCGTCAACGGTAAGCCAATTTCCAAAATGCTAGTCGATGGGAGCGGCGGTCAACCTCATGCCTTACGCAACTTTTCGAAAGCTCGGAAAAGGAGCCGAAGACCTGATCAAAACCAACATGGTACTCAAGGACTTCAGCGGCAACCCATCGAGAGACCAAAGGCGTTCTCAACGTCGGCGACCATCAGCAACAAAAGCGTGCCCACGACGTTTCTTGTCAACGACGGAAGGGGTCTTCTGCCTGCTGCTCGGAAGGACTGGATCCATGCTAACTGTTGCATCCCTTCTACAATGCACCAGAGCCTCATCCAGTGGGACGGCGACAAGATCGAGATCGTGCCAGCCGATAGGTCAGTTAGTATCGTCAGTGCCGATTTGCCGCTTTGGGAAATCGAAGGCATCGAATGTTTATCGGGAGAGTCGGCAAGCCGATTTTCTAAACGTGTCCAATTCAACAATACAGCCCATCGGAAGCGACGAGCGGCTTTGCTTTGAACAAGACATGGTGGAGGGATCCAGCGTGCTCGGCGTAGCCACCGCGGATGAAGACGATGGCAAGTTAGGACAGGGCTTCACATCGGCCGACGAGTTAGAGGAAATCGACATCGGATCTGGCGACAAGCCAAGGCCGACGTACATTAGTAAATATTTATCTTCTCTTTGTAGATCCCAACTTATTGAATTATTAAAAGAATATAAAGATTGGTTCGCGTGGGAATACTTCGAAATGCCTGGTCTAAGCCGATCGATAGTGGTCCATCAGCTGCCAATCAAGGCAGGATATCGGCCATTCAAACAACCTCCCAGGAGGTTCAAGGCTGACATGTACGACGCAATTAAGGCCGAAATCACTCGGCTATACGACGCAGGGTTCATTCGGCCGTGCCGATATGCCGAATGAGTCTCTAATATCGTTCCGGTATTAAAAAAGAATGGCAAACTTCGAGTATGCATCGATTTCAGAGACCTAAACAAGGCAACTCCAAAAGATAAATACCCAATGCCAATAGCCGAGCCTCGCTTGTCGACGCCGCCTCGAGCCACAAAATCATCGGCTTCATGGACGGCAATGCGGATACAACCGAGATATTCATGGCCGAAGAGGACGTCCATAAAACAGCTTTTTGATGCCCAGGCGCAATCGGTCTCTACGAGTGGGTGGTGATGACGTTTGGCCTAAAGAATGCCGGGGCAACATATCAAAGAGCAATGAACTACATTTTTCACGACATGATCGGAGCACTAGTGGAGATATACATCGACGATGTCGTCGTCAAATCAAGAGAGATAGAAAGCCACATTGCAGATCTAAGGCAGGTGCTTGAACGGACGAGGAAGTATGGATTGAAGATGAATCCGCTCAAGTGTGCGTTCGGCGTGTCGGCCGGGCAGTTCTTAGGATTCCTGGTTCATGAAAGAGGAATCGAAGTAACACCAAGGAGCATCAACGCAATTAAGACAATTCAACCCCCTAAGGATAAAAGACAACTCCAATCATTGATCGGAAAGATAAACTTCATTAGACGGTTCATAGCTAACCTCTCGAGAAATTGGAACCGTTCACACCATTGCTTCGGCTTAAGGCCGATCGGATATTCACATGGGGGTAGAGCAACGAAGGCGTTAGACGACATAAAAATTATTTAAGCTCCCCAGTTCTAATGCCCCCACAAAAAGGAAAGCCGTTCAAGCTGCACTGTCCGCCGACGACAAATCCATCGGCTCCGTCCTAATCCAAGAAGTCGATGGCAAGGAAAGGGCCATTTTCTATCTTAGCCGGCGGCTGCTAGATCCAGAGACTAGATATTCACCTGTCGAGAAGCTATGTCTGTGCCTCTATTTCTCATGCACAAAATTAAGACACTATCTGCTGTCCAATGAATGCACCATAACTTGCAAAGCCGATGTAGTCAAGTACATGCTATCGGCTCCAGTGCTCAAAGGGAGGATCGGAAAGTGGATACTTGCGCTGACCGAATTCGATCTGAGGTATCAGGCCCCAAGGGCAGTAAAGGACAGGCCCTGGCCGATCTCATTGTGGAACATGGAAACGACTCAATCGGCTCCGTAGAGATCACGCCTTGGACCCTGACTTTCGACGGCTCAGTATGTACAAGCGGCTGTGGAATCGGCTTAGTTCTTATCTCACCCAAAGGGACAAGCTTCGAATTCGCCTTCGCCATCGACCCCCACGTTACGAATAACCAAGCCGAGTACGAAGCCGTCCTCAAGGGGCTACTCCTACTCAGAGAGATGGAGGCTGATGCGGTCGAGATAATGGGGGACTCGTTGCTCGTCATAAGTCAATTGTCAGGAGAGTATGAGTGCAAAAATGACGCACTAGTAATTTACCATCAACGGTGCCGGGAATTAATGGAAGGATTTCGGCTAGTAACTTTGAAGCATATTCCCAGGGAGCAGAACACGGAGGCCAATGACCTGGCTCAAAGGGCATCAGGCTACCGGCCGATGCTAAGAGATGTCGACATAGGCATTGCCACCATCACGACCAACGATTGGAGATTCGACGTTTACAATTACCTCAAAAACCCTTCTCAATCGGCCACAAGGAAGTTACGGTACAAGGCGTTGCGGTATGTGTTGCTCGACGAAGATTTATACTATCGGACAATCGATGGCATACTGCTCAAGTGTTTGAGCACCGATCAAGCCACAGTGGCCATCGGAGAGGTACACGAAGGAATCTGCGGTACACATCAGTCGGCACACAAAATGAAGTGGCTACTTTGCCGAGCCGGGTATTTCTGGCCGACGATGCTAGAAGATTGTTTTAAATACTATAAAGGATGCCAAGATTGCCAAAAATTTGGCACAGTGCAACGAGCTCCGGCGTCGGCCATGAACCCGATCATTAAACCATGGCCTTTCAGAGGGTGGGGTATGGACATGATCGGCCAAATCAATCCACCTTCAGGCAAGGGACACAAGTTTATACTAGCGGCCACAGATTATTTCAAAAAATGGGTAGAAGCAATTCCCCTCCGAAAAGTGGATTCTAAAGACGCAATCGAGTTCGTCAAGGAACACATCATCTACAGGTTCGGCATTCCGCAAACGATAACGACCGACCAAGGGTCCATCTTTGTCTCCGACGAATTCATCCAGTTTGCCAACAGCATGGGGATCAAGCTGCTTAACTCTTCGCCGTATTACGCACAAGCCAACGGTCAGGCCGAAGCGTCAAACAAAATCTTAATCAAACTGATCAAAAGAAAGATATCTGAGCATCTCAAACAATGGCACACCCGATTGGCCGAAGCTTTATGGGCCTATCGGATGGCATGTCATGGGTCCATCCAAGCTCCGCCATACAAACTGGTCTATGGACACGAAGCGGTGCTTCCATGGGAAAGCATAATCGGCTCAAGACGCATTCAGTTGCAAGACCAACTCACAGCCGATGACTATTACAATCTCATGATAGACGAATCGGAGGATCTTGCCTTATCAAGAATGAGAGCCTTAGAAAAAGTAACAAGAGATAAAGAACGGGTAGCCAGGCATTACAATAAAAAGGTTGTCCCTAAATCATTTGAGGAAGGCGAGCTCGTTTGGAAGCTCATACTCCCAATCGGATCCAGAGATAACAAATTCGGCAAATGGTCGCCGTGGGAGGGCCTTTCAAGGTCCACAAATGCGTGTCCAAGGGAGCCTACATGCTAAAAGGGCTAGATGGGGAGATCTTCGGAAGGGCCCTCAACGGAAAATATCTGAAGAAGTACTACCCGAGCGTGTGGATCAACGCGTAAGTCGGATATCGCCACAATGGACCGACCCACAACAGCCGATGCCTTACGGGGCATCGCCTTTAGGCATTCGTTTTCCCCTCCCACACCCCATGACCCCCGGCAGCGATCACAATGACTACTATCAACAAGTTTCGTCGACATCGATGCTATCACCAAAACTTGGGGGGCATACACCTACGCTATACATGCGTGAGACAATCAGACAATGCGCATGGCCGGAAAAGCCAACTTTGGACCAATCAAGCCATGGAGTTGAAGAAATCTCAAGTCACAAGGAACCCAGGAACATTACAACGCGTTTTATTCAGAGCCGGCGCACGGCCGTCTAGGACTACATGTTTGCCAGGAACTCTCTAATGGTCGCCAGGGCTCGCTCAAAAGGCTCTACGGTTTCCATTTCCAGAGCATCCAGGATCAGGTGCTCCAACCGAGTGACCCTGATGTCGGTAGTGGTGATCAACAACTCGTTGGCAAGTTGGGCTGCCTCCCTCCTGCCGGTCGAGGCGCGCGAGCGTCGGGTACGCCATGGGGGCAGCGGCGGAATGCCACCAAGATGGAAAGCCGGCTGGCCGCCGGGTGGCGAGCCTCCAACTCCCTAAAGCGCTTCAGCTGCGCCCTCACCCGTCGGTCTGGTTGGACCGACGCTCGTCGACGTCTCCATGATTCCCTAGATCACCCGAAGCGGGTGCGGCGACGCAATGGATTCCGTCCCCGAGTTTTTTGAAACTAGAAATCGATAAAAGTAGAAGAGTTGAGGTACCACCGGTTCACCGACGAGCTAGAAGACGCCATGAGAAGCACGGTCGCGAGAATCAAAGGACTAGGTGTTTCACTATTGGAAGTTCGTCGCTTTCGGCCGTGAGCTATTCGGAGAGCCGGGAAGCCCATTTATAGAAAGAAAAGATACGATTCTTGGATATGAAAGGTCGTGCCAACCCGAGAGTCAAAGAGGTCATTATTAAGGGCGTCGGGAATCGTTGAAAACCAGCGATGGTGCAGGAATGGATGCCTGTCACTCGGGGCTCACGGGTTCCTGGAGTACAGATTCGAGAGGATCGGCCTACAAAAACAGGGTGGTGACGTAATCGGATATTATCAGCCGATGGCTAGAGAATCGAATAACCAAAAGACAGACGCTAAGTGATTGGGCGTCATTTCGGGGCAAGTTCTAACCAAACGATACGAGCATGTTTGATACAAGCTGTCCAGTTACATCACAAAGCACATGTCAGAGAAACACAAGCCGACGTCGCAGGGTCGGACATTTTACAACCTTCATTTCTTTAGAAAATCGGCTATCGCCGATAGAGCCGTCGCCCTAAACTGGTCGATCTCGCCGATTGCCCGAGGTCGTCGGCCTCGGACCCCGTCACCGGCCGAGTGCTTTGCACCAAGCCCCGTAGATGCGCAACGGCCGCCCCAATGCTTCTACGTTCAGCTTCAACCTTGGTCGGCAAATCAGCCATATACTCTTCATGGACATCAATCTCGTTGGTAATCTGAACGAGATCGGCTACCAGTTGATCCCGGCGGGCACGAAGTTGTTCAAGCTTGACGGCCGGCTCGGTTTTAGGCGGTCGAAGGCGGTTTTGGGCTTCAATGGCGTCTTTGGTCGATTGGATCGCGTCGCCGCGCCTCACTCTCACGCCGATCAATGGCTCGCCGGGCTCGTTCGTATTTTAGCTGGTAAGCTTCCATGAAGGTCGCTGACGCGATGGCTTCGGCTACAGCATCCGGCAGTTGGTCTTGGATATCCCGGAATCGTGCGCTTATGGAGCCGTAGTCAACCACCAGCGCATCTAACGAGGCGTCCAGTCGGTTGCCGATGTCAGCCAAAGTAGCCTTCAGGTTCTCAGCCGACGCGGCAAGCGCTTCCTCGCCAGCATTGCCGGGTTCCTCGAACTCCGACAAGTCGAAGTTGAGGAGATCGGCCACGCGCTGCAGAAGAAAAAGGTCAGAGGCGTGGCAAAATCAATGGCTGGGGCCGGTCAGCTTACCGTCGGCGCCGTCGTCGGGATTATCGGTTCGGCTGAGTCGTTCCCCACGGCCTCCTGGTTTTTCTTGCCAGTATCATCGTCGCCGCCCCCAACAGGCGCGGTGCATTCACTTAGCGTCGGGGGAGCGGTCGGAGGGAGTCGCGGAAGCTGTAAAAAGGAAAAACGGGATTAGCAGACGAACCGATTGATTATTACGAACAAAGGGGTAAGAGCCGGTTACCGGCAGAGCAGGACGAGGGGCACGACCGGCCAGTTTCTTGAGCTACAAGGAACGGACAAGTCAGATACAGGTAAACATCGCAAGACCAGGAACAATGAAGTAAAAAACTTACGGGAGGACGTCTCATCGGCGGGCTTGGAGTTGGCGGAGCATCGGCTGGGGCGTTCACCGATTCAGGACTCAAAGCCCCGGTTTCAACAGCCGTCTGGACGGCCAATGGCGTCTCTTCGTTGGCAGCAGCGTTGAGGAACCGCTCGACGGCTGGATCCAGAGGAGGAGGACTGTCGACCAAGGCGATCGGTTCTATCTTTTTCGCCCTTTTGGGGGCGGGCACAACCGATGAACGCGGAGGTGGCGCCGTTTTCCTTTTCGGTGCGATCGGATGACGCACCTGCCCTCGCAATAGAGATGAGAGCTTGGGCGCCCCCCAGCCGATGGCTGACGGAGCCAAGCCCCCCGTGTCCAAAACTCTTGTTTTGTATTCGATGGGGCGCCCGGAGTCACTTACCGTCGGCTGCTCCGTTTCTGTTTCTTGCAAAGTCAAAGCACAAATGTTAAATCGACTGGCACAGTCGGTGAATGAATCGTAGAAAGGGAATAATCGGCTGGGGGTAAAAGCATACCGAGGGGATCTCGTCTGGCAGGAGCAGGTCAATGTAGCAAGACGGTCGTTGGTGGAAAATGTGGCGTCTAAGTTCCAACCACCATCGGTCATAAGCGGCGCTTCTCCTTGTCGACAGGGTAATTCTGCCGGCATCGCCGAAGGGGGGACCAGCTATGTTCAGCAGTGAGTTCATTATCAGATCTTGGCCGACCGCTCCTCTGGTCTCGATCTTATCGGCGTAAAAGAAGCCGATGGGAAGCTGCCCGAGGCCAAATTGCCTCGCGGCCGATGCCGGGTAGTAAAATTCATAACTCCGAGCCATTGATCGGCCTTGATGGACCCCGGTCGACAGAATGCAGGGAGATAAACAGATGAAGAATAATTTCCTACACCTTGGACCGTTGGCTGAATTGAGGTCGTCCCATTTGAAATCGATCGGCGGCTCGAAAGATCCTTGATCGGAGTAGAAGTACCAGTGCGGTTGTCACGGGGATAACCCATCGTAGAAAGCCACGAACCAATCGGCCAACGGCTCGGCCGATTGCCTTGAACCTGCATGGGCGCGGCCGCTTCCCCATAGTTGGTGCATCGCCTGGTGGTGATTCAGTCGCCCTCTTCGTCTACGATTGGCTCCAACCTTGGGAATCCGGCGTCTGCCAGGCGGGGCCGACCGGCTACGTTCTGAGTGGCCAGCACCAACCAAATTTGAAGGAACCATCAGGGTCCGCCGGTGTTGACTGGGGCATTGGCGGCTATTTTTGTGGCGGCTTGATGCAACATTTGATACGTGTAGCCGAGGAGGTATTTTCCCAATGCGAACTCTGTCCCGTCGGCTAGGATTTCGGCCATTATTTGCCAATTGGCGGTCGGCCCACGGCTCGATCCGCAGAACACGAATTTCTCTAACCACATCATCGAAAGGCGTGTATTCTCGGTGGCTGACTGTTCCATCTTTCATATTTTGGGCGATGAAGCCACTCCACCCACCGATGGCTTTGGTCTTAAACTGGTGTTGGCCTTTTCGGTTCAAGACGCATGGATTAGCCGATGATTCAATGTCCAACCCAGTTGTCATATGTACATCGGCTAGTGTGATGGTCATCGGCCCCTGCCTGAAGAGGAAAGCATTAAAACTATCGTTCCAAAAGTAAGCTGCAGCCGGTAGGAGGGGTTCGTCTTTTTCCATATCGGCTATGGACAGTTCTAAGCATTGGGCAAGTTTCCTTTCTTCCCATTGGGTGTACTTGGCCGATTGTATTCTCTTGTACCACTCGGTCCAGGCCGTGTCGGTGGACGGCCAAGCTTTGAAAGTCCCGTTCTAGTGGGAAAGAGATGGTTTGGCAGTGTTGAAGGGCATGCGGTTGGTTTCGGCTATGATCACGTCAGTTGGATCTGTGTCACCAATAGGCCCAAGGAAGTATTTTCCCTCTTGTGTTAAGTTGGGGATGAGTACTTGGTGAGAAAGGTGCTGTAATTCAAAGGAGGGGGAAAAATGCTGATCAGAGACGATGGTGTTTATAGTTTGGAATAAGAAAAGCATTAATTAGTAATAATGCGGGATGAGGTGATATTGAAAGTTACCAAGCAAATGTCTGGTATAAAGGCGCATGGAGGAGCGAGTTAAGGGTAAGATTGCAAAGTAAAAATAAAAAAATAGAAGGGAAATACCTGAGGAAATTCGTTCATGGCGTGGGCGAGGCGGTTCCGGTGGCGACGAGCGGTGAAGTTGCGGTCGCGTAGGTGCGACGGTGGCCGGTGAGTTGGAAGTCTTGGAGGTCGCGGCGGAGGCCATCGGGGAGGTCGGAGATGACGATGGGGCTCGAAGGATGTGGAAAATGTCGAACGCCGATGAAGTCGCTGGAGGAGAGAGAGAAGGGCAGGAGGTTTGTTTGAGAAGGAAGCCGAGTGCACGATGGGAACGTGGGTGACTCGCCCGAGGAAAGTGGATATTTAAAGAGCTCGTGGGGAAAGCCGAAACGATTCGGGCCGAGAAGAGAATATGAGTTTGAGTAGATAAACAAATCCGCAACACTTTATGTTATGGACTTGGGGGGCATGTGTTAACACTGCAATTTGGTAATAAGGTCCGTGAGTCCTAAGGAAGCAAGGAGGAATCAAAATCGGTTGAGGTCAGGGGTTGTATTGGCTAAAAGAGTAATCGGCTGCAGGGCTGGTCGGCTGGGAATGGGTTGAATGGAATAGCCGACGGCCGATTCCAAGTTTAAAAGAGATAAGACCGTATCCAATGCGGAAACTTGAAGTTAAGTGGGGATTCGGATGTTGATGGCGCATTTTAAGATATTGCCACCTATGGATAAAGTCCTGTAATGGCAGTTGTATCTGTAATTTAGGAGTTTGTTAAATTGTTAGTTGTAATGGATCTTGTTAGGGATGATATGATGTTTAGATAGAGTCTGAAGTTGTTACAGATATTCGTATTTCGGGTATAAATAGGACCCGAGACCCTGTGTATGAGAACAATTGAATCAATCTAATCTTCGGCGCATCGCCATCCTTTTCCCTTTGGACGAACACCCTGTTTGGCTTCGGGCTGCATCGTTTCGATCCCCGGACTCAGGTAAATGTTTGTCGTTAGTGGTGAGATTACTCGTTTCTAATGCTTCCATCGCAATGACACATTGGATTCAGTAGTTTTGCTACGCTATATATCATATAGTGCGTATGAATCAATCCGGTGTTTAGATCTATTTTGCGGTTGACTCGTCTTGTTGAGGATGTGCAGTCAGCGATACTAGATCTAAAGGCTGGTTGGTTCGTATGCAGTATCTACCATCTCACGAAGTATAAATCGAAAGTGGTAGATTGAATGCTTCTTTTGATACTCAATGCTGCATCAAGATTGAACTATTGAGTCGTCTTTAGAGTCGTTGGCAATGTATTCTTTTGGATTTACATTATCTGGGGATAGCGTCGGGGTTTCAGCCGACCTTATCTGTTTTTATGTGTTTCTTTTAATATGATTGTCATCAGGTCTACTGTAGGGCTGTAATTTGTATCTATATTGTATTTACTTACGCCCTTAATCTGGGAATGTTACGTTTGTGCGAGAATCATTGGAGTATCGGCTGATTTGATGACAGTTTCCCGGGGTCGGCTGGTTTATCGATCTGTATATTCGTTATTCTTCGTCATATTTGGGCCGGATGGCCGATGATCGTCTTGGCGTAGCCGACGCGCTTCGGTCGCTTGGTACAAATATGGCCGGGAATAGCATGTGTACGATTATGGATTTCCTCGGCCGATACCGCGGGGATTTGACCTAACGCTTAACAGGTACTTTCTTGTATTTTCTCTTGTTGATTGGCAGATCAAATCAACTGGCACGCTCTACGCATTGTAGGCAGCTAGGAAGGACCTGCACTGGAGTCAAGCAGATCTCCCAGGCCGGCGCGTGAGAGAGATTTCTCGTCAACACATGTGTAATACATTTCATGAACAAAATAAAGTAATAACGGGCTAACTTCTAACACGATGTAGACAATCAGCATGAAGTGGACTTATCCCTGTCGAGGGGTCTAACATAATGTTATTGGATTACACTTTTCATTTTCAATGTGTAACTTGAGAAATACTTCGTTTGACTTGTCACACTATATATTTTATGATATTCTCTTGGGATGATAATGGCGACATAGATATTCCTTGTCGATGAAGCCAGTGTCATTAGAGAAAGGATGGAGTGAGGATTAAAGATCGGGAGAGTACTTCACCGAGCGTCAATGGCGATGGGTTCCTAACTTGCCGGCGACGGGGTTCTCTCGGCTGTTCCCATCGATTCCAAGGTGGGCGGCCTCGGTTCTTCCGCGGAGTGAGACAAGAATGGGGGAAAGATAGAGGCGGTCGGCCTGTCGAGTTTAAAAGTGGTTGCCGGTAAGGAAGGGGAGGAGAGGGCGCTCGCCGCGGCGGCCGACGTTGCCCGGGCGCGTGACGCGCGCGGTCTGACTTGCGGGCCTGTGGAAAATGGTTGTGAGGCTGACACCGTGGTCCCACCGAGCAGAACGGCCCACTTGTCAGTGAAGGAGTGGAGGTTTAGGCTCCATTCAAATACGTTTCCAGGCCGAATTTGGGGCGGTGCCCAATGGCAAAGTTGTAAAGAATGACATGAACTGTAATCTTGCCAAATTCCCTTTGCTGAAGATCACTGGTTTAATTTTGGTGTTAATTCAAAGATGGCTCCGAGTTCCGCGATTTCCGAGTTAGAATTTTTAGGGGATGTTTTGTTCTAGATTTTTGGTTTGGTGAGCAATACAAACTCTACATTTGTTTTCAAGCTTTTTTTCAAAAGTTTTATACAAGTTTTTCTCAGTCCCTTTTGAGTGATTTAAATTTTTCTTAAGTTATTTGGTTAAATTTTTATTTTGTCATGCTTCTAACATGTTATATGCACAATCCCTCTATAAGCACAAGCAAAACAAAAGTGTATACTTCCTAAGCAAAAACTTGGTCCACATTTTCATCATTTATCATATTTCAAGATCTACCATATAGTTAAATCTTGTGGTATGTGACAGGGGCTAGAAATAAAGAAGGTATGGTCTAAAAAATAGATTTTTATTTTAAATCTTTTCCCAAATTTTTTCCCTTTTTTCTTTTCTTTTTCTTCTTTTCCTCTTCTTTTTCTTCTTTTCTTTTTCTTTCTTTTTTTTCTTTCTTTTCTTTTTCTTTCTTTTTTCTTTTCTCATCCCTCTCTCTTCCTTCTTCTTCCTCTACCTGCCTCCTTTGTTTCCTTTCTTCTCTTCCCTTCTTCTCTCTCCCTCCTTTCTTTCCTTCCTTCTCTCTTTCTTTCCCTTGCCTGCTTGGCCGAGCCAAGGCCGGGGCGGGCACGCGAGGGGCGGTGGCATGTGGCGAAGGGGATAGGACTCACCGGCGACACGACGAAGGGCGGCAATAGAGGCAATAGCTTCGGCTTGGCGCGGCATGGCGGCGAGCTTGCGACGCGGTGGCACAGCGGCGACATGGGGAGAAGGGGGAAGAGAAGAGTGGGGGGAGTGCGGTGAGGAAGAGAGGGATTGGGACCCTTATATAGGCGCGTGGGAGGGGAGAGAACGGTGACGACGATGGTGACGTGACGGTGGTGATGGCGACGGCCGACACGGCGTGACCAGAGACGGCACGGGGCTCAAGGCGGCACGGGGCGCGACGCGACGCGTGGCTGTTGATGAGAAATTTCTCTCACGCGCTGGCCTGGGAGATCTGCTTAGCTCCAATGCAGGTCCTTCTCGACTGCCTGTGTAGTACAGGGCATGCCAGTTGGTTTGATCTGTTAACCAACAAGAAAAATAAAGACATATGCGTTAAGGGTTAAGTTAGATCCTACTGGATCGGCTGCGCCTAGAGAGTATTAACCACTTAATCCAAATATACAATGGGATAATAAATATATGCCTTAACAGCCTAGCCGATACTGTAAGGCTAACTGTGAATCGGCTAGTACTCCGACTCATCTTATGAAAAGATATTGATCTAAGCTAAATGCGCTAAACCTAGATCGATCGGTGCATTTGTGGGTGGCAGTGATTACGGCTTAGGGCATTTAACTAGAGCAAGATCTTAATATAAGAGGCAATTTTAATAAACTGATAGTAAATATAGCAAAAGAATATTAAAACGATAAGGTTGGTGAAACCCTATTTTATTTATAACTTGGCAACAAAAACTTACGAATAAGAGGCAATAAATACGACACAATACAAACATCCAAAAAAATTTATAAGTTCTGAATTTTAAATTTTGATTTTTAAGTCTTCGAATTTTTAGGGTGTTATAGTTTAGGGTTTGGGGTTTGGGGTTTGGGGTTAGGGTTTAGGTTAGGGTTTAGGGTTAAGGTTAAGGTTAGGGTTTAGGGTTAGGGGTTAGGGTTTAGGGTTTAGGGTTTAGGGTTTAGGGTTTAGGGTTTGGGTTAGGGTTTTGTTGAGTGTTTTGTTTGTCGTGTAGATTGCGGTAATTTCAGCGATCCCATTTACTTCGAAATGGTCGTAGAGTTTCCCCAAGCTTCAGAGGAAGGCAAGTTATACCGTTTCATTGATCATATTGTGCCTATTTTACGAAAAGTCTTATTTTTCTTAAATGCTGTATTTATTTCAGAATGTCATTTTTTGGGATTACTTTACATATTGTTTATAGTTGTATGACTTGTTTATCTTATGCCATTGATAAATTGGGTTTAATATGCTTAGATGTTGGTTTAGGACATGCTTGCTTAGATGAACTAGCTCACTAAAGGGATTCATGTTACTCAATTTATATAGTGATGACCATATACATTTGATGTCAAGTTTCAGAGATCATAATTGTAATATTCAATTAAAATATAACAATAATGGGTTGTGAGTGCAATGGTTTTGGATAGAGGAGGTTATGCGAAGGGTACTGTCATAGTCCCTTTCCGGGGTCACAGTCCCTTTCCGGGGTATCGTGGTGGTACACTGGCACGCGAAAACGTATCGTGGGCCTGTCTCTTATGGGTATAGATGTACACCTCTGATTAGAGTAAAACTATTCAAATAGGCATGCCTACGATTATGGATGATCGACCAGATTCACCTTGATTAGTCTCACTTAAGTATATAATAGACTGTTGAAACTTGACTAGTATAGATGGTTGGTTGGACCTGTTGCAACATGGGTTTAACGTTGGACAATGAGTATTTAATATTGCTTAATTATTACTACTGTTTTACTGCTTTCAACTATTACTTTGTGAAATGCTTTCTTCGCAGGAGTCAAGATTAGCTTTAATTAGTCTTTTGTTTATCCGCTGCATTTATGTAGTCTTTTATATTGTTTCTAAGACGTGGATTCTGTAATACCAATAAATGTCGATTTGTGTGCCTCGGCTGATTCTTGGACGAGGATCGGTTGCACAAATTAGTTCAGAAATTACTAGCGAATTTCTGAGCGTGACAGCTAAGCAAGTAGCTATAGTAGTAGCTCGTATATACCTGCATGGTGCTTGATATACATACCTATCCTAGTGCTTCAACAATGAGGATAATCAATATATCTTCATGCTATGGTAGCTGACAATCATAGTGCCTTAATATATTGTTGGAGCCATCAGATTCTAAATTTTAATATCTTGGGTCATATACAGTTTATAAAGTCCTATAGAACCGATAGACAAATTTATGTTATAACTATTTTCCCGACTAGTAATATACCCGTGCTAATGCAACAGCGATATTTTGTAATGCACATAAAAGGATACATTTTTACAGTCAAGCATAGAATGAGATATAATTGAGATTAATAAAAAATAGACAGTATAAAGTTATTTTATTGTTAATTACATAGACATGGGGCTAAAACAAGCAACTTTTTTTATCTTTAAGCCCCGTTTTTTCAGCAATTTCAACATACAACTTCCTCGATTTCCAATAGCACACTTCCCAAACTGATAACCAATGTATTTTTGTAAAAATTTCTATACAAAAGTACCATAAAAATCAAATAAATATATTTTCCAAATTTGTAATAATCAATACTCAATTAATCATGTGTTAATGACTCGTCTCGTTCACATGCCGAAAACTAACTTCTAACTTGAAGGATCGAACGCAACCTTAGAGACCATATAATTCTTGATGTGCTTAATAAATTTCTATACAAGAGTTTTGTCTTTGGATAAATTCTCGTTCAAAAAGTTAATAAATATGCAAACAGTTTAGGAAAAGAAAACATAATGCTGGATCTCAAACTCCTAAAGAGACGTATATTGCATGGGCATTTAATTATAAAAAACACGGTTATGTATGCAGTTATATCACAACTCCGTTGATTATAAACTGATTTTAGAATCTTATGCTATACATCCTATTGCTTTTCTGTGTACCTCACGTCTTAAAAAAAGTTAAAACACAATAAGTCATCTAATGCTAACTGTACCGATGGCGTCAAAAGGTCCTTGCTTTGCATAGATATCTTTCAAGATAAACTGTCCCAAAAAAACATTTCTATAACCATAGTATTTGTGTTGTAAAAGATACAACCTTTCAGGATCACCAGGGGTCACCCTTTTCTGCTCTCGCGTTGCCTGGAATTCATCTCCTTGGCTGAAAGATTACCAAATGAAAAATAGGTGCAAGACAGAAAGAAGAGCATTGATTAACCAACTGAAGTAAAAACTAAAAAGACACTCAACCTCCAACAATTGTACCGTGGGAGAAGAATTGCAGTACTACAATTGGATGGCTAGTTTCAAGCCCAAAACTAGTATAACATATGGACCTCGAAAATTTTGCACGTTGAACTTAAAACATGTGCTTGGATGGACTGTTATTAACGACCAAATTTAATAAACAAATCTCCGAGTTTGAAGCAAGGATTGATACGAAATCAAAGGAGCGCGTGATCCTCGAAAACAGAGGTCGCGTCGGCTGAGTCCGAATCGGCTAAGGAGCCAGTCGGCTGAGTCCGAGTCGGACAGGGTAGCCGATAGCTGATTTCGATTGGAAATAGCAGATAAGACCGATCCCGGAAGGAAAGTGTGAAGATAATTGTTGAATTCGGTGTCCAAGTACTTCAAAGATATTGTCATCTACGGATCAAATCCTACAACGATAATTATATATGTAATTTAGGATATTTTGTATAATTTCCTTTGTAACACGACAGGGGACCCCGTCTCGAGATATTGTTATACTGTGAATAGTAGATAATGATAGAAGTCGTGTCCTACAAGGACTTTGTTGTAATCGGGTATAAATATGGCCCGAAGGTTTTGTAAAAATAATCGAATCAACTCAATACAATTTCGGCGCATCGCCAAACTTTTTCTTTTACTTGCAATCTCGACAAATTCTTGCCTCGCATTGGGCTGCATCGGGTTCCGATCTCCAAGAAAAATAGTTCCATGCTACAAACGGTTTGTACTGTCGGGGTTAGTGCTTTCATCATCATGATATTATTACAAATTGCTTAATTTATCATATACATCATATAATCTTAACTAAATTGTCTATTTCTTGTTTTTTTGGTTACAGGATCAAACCAACTGACACGCCCTACACACCAAAGGCAATCCAATTTAGAACTGTACTAGAGCTAAGCAGATCTCTTAGGCCAGTGCGTGGGAAAATTTCTCATCAACAGCTGTTAAGTTTTTTATTAAAAAAGGAAAATGACAGATATTTAATTCTAAATTCTAGTGATGACATCCTGATGTTGAAACTAAATTCAGCAGCAAACCCATTCATAATATAATTACTGAATTCAAGTGCCAATTGTCAGAAACATGGTAAAAGTAATTTGCAGAGAAGGTCTGTTGTCGAAGAACAATTTGTTGTGTCCTTACCTGTTGTTGCCGCTGAATCATGACATTCCAACGGCATTGTCCATGCAGTAGTAAGCTGGAACACAGATGTCAGTATCCTACATACATACATCCATTAGAGTAGTAAGCTAGAACATAGGTCATTAACCTACATAAATACATTAGCACGGATTGAAATAAACAAAATCGATTGATTGAAATTTCGGCCCTGTTTAGATCTACTTTAAAAACTTTACACTCTATCACATTGAAAATTTGAATACATAAATAAAATATTAAATATAGAAAAAACTAATTATAGATTACATATAATTTACGAGAAGAATCTTTTAAGCTTAATTAGACTATGATTTAACAATAAAATGCTACAGTAAACTTGTGTTAATAACGAATTAATTAGACTTAATAAATTCGTCTCGTCGTTTACAGACGGATTTTGTAATTTGTTTTGTTATTAGTCTATGTTTAATACTTCAAATATGTGTTCAAATATTGATATGATATTTTTGCCAAAAATTTGACACCATCTAAACACAGCCTTCTAGGCAAGGATTGAACATGCTTGTTGGTTACATTGACCATGCAGCTTGCGTAAAGTATTCCAGCTCTCATCATAAGCTATTGTCTCGCTCCCATATCTATCCAAGAGAAACACGAAACTTGTAAGTGTATACTGATTATCCTCAATTCCTCTACTTAGCCTCTCCCTGGCCTTTTAGCAATTATTGCATCAAGACACAATTGAATTCATCACTGCACGGAAATATTTAGACATAATAAACCAAATGTGTGGCTCCTTAGGGCATGTACAACCCACAGACGACCTCTCGTCTATAAACTATCATACAGACATATAGTATACAGATCATACAACCCATAGACAACCCCGTCTATAAACTATAAATATTTTTTTATTTACATGTGGGCCCCACCACCTCCTTTATGTTAGGACACCATCTACTGCTCAGCTTGAAAGAAGCATCGATTTCAACAGGATACCGATTTCAACATTTTGAGTAACAGATGATTCTATTTTGCAAGACATATATATCTATCATTCATTAGCAAGAGTGATTAATTGTCTTCCGCTGAAGGAGCCCATCTTGTAACTAATGTTTCAGGAAATAATTCAAATGGTTAAATACTTGCAATACAATCAAAATGCATCGCTAGCTTACCGACGAGCTTGATGAGATTACGTGTCGGAGGTGATTGACAATGCCGACCTCGGCTAGGAAGTCCTCCTGTCCCTTGGTGTTGGCACTGGAAAACCGCTTCAGCGACCTCCATGCTCGCCCATTCCCCGACAACGGTGGCGAGGTAGACCACGCCGTATCGCCTGCCCGGCTTCAACTTCTCGTTGAAGTTGTTGGTTCCTCTTCTCGGCTCCTTGAAATCGAACTCCTTGGGCACACCGGGATGCTCTTGAAATCAATGGTACCGTTGAACACAGATCTAGCTCGGGTCGTCCCCAATCCTCTTCTTAGAATTCGGATGTACACAGCCACGACACACCGACAACCACCTTGAACTTCCGCGGCGACGGTGCGGCATGACACGCCGCCGCCTTCCGCATCCCTCTTGGGCTGCCCTTCACCCACGTCCTTGTACAAGGCGAGAAGGAGCACGACGGGCCGGAGGCGCGGCGGAGGCGGGAGCCCTCGGATCTCGAGAGATGCGATTGGGCGGAGCGGAGGGGAGTTCGTGCCGCGACGAGGTCCCGACGATCTTTGCGATGCCACGTGGAGGAAGACGAGGAAGAGGAGAAAACGTACCTATCGGCGACGGTGGAGGCGGCGGCGGCGAATGGGAAAGAAATCGACGGTGAACAGGGACGTACCGATGGATTTGGCGCGGAGACAACGGCCAGGTGGATTTGGTGCGGAGACGACAAGCGGTGATTTTGGCGGAGAGATCCGAGGCAAGGAGACGTGGGGGGGCGAGGCGCGTCGATTCGGATCGTCGCGGACTTCATCGCCATCCGCGGCATGGCGCCGCCGCGCCGGCCCAAGATGCGTGGCCAGGGGCGGGGATGCGTGGCCGTCGCCGCCGCCGATTTGGCACGCAAAAAAACATCTCCCGCGCACCAGAGCACGCTGGATCCGAGCGAGGAGACGGGGGCGTTGAGCAGGTGTACAACGCGAGTGCGCGGCCGTCTCCTCACCTGGGAGCACGAGCCAAAGGCCGTCGCGTCGTGAGACGACGGGCCTCCCGTCTACAAGCTAGCGCAGGGGGGTTTTCGCAAAAATGCCGGCTTACAGACGAGGTGAGAAGACGCGTTGTACATGCCCTTAGCTTTAGACTTTTAGTCCACAAAGTGTACAACCAAACAAGCACAACAAACCAGGCATGTCATAGTTGATTATTCACATGATCAGAAGAACATGCAAACTCTACAGCACACCTTAAGAGGATCATTAAGAAATGCAACAGACATGAAATGGATGAATGGCACATTTCCATGTTTTAAGCCTGTTATTTTTCTAAACTTCGCAGAAAATTAGCATCAGTATTTCATCTGATTACAGGTCACCTAAAATGATGGATAGGCATATTAAAGGAGATATATATTAATTAAAAAATAAAAAAACACCGGTTGGTCAGGAGAGTCCTTCATCGCTTCACAAGTATAAGAGGTAATAATTGATTATAATTCCATGCTATTGTGCTCCTCATTCTGGTGACCGAAACGCTTACTAACAAAACTCAGGAATCTTGTTGCAGTTCCAGAAAAGGGCCATTATAACCAGCAGTAGCCAAAAGACTCTTAATTTGTCCACAAGCATATTGAACATTTAGAAGATCCCAACATTGAACAACTACAGATGCAAAAAAGAAATCCTTGTCATATACCCCTGGAAGGGTGCGAAGGGTGCGCTTGTTGTGATATGCATTCACCGCCTTGTTAGCCTCATCCCTTGATGGACAGATAAAAAGCAGCAACCTGCAAAAGGTCCAGTACATCTTAAATGAAGGTCAAAATGATGGACAAGTTGATCAAGAATTAAGAATGTCATCTAGGAAAAAAAGGTAGTAGCTACTTTCTTCCTGGAAAAAGACACAATTTCTACTTTGGCAGGAAATGTCATCAGGAATTTGTACAGAGGGAAATGCTGAGAAATCAACCTGAGATAACAACTTGATTCAGCATATTTTTGTCAGACGTTAGGTAAACTTTGAAATTTCTGAAAATTATGCATTATTCCTAGAAGTTGGTAACAACTTGGAAATTTCTGAAAATTATGCATTAGAGTGAAAATGCAATGAAAATATCTATGTGGCATGTCTAACAAAACAGAGTGAAAAACATTTTTGCCACTCCACAGAGTGTACTTTCAGTGCTTCCCAAATACTCCATGGGATGCACATGTCATGTTCTGGCATTTTGGATCATTTCATGTTCAAACAATGATGATATCTAAATTCAACCTCAGATATGAGAATATTAAAATTTGTAATCGAAGTAAAAACATGGACACACATGTGATCGATCCATTATTTGACTCAGAGATTTGTTCCCTCTCCTAAATAGGTCAGTATGAAAAGAATATTCTTACTTATAGTAATTTATAAAGTAGCCTGATATATGAATCAACTCTCTTCCATCTGAATTTTTTTACCTCTGCAAGACAGAAGATAAGATGGTGTTGCAAACACCGTTTACTACAAGTTAAGTACCACTTCGTTCAGCCTAGCAACCAATGCCTACTGCTTCCATCATATTTCATTAACCAGCAAAACTCATGAGGCAATGCATACCTAAAACATGTGGTTGCAACACTGATCCATACCCACATCATCCTGATTCCTGAGTCCAGACCCAATAAAAATTTACACATTTCAAGCTTGTGAACTTTGTGAAAAACAGATAACCTGAATGGCTTGAAAAGACCATATTCCACAAACAAAATGCAATGGCAACTATCGACCGTCCTGGAACAACTTATCAGCTTAAGTAAGCCCAAGAGATCCCCATTTTATCCTATATCATAAACAACGAAAAATAACACATCTATTTGCATTTTTTTCATTGGAATCAAAATTATCAAGATTCGGTGATGCATGTAATCCTATATAATGTTAATCTTAGGAACGTCAAACTGAATAAATGATGTATTGGTCTACATTGAAAAACAGAAGACCCCAAAAACAAAGAGAAAACATTGACATGCTTTTATGTGAGTCCGTGCAACAAGCCAATAAACAACCAAGAGGCATTTCACCCAGGTAATCCTCATAGGTTGATACAGAATGAAGATTTCCTACACAAGTAGCATTCCAACCCGACACGAGTAAAAACATAACTCATCTTTTAACATTTTTGTGGCAGAAAGGTCCAATTTTCCACCCAATTAACCTTATTACACACGCATGTTCCCAACAAAGATGTAAAGGATCCAGCAAGTAGATAACTACGAGATAATTGACATTTCATTAGTTTTGCTGGATAATATAAAAGAGAAGCATCTCTAATCTGTCAAAACCAAAACCCTAATCTGAAGCACAACATTCAAACTAAAACTAAGTAAACCAAATAATAACCCTATCAATTGCGATTTAGCGAGTGCTAATGGTAATCACTAAACCGCTGAAAACCCTAGGATACTTGAGACACCCCTAACGATTTGATTTGTGCATAAGAACAACGGGAAAAGGTGGGGATCTGGGAGGAGGGGCAGAAGGATACAGCTTGAGGAGTATGCCGCTCTCCTGGATGAGGTCGCAGCCATAGACGCGGATGGCGATCTCGGATGTCTGAAGTTTGCGAACAAACTAAACCCGTGAGGTCATGCGAATATAAGAATGAACAAATTTGCAATTGGAGTACAATTTTATTGCAGGAGTTATAGAAACAAGAAAATTTCTTTCTCTGGTCAAATCACAAGAACAAAACATCACACAAAACCATAAAATGTAAGTAAGAGAACTTTGAAAACCAGCGAAGCATTTCCTCTTCATTAGCAGTTGATGCGATTATAAAAGCCTGTGTAGCAAATGCTGAAGTTAGATGGAAGTGAAGACAGTCTCACCAGGAAGCAACAATACCAGTATCGTTACTATCGTAATACGAAAGCAAAGATTCACGTAGGCAAGGAGACTCTCTACTGCAAAGAAAGTAAAGAAACAAACAAAAAGGACATATTCACTAACAATGTATATCATATATTACTGTGGAATCACGTTGTGATGTTTTGTTAACTAGCACAACCAGGATGGAAGGTATTTAGCATTTTGCTTTCAAAGGTATTGACTTTGCTTTGATTTGCCTGTAGCTGATGTTGGAGCAAGGAGAACATCACTCTAGGGAGGAGATGTCTTGCTTTTCCACAAATTTTACATCCCTATATTCGTATTCCGTGTGCTAACCATTGAATAGGTATAATCCCAAAAGCTACTGACATCTTGTCAATTCCTCTCCCTTACATAATTGAATTACCTTCCTCACAAACAAAAATAAAAAAATAAGAGTAATGCCAACCAGATCATTTTGATTTCAATTGGAGCTAGCTGTATAGGGTTATCATATCATATGATTCAAAATGAGCTCAAATAATTTAGTTATAGCAATATTCTTACCATCATTGGTTCCATCTTGATATTTTTAGACTCACTACTTTTTGTGTATTTAGAGATACTAAAGCGAGAAATGACAACATCTTGACAATCTAAAGTACATACCAATGGCTGATTTGCTTTTAGGATAGAATGGACAATAAGAAAGTATAATTTCATATGTTACAATGACTTTAGGATTTGTTAGCATGACAGGAAGTTAAAAGCAGCTGACCAACTGTAACTGCTTTCTAAAAAGATACATAGACATTTTATCACATTATCGATGGGCCAATAGTCCAATACTAACAACGGAGCAAAAGGAAGTTGTAAAGAAAGAAAGTTATGTTTTGTGCTGCAGAGCAGCTTTACAGGATTGTATTAAAAGAGATAATTGTCAGACAAGTTCACTTCCTTGTCCAGTTGTCCTCAAAGTAAGGATGCAAGTGGGAAAAGCTAGTGGGTTCCACTTAATCTAATTATAGTTATATCTATATTTATTCATCTATTTTTGTACTGTTGGCTAACCCACTTGCATCCCTACCTAAATGAAACAAGGGCAGTAAGATTAAGTGAAGTAAAAACAACACAATACAAATACCAGAAATACAATAAACACACATTAGATATTTTAAGATTGACAGTCTAGTTTCTTTTGATACTATTTATGCTTTAAGTGACAAATAACCATACAATCATAAACATTTTCTCACAGAAAATAAAAAATATCAAATACATTACTAAGTGCATGATCGCCATCAATAGCATTGAAATTTCGTACAACTCACAATTTCAAAAAGAATGTAAATGCTTCGAAAAGGGTATTGTACACCTAAAATGGACATTATGTTTACATGATTTAGATCCTAGGAAGAATTGGATACATTGGTCTTTTCAGTCTTGGTCATAAGACATTATTTGTAAAACCATCGAAAAAATATAATTTTATATTACTTGCTAAAGAACAAGTAGCCTGACTTACCGCTCTGTCAAAATCCAACATGAAGCATCTTTTCACATCGTCTTTTGTGGGCTTGCATCCACAGCGATCACGTCTAGATGTTAAGTCTGAAAATTTGGTGTATGTATAGTGTAAAACCGCAGCCTCCTCCAGCTTGATTTCACTGTGAGTTATGCGCAGGCAACATTGTGTTAATTAACTCCCTGGAAATGCACATTGCGAAAAATATCTCTATTATGGAGCTCCTTACTTTGGGCTCTTCGCATAGTAATGCCATCTGAGTGCACCATTTGGGCGCAGATGATCTTGAACTCGGGCAGCAGATTTTCCATTACCATAAGTGATAAAATAGTTAGGATTTCCACGTGTTGCTTCCTTATACATGCCAAAGTATCTTTTGGGAGATGATCATAGTTCTTCTTAAACATAGATACCTGGTAAGACACTGGTGCAATGTACACAGACACTAATCATGATGAGATTGGGTTAACCACAAAAGTATGGAATGTGAATGTAACTTCATTGGAGATCACTCATTTACTATGCTAATTGATGAATTATGCAAACAAGCAACATAAGAGGTACATCTTAGATGTCAGGATACTAGAGATCTCAAAGATAGGTATATTATATACTAATTACAGAAATGTTTAGGCATAAATTTCAGGAAAAAAACATGAGTTCTGTGGGGTAAGTTGCTGAAAGCCAAGCATTGTGGTTTGTGGCACATAACCCCTAGTTTTATGGTCTTAAGATTCCAGAATACACCAGCCTCATGTTAGTCCCAAATAATATGACATGTCAGACATTAACTCTGTTTTCAATGTTATACAAGCTATGATTTGTTGAGTAGTTGATTACTTGATTAAGAAGATCGGTTTATGTTGGTTTGGACATATTGTGTCAAAAATGGTAAATAAGAGCCAACCACAAGATATAGGGATCTCTGAAATCGATATATTATATTCATGAAAGAAAACATTAGAGATTGTGAAATATCATTAAAAACTTATTATTTGTTGCATACATAAAAGAATTATGATAACTCAATTTGCTTTTGTTTTCTTTCTGGGCAATTTGTTAAACTAGCTAGGTCCCATTTCCAGTATATAGTAAAAAAATGATGTTTTTGTAACATGCCCAATTAGTGCACAAGTGTCTAGAATGAAAGGTGTCACAGTCCTGTACTGATGGGCAACAACTAGCATGAATTGCATCAAGATACAATTTACATAATGAGTTCAAATTATTGAATAAATGGAAAAGCTATCAAATTATCATCAACCAATGGCATATCAAAATGAAATTTACCTCGCTGAATGGATCTTTTATATCATCTCGTTCAACACTGCTTTCCTGAAAATAATTACTATGAGGAGTTTGGCCCGCATATGCAACACAGTGTCACACTTGACTTAATGTTACTTACATAGTTTGGAAAGATAACCATGTCAACATCACCAGGGACCTCAGCTAACAAATGTCTAACAGAATACTCAGCACCTCCACCAGGATAGAGTAATTCATCAGTGTCTAGATGTATGATCCAATCCATGCCAGCATCCTTCCATTAAGAATGAACACATACTATGTGAACATAAACTAGAGAACCAAACGATTTTACCACAGCAAACTATCTATGCAAAAACTAACAAGAGTTCATTCACGTAATAGTTCCAATGAGTGACAATATGGGGATTAACATACCCGAGCGATCACAATAGCCATCTCCATGTTGAGCGATTGTTTCACAAAAAGTTCATAGTTGCAAGGTTTGTAGAAAAAACCTGCAAGCCAGGTTTCGTTCCAGATTCGACTGCAGGCCAGTTAATAAAAAAACATCAGAATGATATTTGTGATACTATTTCAGTTCTATCCCCTAATAGAAGCATCTGATCCAGCATGAAACTTTTTATGGTTAATGGAAAGCTATATCGGCATTATCATCCCAAGAGAATATCATAAAATATATAGTGTGACAAGTCAAAACGAAGTATTTCTCAAGTTACACATTGAATAATGTTAATCTTCTTGGGAACGTCAAACTGAATAAATGATGTATTGGTCTACATTGAAAAACAGAAGACTCCAAAAACAAAGAGAAAACATTGACATGCTTTTATGTGAGTCCGTGCAACAAGCCAATAAACAACCAAGAGGCATTTCAACCAGGTAATCCTGATAGGCTGATACAGAATGAAGATTTCCTACACAACAAGTCAGAGAGACGTGTAGAGAAGAAGCATCCTGCACATTGCATCAGGAACAGCGAAAAGAACAAGATGCATTTGGTTAATGCAGATTCAGAAACTGGCACTTCCGCAACATACCAAAACAGACCAAACTGAAAAGACAAGCAGAGAAGAGGAACGAGATTCGGAAGGCAAGATCAAGAACAACGTGTTCCGAGGAGAGAGGCCAACGGAGATTACCATCAAGCTTCGATGCTCGTCAACCTCCTCCAACTCCAAGAAAACCACACCCCAACTTCAAAAGCATCAAGCAGCAACAGCACGGGTAAGGGAAGCCAAGAACACGAAAAAAAAGAGGATCAAAGCGCTGAAACACCTTGCCAAAGTTTCGGATGCCGAAACGCCTCAAGATTCAAGGTGAGGTCGAGACGCAGTTGCTGCTCGATCGAATGCCACAACGAAGACAAGATCTAACCAGAGAACCGCGCGCGACACCAAAGACCAAAGCACGCAAAAACCACATCACCTGGAGAGCGAGATCGAAGAAGAGGGAGAAGAATCCCACGGTGCTTTTGGAGACGTAGGGTTTAGGGATGGAGGAGAAGAATCTCAAAACTCACCTCACACCTTTCGCCGCTACTGCTCTTGAGATGAGAACGTTGTCTGGGTGCGTGAGAGAGAGAGAGAGAGAGAGAGGAGATGCGGAAAAGTGGTTGTGCTGCCAAACGCACGGAGAAGAAACGCTTAAATACCTGCACGGCACGGGATGCATCTTGGCCGTCCGATCGTCCCTCGCGGCTGATCCAACGCTCCAGGAGTGCCCCGTCCCGTGGCTGGTGGTCCCCACAGAGCACGCGCCCTTCCCTCGCCCTGCATGACCCGTCCACGTGTAAATTTCTTCTACGCAACTTAGGCCCACGGCTTCTACTTCTGTAGAAGCTTCTGGCTACTACTATACTACTACCTCCAGAAGCTAAAACTATAAAAACTAAACCGCTAAAACTATAAAAGCTGAACCTATAAGAACTGAACCTATTTCACAACTTTCAAAGCTGAACCTGTTTCATAACTTTTTTCATAACTTTTTTTAGATTAGCTTTTGGACCAAACAAAGTTCAAAATATCCAAAAACAAAGTTTAAAATATTCGACGAGGAAAGCCAAATAAGCTGATGCGTTGCCAGAAAAGCTCACCTGATGAGCTTACGGTTTTTATAGTTCAGAAAAAGCCAAATGGTTTTGAGAAGCTAAACATAGAAGCTAGCCATTTCTTTTACTTTTTGTCTCTGTAGGCTTCAAAAAGCCAGAAGCTAGTGTAAAGAACCAAAACCAAAGCCTTAATCAGTTCAAACTTCTCATGCATATATCAGTTCAAACTTCTCATGCATATATCTGGAATAGACAAATTACATAAATATGCTTCACATAAATCAATTCATGTTTTATGTATGACGAAAATTGTAGCACTCCAAATCCCCGATACATCGATCGATTTATATTTCTAATCCAGTACATTGATCATCATGTTCGCTAATGGTAATGATGGTAACAAGGCAGAGGACCTGTTGCTGCTGCTGCTGGCCTTGGTGTGAATTGTGATCCACCGATTCCAGTGCTCGTGATTTCTGAAGATCTCGGAAATTCATGACGGTCTGCAAGGAGACAAACAGGCCAACGGAGGAGTTAGATGAAATTGTGAGAAGTTGCTGAGTTCCCGGCTTACTGAAATGGTCTCTATTTATGGGACTGGATTTTCATCCCTTAAGAAAATATCCTCTCGTTTCTCTCGTTTCGTGCATGTCACCCGAAAAGTTATCAAAATCTTTTAAAAAAATTGACAACATAGATCAATATGAGATATATCACTTCACAAACATGCAAAATTCAAATTTAACTAGTACAAGTAGAAACAAAAATAACAAAATTAACTATGAATAATGTGTACTATTCATACTGAAATTTATTATTTTTGTTTCTATTTGTATAGGTTGAATTTGAATTTACATGTTTGTGAAATAACTTATCTCATATTGATCTATAGTTTTTTTTCAAATTTTTTTATGACTATTTGAATAGCATGCAAAAATAAGGGGATATCTCCTTGAGGGATGAAAATAGTTTCTCCTCTTTATGAGTTAAAACAAAAGGAGTCCGGTTTTTATCTACAGATTACTGAAAAGAACTGGGTCCCTGGATGAGTATAACAGAAGATTAAAAGGAATGTTAGAAAGAAGTAAATTGCAGGAAACTAAAGCATAAGGTGGGAGTTATTAGCTCTTTATTTTCAGATAGTGAATCATCTCACAGTGGAAGGCTAATTGGTCAGAAGTGGGCAGCATCCAAAGCTCCCTGCCAGCCTTGTTCAGCCTCATCAACAGACCAAGATTGACAGTGGCGCAAGCTTTACCAAACAACGAGTGAGGAATATACAGGGAGCTTCTTCCAATAGAGCTATTGCTGAATACCTAGTCCTATGGGAGGTGGAGCTACAGTACGATATGAAAGTCAGAGTGCGGTGGAAGCTGACAGAGCATGGAAGGTTTTCAGTATCGTCAGCATATGACATGTTCTTCATGGCGAAGGAGAGATCGAGCCTCGGCAAGCTAATCTGGACGACAGGGGGCCATCCAGGGTAAAATTTTTCATCTGGCTCGTGATTCATGGAAGGTGTCTCACAGCTGATAACCTAAGCAAGTGTGGCTGGCCAAATCAGCAAAGATGCCACCTATGTGATTCAGCAAATGAGGATTGCAGCCATCTTTTTGTCTCTTGCCCTTACACCAACAGAGTTTGGGCAATGTTGAAGACATGGACAGGTATTTCCTTCCAACTGCCAGGAGAAGCGGGAATGGGGCTGGGGGAACGGTGGCTGCTTGCATGCGGCGCGTTTCAGACAAGCTAAAGGAAATCGTTTGACACCTGCTTCATGCTAGTTACTTGGTTGATTTGGAAGGAAAGAAATGCAAGAGTGTTTGAAGCGCGACTTTGCACAGCAGGGCAGCTGTTTCAGCTGATCAAGGAGGAGATCATGCTTTGGAAGGAAGCAGAAATGTTTAAGTCAAATGCTGAGTAGTGTCCCCTAGAAGTTTCGTCTTTTCAGCCGGGTGGTTTCAATACTGAACCCGCCCTCGACAGCCTCCTATCGAACCTTTGTAACTTGTATTTGAATCCTCCAATCTTAATGAAATTGGTCAGAGGAATTCTTCGGTTGTTCTGGCAAAAAATAAATAAAATCTCACAATGAAAATACTCTTCTTTCAGGTTAAAATCAAAGTCGATGCTTATGATATAAAGTTTACCCTGAACAACTGTATTTTTTTTGTTGGTTGAAAGATGACCCTATTAGTATTATGTGCTGAGTCTATTGTACCATAATTGTTCTCTATGATGACGAAAAAATATGCAAATTAGTGCTCCATAACAGATATATCCCCCCATAGCGACCATAATACTTACTAACATGCATTCTGTATCAGGATCAACTTCTGCAACATGAAGAGCCCATATGAGTATCAATTCCAAACCAGTAGAAATGTCCAGGTTTCTTCTATAAGAGCTGATCAGGCATTCCATGGGTGCAGCGCTATCTATCTGCAAGAAGCTACAAACAACAGAGACCTTTTGACATGCTTCAGGATGTTGAGAAATAGCTATGTACAAACAAAAGTTAATGTCAAAATCATACCTCACCAATAAAGTTCCTTAATAGGGGAAATGTCTATTTAGGCATGGCATACCTAGATCTGATCATATCAAGAACAGCTGGGGCAACAGCTGATGCTTCCGGATGCATTGCCATGCACTTCATACAGACGCCAAGCATGCATATCAATTTACCTAGGAAAACAAAGTCCCGACTGAGCAAATCGATACCATATTACAAAACCATGTGATCTTTTATCATATCCTTGCATGACTAGGAGCATTAAGGCAGCAACATAAGCCATAAGCATACAAAGGAAATCTGTTTTTTGACCACTCCGACTGTAAATCTTTAGCTTTTCCAAGACCCCATTTACGAGATTTTCCTGATTTAACTTGATATGATCTAGGTGGAACTTCTCTTTAATACCAGTGTGAACAATTCAGAAGTGTCTTGATTCTGAGAGTTCCCTCCCAGGATCTGCAACAGGAGGTCCCCTGTTACTGAACTAGCTAAATTTCGAGCATGTACTTTGTCAACCAGGCCACAGGGTAAAGTACAGAAATATACAGATTTATACCTTCTCCCCGACCCTTATGAAGTACCAAGGATTTGGCTAGATCAGCCTCACACACTTCAATCTCACCCAAATTCTCTTTGGCGTCAGCAATCCTTCATCCATGAAAAATAATTACTTTCGGAGGAACCAATGGTTCTTATCACTTGCTAGTAACTGAAGCATTAGTTACAGAACAAATACAGAGAGTAGCATAAAAGTTATATGCGACCTGCTAAAAGGACACATCTTGATGACTGGAACCACAAGGATACTATTTACATTCTAATGAAGTTCTATATCTCGATTTTCCTTCACATTGGTTTACATTGGGTTTTACCAGGGTGCAGAAATTACTTTATATTGGTTGGAAGTTGTGAATTGTGATCCTTAGGAATCTATATTGCCTTTATACAAGCCCGATTACACCTTGTAACAGAAGCAATGAACAAAGTCATGCACTGATGCACATTTGTGAGCACGAAGAAATCAAAAAGCACAGGCGCTGACAATGTACTGAAGACTGAAGTATACTTGGTATGCAAATCCTCTCAACAGAAACCTCACAAAATACATATCGACTCCATTCTGATACATAATTTATTATATAATGCAGATTCGTATAGAGGCAAATTAACATTTAAAAAAAATCCATAAATTACATATAGCCGGACAAATGCAAGTTATCACCAAGTTCCCATAAGTAACCAAAGGCTCGTTTAGGCAAACGAATCGTAGTAAGACTACTTGAGTGCTACAGGCATACGCAACACACCAACGGGCAACCTATTTTTGGGCTATAAAGAGTAACATGATGCCAAAAATGAGGAGAGCAAGAATCCACACACTTCCTGTCGAACTTGCGGACCTCCTCGTCAATCCGCGCGCGCGTCCCGGCCAGCAGCGCGTCGTCCGCCGGCCAGCGACTCGAACAGCGACGCCATGCCTGCCAATCAATCATGAATCATCCCCGCAGAAAAAAAAACAAAGCACGTCAGCTACCGGCCAGCGCGGTATCATCGGATTTGACGGCGGCGCGGTACCATCGGATTTGACGGCGTGGAGGACGTCGGAGCGGAGAGCGACCTTGGCGAGGTCGTTGAAGTCAGGGTGGGGAGGAGGAAGAGCTTGTGGTCCAGCACCAGGTGCCATTCCTGCTTCGCGTCCTCGCCGCCGGACGGCCGGCGTCCATGTTGTTCTCGTCGGAGTGGGGAGTACGGGAGGTCGGCCGAGGGGAGGGGGGAGGAGTTTGGTGGGGAGAGGAGTTTGGTGGGGAGAAAATTCAGTATTCGTGCATCCCCCAGTTCCCCCTCACAAAAGAAACACAACTCCCGCCCAGGCGCCCACCACCACGCCATGTCACCGATCCCCGCAACCCAAGTTCCCCCACTCCCCACCGTCCATATCCCATCGAACGACGGTAGACCCGCACCACGCGGATCGTGGGAGGACGGAGTCAGGGGGAAGTGAATGAAGCAGCGTGCATGAGAGACGTCCTCCGTCGGATGAGTCGTCCTCGATCTCTCTCTGCCTCTCCGGCATCTTCACCACACCACCTCCCCAACCGGCGCGGCACGCTCGCGCAGCGGCGGCGGCGGTGGCCGTCCCCTCCTCCGACCAACGCAAGCGGCGCCCCTTCCTCCTCTCGCTGTCGCTCTTCCTCCTCGTCCGCGCTCCTCGCCCTCGCCTTCCTCTTCCTCGACCCCTCCGCGCAATCCCTCTCCGTCCTCTCCTCCCGCCTCACCGCCCCTACCTGGTTCGCGCCTCCCGCCGCTCCGGGAGAGCGAAACCCAACCCCAATTCCCCCCTCCGGAGACACGCCTCCCGCGGTCGTCGGCGCCAAAGCCGGGGAGAGCACCCACGCAACCGAAAAAACCGAAGATAGTGCATCGTGACCAGACGACATCGCCGCCGCCGCCGACGCTGCAGCAGGGGAGGGTGGAAATAGCGAGCCCCAAGAACAAGAAGCTCCCGATCCCCAGACCCCGAGTCCCAAGTTCTCAAATGGCATCCAACATGAGGACATTGACTCCTGTGAGGTGAGTTTTCAATCTCCTTCCCCTCCTCATCTCCTTCCTTCCTCCCCCTTCTTCTTCTTCCTCCTCCTCTCCTCTCTCTAGCCATATGCCATACTCTCTCTCTCTTCTCTCCACTCCTCTCTGATCAACTCCGCCTCGATCCCCGCTGACAATCCGCCGCCGCCCCGGTACACGCCTCGATCCGCTGCTGCGCGCGCCCGATCGGATCAAGAGCGAGAGGGCGAGCCTCTATCTGATCCGGGGACTAGCGGGGAGTTTCTCCTCGTTCTTGATTCGGTGATGCTTCTCGATTGTAACAGTATCATTTTCCGATTTTTTCAGGCTTCATTTCTTTTTCTTTCTCTTCCCTGATTTGGTGCACGCTCGCACGCACGCGCAGGAAGAGACAGGGTCTGTTGCAAATCCTCTCAACCCGTGTCTGGGATTTTTTTTTACTTCTGCTATTGAGATTGAAGAGTATACATTTTTGTTTAGGTTCCTCTATTACTGCGTATCTTCAAATTAGATTAGGCATCTTTGCTTAACTAGAAATCAGGATACTTCACCATGAGCTGTATCATCTTTGGGAGTTAATTTACTAATGTTGAGTGATGCGTCTTCTGTAAGCATGTAAATGGTCCAGAGTGATTTGGAACTGGTGATCTCATGAACAAGTCTTCCTTGCAAGTATCAAGTAGCAGAAGGTCAATTGTGTGGGAACACTTTGAATAGGACTTGGTAATTATTGATGGTGTCCCAAAGGCTATGTGCAAAACTACTGTGCACTCACCCTTCTGACTGGAACAGTGGTTTGTCGTATAGTCTGTATATTTTGAAGTGTGAGCATGCTGATTTTACTGTTTGGTGTAAACATTGTCTAATGCGAAAATATGACAAGATATGCAAACTATAAAGTTTTCCCACTTATTTTTCTGATGCCCAATTGTGCTCTTGATTTTTTTCAGGTAAATATTGTTTGTTAGGTAACAAGATTGAGATTCTCAAATCTGTTGGCTGATGCTATATCATTTGCATTTGGTTGAACTTGAAACCAAAAGGTACTGTGAATTGCAAACCTTTGTTATTCTCTTAATATACAATTTTAGAAGAATATGGATGAGAATTATATTATTATTGTTTTATTTCTGCTGTTTGCCACTGTACCACCTATCTCCTATGCATGACTAGTTACTTGCCTATTCTGTTAATCTACACTCCTTTTAGTAATGTCTAATCACATACTCTCTTTCGGACTAGACTGCATAGTGTCCTGTTTGTGGGTGTTTGTTGTTACTAAATATGTCATGACATCCTGGCATATTTATAGTCAAAAGTTTCTGAATTGGCAATGATATTTGGATAGTTTAAGTATATGTGGTTTGGGTTGGTTTTTATCCTCGTGCAGCCTTACCCTGTTGTTCTCTAGATACACAACCTCATAGCTTGTTTTCAGAACATGTATTTGGAGAATAGCAGGGTGATACTGCCAGAATTTTCTTCTGGATTTGGTATGTATTTTTGCTTAAGTACAAACCAGATACTTTTCCATGAGTCATGTCATTTTATGGAGTTAATTTGATAACGTTGAGTGATACATAGGTATGCAAGCATGCAATTTTTTCAGAGTGCTTTGGAACCAGTTATTCTGTGAATGAGCCTTCCTTGCAAGTATCTAGTGGCAGAAAGTCAATTGTGTGGGAACACTTTGAACATGACTTGTATCATTGATAATGTCCCCAAGGCTGCGGCAACTACTGTGCACTTAGCTTTTTTACTATAAGAGTGATTTGTTGTATAACCTGTAGATTTTAAACTGTGGTCATGCTGATTTTACTATAAATTGTAACTATTGTCTAATTTGAAAATGTCACAAGATATGCAGTCTATAAAGCTTCCCCCACTTATTCTTTCTGATGCATAATTGTGCTCTTGATTTTTTTCAGACACAATACTGTTGGTCACATCGTACTTTTCAGATTCTCAAACCTTTTGACTGATGCTTTATCATTTGCATGTAATTAAAGTTGAAACCAAAGGTAATGCAAAGTGCAACTAACTGTTAGTCTTGCTGCATATATTCCTCTTTTGTCTGGAAAGAAGAAATTAATCTTTGTAATCTAGCAAGTATACAATTATTTATCTCCTAGATGTATTATTGATTTTCCTTTTTTTTTGCTGTTGGTCAACAATTCTCTACAGTACTTAATACTCAGAAAAAAAAGAAAATTTAGGGGTTTTGTCGATCCCTATTTTAGAATAATTTTACGTCCACCAAAAAAATGTTACTTCTTTCCATAGGGGGGCATAATGCAGGCTAAAGATTGTTTCACTGTGTTGAAGTTTTATGTCTTTTTCTTGTAAGTAGGCTTGCCAATGGTCTTCTAAGTAGGCCTGCCAATGGTCTTGAATCCGTTTCGAATCCAAACTACTCTTTAGCGGGGAAAAGTACTTTTCCTAAAAGTATTTAGAGGAAAAGTAGAACCCTAAACACCGTGTGGGGCGGGGCTTTATAGAGGCGTGGGTTTTGGGGCACGATCCGTGTGATGTGGGTCTTTCGCCGTTCGATGGGATATGGACGGTGGGGAGTGGGGGAAGTGCGGGTTGCACGGATCGGTGACGTGGCGTGGTGGTGGGCGGGAGTTGTGTTTCTTTTGTGAGGATGTGGCGGCCTCAGGCTCCGCCGACCAAATTGTCTTTCAGATGTGGCCTCAGGCTCTGGCTCCCTCCTGCAGTGTTGGCGACGCGGCGTGGCGCCACTTGCTTCTCCTCCTGACGGGCCTTCCTCTCGCGCTCGCGGCCCTGGCATTCGCTCTGCAGTGGCGGGGGGCGGCGTCGACGATCCCACCACGCGATGGCCCCCCCACGCCTTCCTCGGCATGACTGATCCTACGCCACCTTCCCTCCCCTCCTTCGCATGCGGCGAGGTCCTCATCGCCTCCTCCGGCCCCTCCTTCCCCTACCTTCGTGGCTGGTCTTTCCCCTTCGACTCCGAGGCGGCCCTCCACCCTAAGGTATGATGCGACCTACCACACGCCCACAAGTTTCTTGCAACGCCCTGCCTACCGCCAAATCGCTGCCAGATCTGGTGCGGTTCGGCGACGGCTTGGCCACAGCAAGAGACGGCGACGGCTTATACGGTGCGGCACGAGACGACATGTCTCTTCTCAGTGCATGGCGGTGAACAGGAACATTCTCGATTCTTATCCCCTTCAGTCGCTTCCCCAATCAGGTATGACCCAAACCCTAAAAAAATTTGACTCGCTTCCTTCGGTTTCGCCTTTTTGTTGGATCTTGAAGAAATTGCATTATTATTCCGGTGAATGAAAGAATGTTAGGCCGTAGTGCGATTCTAAGAAATTGACTGATTTCGGATCTAAGAAATACTTTTTAGCCTGTTGTGTGTGCTTGGTAATTACCAAGATCTATTACCAAGCGCACCCTAGCTTCTGTTCTAGAAATTTGCCTTAACTTTAATACTAATAACAGTTTGTTTGTTACCAAAAAGTTTGGAGGTTCAACTGAACCCCCATGTCCCATGTTAGATCCGCCCATGGTGTGTCCACGCCCCCACTAAAATTTGCTGGGCCCGTGTAGTATGTAAACTGTTCTCTAGTACCTTAATGAGCTTTGTGTTCTGTTGAAATATAGGCATGTCAAATAGCACCCTGCCATGTCCATTTGATTACATGTTGTTTTTGTTCATCTTAGCTATTTCTGAGTTCTTTTTAATTTCCTCTAAAGAGAGAAAAAATGCGTCTTGATTCTAGAAAAGTAGAAATACAAGATGACATTGGACTATACTAGCAATGTTTTTAGATGTCAAATCAATTAATCATGTGGCATTCATTACTGAATTGAGCCTTGCATCCTAGGGTACTCAGGCAGCTTCTCCTATGCGTAAGAAACAAATACAATTGCATATATTTGTTTCCCTTTTCTGAATGAGGTCATAATGTAGCATTACGATGCCATCCTCACTGCACCCTCAAGGCGTGAACTCAGAATTCCTTAATTAATAAGATGAAGGGCAACTTTCTAGCTTGCTTTTAAATGACTTTTAAAATGTAAAACAATTTGCAGGAACCGGTATCAGGCTATTGGTGAGGATGGAACCAAAGCATTCAGCTGAAATGTCCAAGTAGGATTTCTTTTCCGTCCCTTAGTTCTTGAGGCTTTTAGTTAATTACACTAATTACAAGGGATCTGCAGGCATTTGGACAAGCAAAATCAAGCCCTAATAGAAACTTACCGAGCAATGTCCCACGAGTTGCACAAAGTTCAGGTGAGCTTTAGGAATATGAGGCGTCGATATGTCTTGGAAGTAATTTTTTAGATAGTAATACTTTGAAAATGTTGTTCTGTACAGGTCGAAGAAAAAACAATCATGCGCAAGCTATATGAGCTAATGTCTGCAGAAGGACTTCTTCCGAAGGTATGCCACTCACCGACATGCTAATACTTTGAAAATGAAATGTTACACTTCTGATGCTATTTCCCCCTAAATATTCTTTTGGAGCTGTTGACCTCATCATTATTCTTCCATTAAGTGATCTGTTGATATTTCACCGTGATCCAAATGCTGTAGTTCATTATAGATGCAAGAGAAAAAATAACTAATTGAAAGATGACGGGAAATTAATCTGTCTTGTTACTGAGTGCTGAATCCCTTGCTGTTATCAACTGGTTGCTGTTATTAATGCCTCTATTGCTTAAAGTTCTTGTACCTTTCGTTTCAGTTGATAAATGACCGGCAGAATAGCAGTTCTTTATAACACAATTTACTAATGATAAGCTTTAACTAATATTGTGGACATACCTAAATTCCTCCATTAGATTGCTGATATTGAGGAGATGATGGCAGCGGTAGCATACATTTCCACTGTATGCCTGTGTGTATGTTGACACTTCAAGAACTCAACCATAGTTTTTAAAACCAGAACTATATATATAACAACACCTGAGGCCCTTTTAGCTCTCTGTGCTGCATGAACTGAATCCATGGGATCTTTATTGGCAAAATTGGTTCTAGAGCATCGAAAGTTCATGTTTTTGGTTTTATAGCACCGAAAGTTATATTGAATGTAACTTTCGGTGCTATAAAATAAAAAAGTAAACTTTGGATGCTATAGAACCAATTTTGCCATTATTATTAGTGTATATGACTTATGTACTCCTCTTTTCTAACTCTGCACTTAGGGCTTAGGCTTGATCAAATTACCTAAAATGAATTTTTTTCTCTAATAATCGATGCAGCGCAAGAAAGAAAGTCAACTGCAGAAAGCTGGAAAATCAACTCAGGAAAACAAAGAGCTTGGACCATAGGATGTAAACTATGAATATTGATACGATACTCATCTTGATACAAGTTGTCGAGACCTTGGGTCACGTACAAATCGGGGATAGGTGGGAAAGTACTGTTTGAGGTCATGTTCTTTTTTTGTAATGCATTCACCTGTTATTTTTTAAACAAGAAGAGGATAAGTTGACCTTCT